>OX422208.1:602252540-602257540 GCA_949130495.1 Sambucus nigra
AAACTTTAAATAGGTAGGACGGCACGGTTTCTCCGTTGAGCCACGCCACGAAATCGAGAGCTCCAAGTGGGGTATTTTTGGTAAGAAGAACTGGAGATGCGGGATGAACCGGATGACGAGTTACGGTGCCCAACTGCACGCTAACCTAAAATCCACAAAGGGTGTTGGTCGATTAAGACAGCAGGACGGTGGCCATGGAAGTCAAAATCTGCTAAGGAGTGTGTAACAACTCACCTGTCGAATCAACTAGCCCTGAAAATGGATGGCGCTTAAGGGCGCAACCTATACCCGGCCGTCGGGGCAAGTGTCAGGCCTCGATGAGTAGGAGGGCGCGGAGGTTGCTGCAAAACCTTAGGCGCGAGCCTGGGCGGAGCGGCCGTCGGTGCGGATCTTGGTGGTAGTAGCAAATATTCAAATGAGAACTTTGAAGGCCGAAGAGGGGAAAGGTTCCATGTGAACGGCACTTACACATGGGTTAGATGATCTAAGAGACGGGGGAAGCCCGTTAGATAGCGCGTTTCGCGCGAGCTTCGAAAGGGAATCAGGTTAAAATTCCTAAATCGGGATGTGGCGACTGACGGCAATGTTAGGGAGTCCGGAGACGTCGGTGGGGGACTCGAGAAGATTTATCTTTTCTGTTTAATAACCTGCCCACCCTGGAAACGGCTCAGCCTGAGGTAGGGTCCAGCGGCTGGAAGAGCACCGCACATCGCGTGGTGTCTGGTGCTCCCCCGGCGGCCCTTGAAAACCCAGAGGACTGAGTGCCTCCCACGCCCGGTCGTACTCATAATCGCATCAGGTCTCCAAGGTCAAAAACCTTTGGTCGATGGAACAATGTAGGTAAGGGAAGTCGGCAAAATGGATCCGTAACCTCGGGAAAAGGATTGGCTCTGAGGGCTGGGCACGGGGGTCCCAGTCCCGAACCCGTCGGCTGTCGGTGGACTGCTCGAGCTAATTTCGCGGCGAGAGCGGGTCACCGCGTGCCGGTCGGGGGATGGACTGGGAACGGTTCCTTCGGGGGCCTTCCCCGGTGTCGAATAGTCGACTCAGAACTGGTATGGACAAGGGGAATTCGACTGTTTAATTAAAACAAAGCATTGCGACGGTCCCTGCGGATGCTAACACAATGTGATTTCTACCCAGTGCTCTAAATGTCAAAGTAAAGATATTCAACCAAGCGCGATGTTCGTGGAGGCCTGATCACCATTCCACGCAATACGTATCCCAACCCGATGTTGTGGTTCCTCACACATTCCAACAGTCGTCATGGAAAACTTGTGCACCTAGTCATGATCAGTTTCCTCACTACGCACCCCATGAGCATCAACCATTTTTCCATCACGGAAGCAATCCTTGCGTGTATGATGAACTTGGCCCCACCCCACACACTTCATATGAGTATTCTCCATACACTCCAAATTATAGCATGTTGTGTCCACCTCACCCACCGCCACCACCCATCATTCCACCAACACCTTCATCCACCTCCACTCTCGAAACCCTCTTGCAAAAGTTCATACTTGAGCAAGAGCAAGAAATTCAAACTCAATCTCTCCATATGCTTGAACAACGTTTAAATGAATTGGTGTGTGCGCGAGAGTCGGATATTCTCATGGCCCCACCCATCGTTGCCACCGAGTGTGATGACGATGTGTCCTCTCGTGACATGGATTTTGAGTATGACCAACCCAATCACCCCGAGAATATTGAAGTTGAGACCATTCCATGGTCCGGGTCCCAAGTTGACTAATGTGTTGACTTACCTTTCATTAGTGAGACTGATCCACTCCCACCATGTCCAAATGAACCCCACCTTGAGGTTCCCACTCCCGAGATATCCAAAAACATGCCCGAGCTTTTACCTTATGACCCAATTGCCTATGTCTCTGACATGACCATATCTTTTAGGTTCGCTCCGGCTACGAGTGCTCACCATTTTCCCGAGATAGAATCCGTGATAGTTCCTAACTATCCGGATATGGATGATATCCCACCATGCATGGCTCCCATTGAGCCTGATATTTCTAGTGAGTCCTCTATCTCTAAGATTGGTGCCTCGCTTTATCCACCCACCCCATTTACCGATGATACCTTTTTGGAGAAGTTGATCACTCGATCTTTAGAAACCACACTCCCTTGTGAGTATTCCTTAACTCCTCCCAATGAGTGTGTGTCTCCCACGCTTGAGTTGGATCATCTTCCTCCACCATTTATCCCACCCGATACACCGTTTGTCCCACCCGACCCACCCATTGTTCCTTCCACCCCACCACCTGGTTTGGATCTTGATTTTACACATTCCATATTTCCATCTACAGTTTTAGATCCTAACCTAAAACCATCCACCTTCCACGAGAGTTATGGTGATACTCTCCACTTCCGTGACACCGAGATTGTTCCACCATGCACACCACTTCCTTGTGGTGTTGATTTTTCTCAACAACTCCCTGGCGTGTCACGGCGCGACCATTATCATCGTCCATTCATAGAACGGTCGTGTGATTTTTATAAGGCCCACCCCATCACTATTTCCACACCATTTCGCCTCCCTCACCAATTGGAGCACTATGCTTATAGGGCCCTTGTTGCCCTCACATTTATGCTCAACAAGGCCCGTTACCGATACCTATTCACCCTCACTTTTACCATAATACCCACCCGCCCTTGGTCCACCGATGCTTTGCATCGCGTAATGCACTTCGACATACAGGTGCATTGACCACTTTAGCCTGTTTCCAGTAAGACTGACGCTTCAGTCTTGTTTGAGGGTGATTTTCATCATCCATTTTTCTGCCACCCCGCGCCATCATAGATCCTATCCTTAGGGTGAGAATGGTTCGGTCTGGCTGAAGACGTTAAACTTAGCGCTACCGGGAGGTAGCCCGATTTTCTTGTACTAGTCTCATCCTGTTTGGGGGTGGTGTTTCACATCACCCTATGCTTTATCATGCTTATAGACTTGTACATTTTCTTTATCACTTTTTATTCCGGTTTAATCTTGGCTTTATCTGTCCACTTCATTAGCGGTTCATTCTGGTAATCTCTTTCCTACCTTATGCTCTCATTTTAAAAATCATTTTACTTAACATCGAGGACGATGTTCCTTTTTATTTGGGGGTGGGGAATTTTATCAAAATCGTGCCTCTTTTGAAAAATTTTGATTTTTGAACCTGATTTTTAAAATTTCGCGCAGTTTCTTTCATCTCACTCATTGATTCGAATTTTCAATCATCCATCTTTCAAAAGTCTAGGAATCAAGCTAGAGAATATTTTTTTTAAAATAGCTTATGTAATACATAACAAGGCACTTTGCACTATGAATTCCTAGACTCAACAAAAGTTTGCGCACTTATCATGTCAATACGGTTTAGAGTTGAAGAGTACTACAATTCTATAGAGAACCTTAAGGATCACTAGTAGAGACTTTAGCCCGTGAGATTTGTGCCTTTCACCCTTTTAGAGTGTTTTACGCAATCTCCGAGTCACAAGTTGATTCAACTTCGTTTGGGTCCGCACTTTAAATTGTTGTATGATCTCATTATTCTTCGTTTTTTTTGCTTGATCACTGAGAATGACATCACTTTCGAGTTGTAAGAAACACGTGCCTTGATATTTGTCCCGATCACTAGGATTTTCATCCATACACCTACCACTTTCCCCCATATCATATTTCCATTCACTTCACCCATTATATTCCCATGTTCTTCCATATTCCCACATATTTCCCCACACACCCACCTATCACCTCCATTTATATCATCCATCATCATTTCAAATAAAAGAGTGTTGATTCCAAACGTAAATGTCTTCAGTGTTAGTTTGAAAAGTGAGAGAAAAACAAAAAAAAGAAAAAAAGAAAAAAAAAAGAGAGAAACATAAAAATAGCAAAAATAGAAGAAAAGAAAAAAGAAAAAGAAAAGAAAAATCGAAAAAAAAAGAGAGAAAAGAAAAGAAAAATAGAGTTTGTAGTTAGTTGTAAAATAAAGAAATTTTTTTATCCTAAAGTGTATACATTCTTCTTTCGCATCCATTTTTCATCCATTTCACATCGCATATCCACCATCCATCCATCCATCATATCATCATCTCATCCTATCATACCACACCTTATACCATCCATCCCATTTCATTTACCCCCTCACCCATATACATACATATTCCTCTTGGTGTTCGGGCGAATGAAAGTCAACGTGGTGAATAACTCGACGTTCTCACTATAGTGATTAGCATTTCTTTCATGAGATCATTTTCTTTCTTATTGTTCGTTCTTTCTTATACATGTGTGAGAAGTTTGAACTTGATTACATTTACTCACCTCCTCACACACAAGAGCGATACACTGACCCTAATCTCGAGAGTTTGTTTGAGAGTGATATATCCGTGAGATTTTGAAGTTGAAGCGTTGATTCCGACAAGGCAATCTAGGAATTACTCTTGTGATACTCGACCCGTTTTGACTGATTCACACTACACACGTTGAGTTCTAGGAAGGATGTGCCTTGAGTATTTACTTAGCTTAAACTTTTTACAAATTCTAGCTTGTATTTCTGAAAATATTTTCTCATGTGATGGATTGTGCGATTATTCTATGTCTAATAAGAGATTGACTGCCCTTCAATAAATTGTTGCAAAATAAGAATTTTGTGGGTATATTCCCTGCAAACCCTCACGAGACACAACTCGTCCTGTAGGGCAACCTATAGGTTTAAAAGCTTATTGCACATGCTAAGTGCAATCGCAAGTGCCCGCGAAAGTGGTACACCTTTGGTTTCTTATCATTCTCTTTCTCTCTATCTTATTGCTCGAGGACTAGCAACGCTCTGTTTGGGGGAGGTGTGATAAGCACCCAAAACTGTACAATTTATACCCCAAATAGATGTATTTTAGTTGCTAATTCTCGACAATATGGGTCTTATGTGCTTAAACGTTTATCATGCAGGTTTAACGTCAGTTGCGGTGTCAAAAGCTATATTTCAAGGCAATTGCTCGTTTTATGGAGC
>OX422208.1:604062540-604460040 GCA_949130495.1 Sambucus nigra
CTATGTATGTATGTATACAAACACACACACACACACACACACACATAGCGACAAAGCCAGAAAATGCACGAAATTATTTGGAGCTCAAATGGAGTCGAAGTTTGAAATGTCTGAAATGCATGAATTGTTTGAAATGAAAGAAATTGTTTGGAGCTCAAAATATTTTTTAAAATATTTCATCAAATATAATAAACTCAAATTGAGTCGAAGTCTGAAATGCATGAAAAATATTTTTTTTATAATCGTTAAGTTAGTTAAAAATATTATATAAACATTTGACTTTTAAGCTGATAGAGTATATAGAATTCCAAGGTATACACTATTTTTGGCAATTACTAAGTTCACTAATATGTTTCATTTGTAAATTATTTGGAACTCGGTACGGTTGGATATAAAAATGGGTTTCTTGGTTGACTTACACGGTTAAACATATATCCTTATTAATGCACATAATATTTTTTTTAAATCCTAGGTGGGGAACTTGCGCACCCCATCTCGTAGGGAAATTTTTTCAAATCGAGTCAATTTGTATGTATTGGCTTAATTCTGTGTTTTGAGAAAACTTGTTCAAGTCATAGGTTGTTAGGATATGAGTTGTGTCTCCTTTAAGCCTATAATGTGTGATTGAAAATCATGCGACAAAGTTAAAGCATCAATGAGGATACATTGGGTTACATGCTAAGTTTTTATCTTTAACATCCGAGGGATCTCAGTGAAGGTAAGAATACATATTTATGTTTGATCCTTGGATTAGTTTGGGCATTGTTTTATAAAATTGTTTGAGGTCTTTTTAATAGATTTAAAAGAAAAAATGTTTTTTGGTTTAAGTCCTTCGAACGAGTTTCTCTTTTCATTCAAATGAGTTTTCTCTGTTCGCTCGAACGAGTTTACTGTTTCATTCAAATGAGATGTTGCTTTCGTTCAAACGAGGTTTCACTATTCATAGATAAGATTTTATTAGAAGGTCGTTTAATATTCGTACAAACGAGTTTACTATTGTCGTTCGAACGAGTTTAAGAATCCTAAATCTATATTTCTGTTTGAGACCTCTTCTATGTTTCACCATACTGATTTGCTCTTCATACTATGAGAGTTCGAGCAATGGAGATCGTGTTTGTATTGAGATGGATGGACTAGTCACGAGACAAGTAAGATGGGTGGGATACTGAAATGTGTGAAAGCGCCCACATTGTGTGGCTATTGGAAGGCATCCAACAGTGGCTATGAAGAAGGTAATAATGGACTAAGAAGAGCGCCAAGGCTTAAAGGCGTCGAATCTGTGAGTAAGTCTAATTTATCCTTGTAACTAGACCTATAGTGTAGTGACTTTGTGTGGTTGACTAGTCCGGGTTTTTTCCCATTGCGAGTTTTCCTCGTACATTGTCTAGTTATGGTTTACTTATTTTATTCTTGATTACACTCAAGTAGATGCATGCTTAGGTCGAGACTAAAATTGGTGAAATTGTTTAACACAACACTTGTGGTTTTATTCAGTACAAAGTTTATTAAAACTGTGAAAATTAAAAATTAGTGGTATTTCTGTACAAACCCTAGGGCACATTAGCTTTCTAAAATTGATATCAGAGCAAGTTTCACTAGTTTTTTTGTGTTGTATCCCTATTTTTTGCTTGTTTAGGGTTTAGATGTAACTTAATCGAGAGGGTAGTTCGGTTGGCCGACCTCCAGTTTTTGATGGTTCAAGCTATCCCTAATGTAAGGTGTGGATGCAATTGTTTCTCAGATCGATCGACGAGAACTCTTGGAACTCAATTGAGTATAGGTGGACTCCTCCCACTGAAGGTGGTGCTCCTAAAGCGTATGTCCCTGGGACAACGACTAAAAATAATGCTTAACTTTTAATTCCATGGGTGTGAATGATGTTTTTTGTGAAGTGAACACTAAAGAGTTTTAACGCATTATGACTTGAGAGAGCGCGAAGGATGTTTGGGATATTTTACGATCCAGACACGAGGGAATATATATTGTTAAGGTTTTCAAGTAACAAAATTTGACGACTAAGTTTGAGACCATTAAAATATTAGAGAATGAGCCTTTCGATGAGTTATATGCTAAGTTGTGGGATATTGTCAACTCCAAGTTTAACATAGGTGAGCCAATACTCAAGTCTAGAGTGGTGTGAAAAATCTTAAGGTCCTTGCCTAGAAGATTTAAAGCCAAAGTCACAGTCCTAGATAACCTAAGTGGTGTCGATATATAGGAGTCCAAGAACTTGTATGTCACCTTAAAACATGTGAGTTGAATATGTGTCCTTCAAAGAAAGATAAGGGTGTTGCCAAAAAATCTCGAAAAGATGATGTGTCGGATTTCGATAGTGACGATGAGATTGATGCTGAAGAGATAGCTAGGTTTGCTAGGAATTTCAAGAAGTTTCTTAAGCTTAGATATGATAAGAGTTTTGAAAAGAAACCTAACAACATTAATGACCCTGGTAAAAAGAATGGGTATGGTCCTAAGAAGGTTGATGACTGATGTAACACCCCGCGCCCTCTAGCAAGCAAGGCGGCCAGCCGTTCCCGCTAAACTACATTGGGTGCCACTAAATAAGTTATTATTCTTAGCACTTGACAAATATATGAGACAAGTAAAAAACATTCACAAGATAACAATCAAATTGATCCATTATATATTAACATTCAGGCAATATTAAATCAATCACCATGCTCATCTCCAAAATAAATCCAACTCTAAATAAACATAAATATGAATGAAATAAACCAACTATGAATATTTTACATAAACCGTAAACAACTGTTGAACCGATTGGCCCACCAAATCCATAAATAAAAGTCTCATAATAAAAAGCGACGAAAATTGAAAGCCATCCTAAACTACTAAAGCATCTAAAATGAAACTCCAGCTATATCTCCAAAAATATCTCCAATTACTCCTACGCAGCTACTCCAACGCTATACCTGAAATGTTAGTCAACGCAATGGGTGAGAGCCCACCGCATGAATACTAGCTAATCTTCGCAATTAGGATTCGTGAACCTAGACAGTAGCATTATACAAGATAAATATCACAATAGAGTATTTTAAATTAAACGAAATAATTATTAACATGCGAATAAAAGTAAGGTGCCACTATCTATCCATATAACTAATCCACCCTAAAGTGTAAGTCCAATTATTCCATGAGTACTATAATTGAAAAATTATCATTTATCCTAACTTAGTTTAATTATTCAATTATTTTTTTATTCATGCGACACCATTATGGCCAGTCGACCCCTTATCAGTCATGCACACACTCTAGGCTCGCTTAAAGTTCTATACATCACACTCATGCCCCTCATTATATTCAGTCAACAATATTTTTGTCACCTCTGCACATACTCGTGAAGTTCCATGCATAACACGTCACTGTAGCCAGTTGACACGTATTCTTTCAGCCCGCACATACTCGTGACACCAACACGCACCCACGTAGCTATAGCCAGCTGACCCGTATTCTGTCAGCCCTATACAAACTCGTGTCGTAAAATCATGTTAATACCCGTTTATTATTTTAGTCATTAATTCTAAATTTGATTAATTCTCATTATTCATATTAACCCCACCCTATTAGAGAGAATAATTCCTCAGACCTACCTCTAGTCCCACACCTAGAGGTCTCCCAAGCACAAGTATGTCCTACCTTATAATATAGGATAAATCCCTACATTTAAATTTCCTCGTAGTCTCGTGCCTAGACTATTGAATCCACGGAACGACATAAAAATCAGCCCGACCCCAGAATATCTCATCCGTAAAAATCTACACTAACTAGTCTCATACCTAGCAAGCACTCTTAAAATTAAGGTGAGATCATAAGTACCTGAAAACCCCGTCGTTCCCGTGGTGTCAAATATGATTGGGTCAATAATTCGCATAAAACATTTATCAACAATTTTGCCAATTTCTCATAAGATCACAAATGTATCTAATTTAATTCATTTGATCAATATTCATAATTAGAACATTTAATCTTAGGCAGCTAATATAATTTCATCAGCATGCAAGTTTATGTTGTACACAATAATAATTTCTCTTTTATCACACCTACATAATTTTATGTGATTTCACAAGTCCCTTTCAATTAAATAAAGTTACTACGATATTTTACATGAAAATATACATCCGTAATAACAAACATCCAACTTCTAACCTAAGCACACAAGGGTAAGTCTTAAATCATACGTATATTTGTCATAAAAATAGTCCCAATATAGATTTCACTTTCCCTAATTATGGTTTCTAATTTATTTTAAGAAAAACATCTAATATAATGTTGAGGCAATATTTAAAACGCATAATAGTAAAAAGAAAGAATAGAAATATTCATCCCTATAGAAAGGTCGGTTGAAATGTTTTAATGAAAAAAATCAACTATGAATATTTGACAGAAACCGTAAATAACTGTTGAACTGATTAGCCCACCAAATTCATAAATAAAAGTCTTATAATAAAAAGCGATGGAAATTGAAAGCAATCCTAAACTACTAAAGCATCTAAAATGAAACTCCAGCTGTATCTCCAAAAATATCTCCAATTACTCCTACACAGCTACTCCAACGTTATACCTGAAATGTTAGTCAACACAAAGGGTAAGAGCCCACGGCAAGAATACTAGCTACTCTCTGCAATTAGGGTCCATGAATGAACCCAAACAGTAGCATTATACATGATAAACATCACAGTAGAGTATTTTAAATTAAAAGAAATAAATATTAAGATGCGAATAAAAGTAAGTTGCCACTATCTACCCATAAAGTTTAAGTCCAATTATTCCATTAGTACTATAAATTAAAAATGATCATTTATCCTGACTTTGTGCGATTATTCAATTATTTTTTTATTCATGCGACACCATTATGGCCAGTCGACCCCTTATCAGTCCTGCACACACTATCGACTCGCTTAAAGTTGTACACATCACACCCATTCCCTTCACTATATCCAGTCAGCCCAATTTTTGTCACCTCTGCACATACTCGTGAAGTTCCATGCACAACACATCACTGTATCCAGTCGTCCCGTATTCTGTCAGCCCACACATACTCGTGACACCAACACACACCCACGTATCAATAGCCAACCAACTCGTATTCTGTCAGCCCTACACATACACAACCAAAAATTCATTTTAATACCCGTTTAATATTTTAGGCAGTAATTATAAATTTTCTCAAGTTCTCATTACTTATATTAGCCCCACCCTATTATAGAGCATAATTCCTCAGACCTACCTCTAGTCCCATACCTAGAGGTCCCCCAAACACAAGTATGTCCTACCTTATAATATATGATAAATCTCTACCTTTAAATTTCCTTCTAGTCTCGTGCCTACACTATCGAATCAACGGAACGATAAAAAAATCAGCCTAACCCCGGAAATCTCATCCGTAAAAATATACACTAACTAGTCCCATACCTAGCAAGAACTCCTAAAATTAATGTGAGATCAAAACTACCTGAAAACCCGCCGTTCCTGCGGGGTCAAATATGATTGGATCAATAATTCGCATAAAACATCTATCAACAATTTTGTCGATTTCTCATAAGATCACAAATTTATCTAATTTAATTCATTTAATCAGTCTTCATAATTAGAACACTTTATCTTAGATAACTAATATAATTTCATCAGTATGTAAGTTTATGGTGTACACAACAATAATTTCTCTTTCATCACACCTACATCATTTTATGTGATTTCACAAGGCCCTTTCAATTTAATAAAGTTACTACGATATTCTACATAATCCATAATAACAAAAATCCAACCTCTAACCTAAGCACACAAAGGTTATAAGTCTTAAATCATATGTATATTTTTCATAAAAATAGTCCCCATATAGATTTCACTTTCCCTAATTAAGGTTTCTAATTTATTTTAAGAAAAACATGTAATATAATGTTTAGGGAATATTTAAAACGCATAACACTAAAAATAAAGAATAGAAGTATTCATGCCCATCGAAAGGTCGGTTGAAAATTCTCAATGAAATAAACCAACTATAAATATTTGACAGAAACCGTAAACAACTGTTGAAGCGATTGACCCACCAAATCCATAAATAAAAGTCTCATAATAAAAGGCGATGGAAATTGAAAGCAGTCATAAACTACTAAATAATCTTAAATGAAACACCAGCTGCATCTCCAAAAATATCTCCAATTACTCCTACGCAACTACTCCAATGCAATACCAGAAATGTTAGTCAACAAAATGGGTGAGAGACCACCGTATGAATACTGGCTACTCTCCGCAATTAGGGTCCGTGAGCCCAGACAGTAGAATTATACAAGATAAACATGACAATAGAGTTTTTTAAATCAAACGAAATAAATATTAACATGCGAATAAAAGTATGTTTCCACTATCTACCCATATAACTAATCCCCCCTAAAGTGTAAGTCCAATTATTCCATTAGTACTATAATTAAAAAATTATCATTTATCCAGACTTTATTTAATTATTCATATTTTTTATTCATGGGACACCATTATGGCCAGGTGACCCCTTATCGGTCCTGCACACACTCTCAGCTCGCTTAAATTTCTACACACCACACCCATTCCCCTCACTATATCCATTCAGCCCAATTTCTGTCACCTATGCACATCCTCGTGAAGTTTCGTGCACAATACGTCACTATAGCCAGTCGGTCCGTATTCTATCAGCACACACATACTCGTGACGCCAACACACACCCACCTAGATATAGCGAGTCGTCCCGTATTCTATCAGCCCTATACATACTTGCGTCGCAAATTCATTTTAATACCCGTTTATTATCTTATGCAGTAATTCTAAATTTTCTCAAGTTCTCATGATTTATATTTGCCCCACCCTATTATAGAGCATAATTCCTCAGACCTAGCTCTAGTCCCATACCTAGAGGTATCCAAAACACAAGTATGCCATACCCTATAATATTGGATAAATCTCTACCTTCAAATTTCCTCCTAGTCTCGTGCCTAGACAATCGAATCAATGGAACGACACAAAAATCAGCCCCACCCCGGAATCTACAGTAACTAGTCCCATACCTAGCAAGCACTCCTAAAATTAAAGTGAGATCATAGCTACCTGAAAATCCCGTTGTTCCAGCGGTGTTAAACATGATTGGATCAATAATTCACATAAAATATTTATCAACAACTTTTCCAATTTCTCATAAGATCACAAATTTATCTAATTTAATTCATTCAATCAATCTTCATAATTAGAGAACTTTATCATAGGCAACTAATATAATTTCATCTGTATGTAAGTTTATGATGTACACAATAATAATTTCTCTTTTATCACACCTACATAATTGTACGTACTTTCACAAGTCCCTTTCAATTTAATAATGTTACTACGATATTCTACATGAAAATATACATCCATAATAATAAAAATCCAACCTCTACACTAAGCACACAAGGGTTATAAGTCTTAAATCATATTTATATTTTTCATAAAAATAGTCACAATATTGATTTCACTTTCCCTAATTAAGGTTTCTAACTTATTTTAAGAAAAACATGCAACATAATGTTTAGGCAATATTTAAAACACATGTTACTAAAAAGAAAGAATAAAAGTATTTGTGCCTATAGAAAGGTCGGTTGAAAATTCTCAATGAAATAAACCAACTATGAATATTTAACAGAAATCGTAAACAACTATTGAACCGATTAGCCGACTAAATCTATAAATAAAAGTCTCATAATAAAAAGCGACGGAAATTGAAAGCAATCATAAACTACTAAAGCATCTAAAATGAAACTCCAGTGGCATCTCCAAAAATATCTGCAATTACTCCTACGCAGCTACTCCAACGCTATACTTGAAATGTTAGTCAACGCAACGGGTTAGAGCTCACCGCATGAATACTAGCTACTCTCCACAATTCGGGTCCGCGAACTCAAACAGTAGCATTATTTATGATAAACATCACAATAGAGTATTTTAAATTAAAAGAAATAAATATTAAGATGCAAATAAAAGTAAGTTGCCACTATCTACCCATAAAGTTTAAGTCCAATTATTCCATTAGTACTATAAATTAAAAATGATCATTTATCCTGACTTTGTGCAATTATTCAATTATTTTTTTATTCATGCGACACCATTATGGCCAGTCAACCCCTTATCAGTCCTGCACACACTATCAGCTCGCTTAAAGTTGTACACATCACACCCATTCCCCTCACTATATCCAGTCAGCCCATTTTCTATCATCTATGCACATGCTCATGAAGTTCCATGCACAACACGTCAGTCGGTTCGTATTCTGTCAGCCCGCACATACTCGTGACGCTAACACACACCCACGTAGCTATAGCGAGTCGGCCCGTATTCTGTCATTCTTACACATACTCGCGTCGTAAATTCATTTTAATACTCGTTTATTATCTTAGGTAGTAATTCTAAATATGATCAAATTCTCATAATTTATATTATCCCCATCCTATTATTGAGCATAATTCCTCGGACCTACCTCTAGTCCCATACATAAAAGTATCCAAAACACAAGTATGTCCTACCCTATAATATAGGATAAATCTCTACCTTTAATTTTCTTCCTTGTCTCGTGCCTAGACTATCTAATCAACAGAACGATACAAAATTAAGCCCTACCCCGAAATATCTCATTCGTAAAAATCTACACTAACTAGTCCCATACCTAGCAAGCACTCCTAAAATTATGGTGAGATCATAACTAGCTGAAAACTCCGTCGTTCCCGCGGTGTCAACTATTATTGGATCAATAATTCGCATAAAACATTTATCAACATTTTTTGCAAATTTCTCATAAGATCACAAATTTATCTAATTTAATTCATTCAATCAATCTTCATAATTAGAACAGTTTGTCGTAGGCAACTAATATAATTTCATTAGAATGCAAGTTTATGGTGTACACAATAATAATTTCTCTTTTATCACACCTACATAATTTTATGTGATTTCACAAGTCCTTTTCAATTTAATAAAGTTACTACAATATTCTACATGAAAATATACATCCATAATAAAAAAATCCAACCTCTACCCTAAGCACACAAGATTTATATGTCTTAAATCATATATATATTTTTCATAAAAATAGTCCCAATACAGATTTCACTTTCCCTAATTAAGGTTTCTAATTTATTTTTTAAAAAATATTTATTAGAATGTTTAGGCAATATTTAAAACACATAATACTAAAAAGAAAGAATATAAGTATTCATGCCTACGGAAAGGTCGGTTGAAAATTCTGATTTGATGGTTATATTCCTCTCAAAAAATCAATAAAGACTCGTTCCTAAACGATCTTGAGAAAACATGGTTTGAGCCTTCAAAAAATTTGGTTAGATCTTGATTTTAAATAAGGTTAGGGTTTCTAAATGAGAGAAGGTAAAGGTGTGGGAGAATTCTCATTTAAAAGTTGGTGAAAAGGGGTTTAGAAAAGTCAAACCCCGAGTTATTTTTATATTAAAAAAGGTTAAGAGTTTTAATTAACTCAAACTCTAATAAAATCAAATAACCTGTCGGCAGGTGAATCGATTCACCCTTCAGGCCGAATCAATCCGGACCTACACAGGTCCACAATTCACCCCAAAAAGGTGTATGTATATATAAAAATCCGATTTCTTCCCCAATTTCAGTTTCGATTAAAATCCTATTTTTCATAAATAAAATCCAAAATTTTAAATTGCTAAAAATAAATAAATCCAACATTTTTTTTAATTTCTAAATAAATTAAATTATTACTTTTTCAAAATTACGGGGTGTTAGATACTTCCCCACTAGCACATGAATTTCGTCCTCGAAATTCCACGAAGCGTAAATGTCAAATGTAAAGTTGTGCAAATAAAATAAGGCTTACATATGCTTACCCATAGAATGCTACAATTGGGTGCCCAAACACCCAATCCCACATGCACCTTCTCCACGATAAAAAAAAAATATATATATATCCTAACTATATATATGCATAACTATGAAAATAATATAAGACCACACTCTCTCACAGATCACCACATAATTCTATCTCCAAAAGACATCGCAAGCTTAAATCCTCAAATCAAATCACATCACTGCATCGATACTAAATATACCTATAATTTATACTAATGATTTGTCAAATAAATATCACCTCCAAAATAAACTCTAAAGATCCTCTCATCAAGATTAATATTTTTAACATCAATGCCTACAACATCCTTAAGACAAAACACATTATCTCCAAGAAACATAGCTAACACGTATGGTAGAACCAATCTTAAGGAGTATGAATCAACAAATGGGATCAAATACAGATAACGCAGAATCTATAATGGAATCACAACCTACGAGACCTAAGACCATGCTCTCATACCATATGTAACACCCTTCTCACTCTGGCCAGCCGGCATGGCCAAACTACACCGGGCGTCACCAAATAAGTTATCATTCTTAGCATGTGACAGATATTTGAGACATGTAAAAAAAATTGAAAGATTGTAATCAAATTAATCCACTAAATATAACCATTTACGAAATATTAAATCCACCACTGCACTAATCTCCAAATAAATCCAACTCTAAATAAATATAAATCTCAATGAAATAATACAACTATGAATATGTGATAGAAACTGTGAACAACTGTGGAACCGATTGGCACACCAAATCCACAGATAAAAGTCTCATGATAAAAAGAGACAAAAATAGAAAGCAATCCAAAACTACTAAAGCATATAAAATGAAACTCCAGCTGCATCTTCAAACATATCTCCAATTAGTCCTATGCAGCTACTCCAGCACTATACCTGAAATGTTAGTCAATGCAATATGTCAGAACCCACCGCATGAATACTAGCTAATCTCCCCAATTAGTGTCCGTGAACCCAGATAGTTGCATTATGCATGCTAAACATCACAATATAGTATTTTAAATCAAATGAAATAAATATTAACATGCGAATAAAAGTAAGCTGACACTATTTACCCATATAACTAATCCCTCCTAAAGTGTAAGTCCAATTATTCCATTAGTACTATAATTTAAAAATTAGCTCTCGTCCTGACTTAGTTTAATTATTCAATTATTTTTTATTCATGCAACACCATTATGGCCAATCGACTCCTTATCGGTACTGCTCAAACTCTTAGCATGCTTAAAGTTCTACACATCACACCCATTCCCCTCACTATAGCCAGTCAGCCCGAATTCTGTCAGCTCTGCATATAATTGTGAAGTTCCATGCATGATACATCACTATAGCAAGTCGAACCGTATTCTATCTACCCCATACATACTCATGATACAAACACACACACACACGTCCTCGCGCGTAGACTATCGAATCAACGAAACGACATAAACTAATAAAGTTACTATGATTTTCTACATGCAAATCTACATCCATAATAACAAAAATCCAACATCTACCCTAAGAACACAAGGGTTATAAGTCTTAATTCAGTTAAGATTTTTCATAAAAATAGTCTGAATATAGATTTCACTTTCCCTAATTAAGGTTTTTAATTTATTTTAAGAAAATCATGTAATTTAATGTTTAGGCGATATTTAAAACGCATAATACTAAAGAGAAGGAACATAAGTATTCATGTCTATAAAAAGATTGGTTGAAAATTATAATTGAATTGTTGCATTCCTCTTGAAAAATAAATAAAGACCCGTTCTTGAACGATCTTGAGAAAACATGGTTTGAGCCTTCAAAAACTTAGGCTAAATCTTGATTTTAAATGGGGTTAGGGTTTGTAGATGAGAGGAGGTGAAGGTGTGGGAGACTTCTGGGTTTAAAGTTGGTGAAAAGTGTTTAGAAAAGTCTAACCCTGATTTATTTTTATATTATAAAAGGCTAAGAGTTTTAGTTAACTAAAACTCTAACAAAATCAAATAACCTGTAGACATTGTCCCAGGCGAATCGATTCGCCCTTTAGGCCGAATCGATTTGGACATGAACAAGTCCATAGTTATCCCCAAAAATGTGTATGTATAAAATCTTATTTTTCATAAATAAAATCAAAAATTTTAAATTGCTAAAAATAATTAAATTCAATCATTTTTATTTTTTCAAATTTTGAAATAAATTAATTTTTTACCGGTTCAAAATTACGAGGTGTTACAACCGGTACAAGTGATTTGAATTCCAAGGATTACGACATTATTCTTGTGAGTGTACCACTAGACTAAGGAAGGAGGGAAAGAAACCGAAGGTATATAATAACACCCCTAGGGATAGTGAGTCAGAAGAGGAATTTAATCCCCCCCACTGATCGCAACTACACCGTGTTAATGGTTAGTCACGTGGGCTTAAATGAAGCACCTTCCCCCGTTGAAGATAATCATGAGCATGATGGTTTTGAGGTCCAATCTTTAGGTTCCCAAGCTAGTGAAGACAAGATCGATGAAAAAGATGAGGACGATAATGAGCTTCGAGTGGCCTTTTGGGAGTTATATACGGAGTCATTGAAGTTGAAAAAAGGCCAACTTGCATTTAGAGGATAAGATAAAAGAACGTGCCATAGATTATGATGTTAAATTGATTGACGATATTACGGAACATAATAGGACTCTTAATGAGAGCTCAAGTATGTTGAGGGCGAAATAGATAAACTTCATGGTTCGATGGAGGTTTTAAAAAAGGATATTCTTGAGTTGGAAGAGTCTAAGCATTTGCTCGAGTCTAGGATTGTGGAGTTAAAATAGAATTTGAGAGAGTCGAGTTATGTCAAGTTTGATGTGGAGTATAAGTCTGAAAAGTGGGATAAACTATTAGGCACCGTCCACATTAAAGATGAAAAGTGTGGGATTAGATTCTATGATCAAGATGCTTCCTCTACTAAATCCAAGACCATGCGCTTGAGAGATCCAACCATTGCTAGGGACATTAGAAAAGGTCAACCTATAGGTAGAATTCCTCGTGTATTCACATGGACACACTTTAGTAGGAAAGTTATCCTTAGGAATTTTTTTATGATATTAGAAAAAGGCCTTGGAAGTCTAAGGATCATGTCACCAAGGTTCGCCAAGCCAAAGTTCATGACGTTACACCTATGTGGGTTAGGAGATCCGATTTGGAGGTGCTAAATGTTAGGATTGTTGACTTTCATTTGCTTTCACATAATTCATCCCATGTTATATCTTACGAGTGATTGTGATTGTTGTAGAGGGGTGCTATAGTTTTATTATAATATTCTTGAGATGGAACCCCTTCCCCACCTCCTTCTAGTTCCAAAGATATTTTGGGCGAGGAAACCCTCACCCACCTCCTTCCAGTTCCAAAGATATTTTGGACGAGGAACCCCTCCCCCACCTATTTCCAGTTCCAAAGATATTTTGGGCGAGGGACCCCTCACCAACCTCCTTCTAGTTTCAAATGAAGTTATAGTTTTAGTGAGGGACCTCCACACCTCCTTCCAAATTGAGGATGTTATAGTCTGAGTGTGGGACCCCCTTACCCACATCCTTCTAATTCCCAAGATGATATAGTTTGGGTGAGGGAATCCCCCTTGCCAAAACTAATTAAAATGATACCTGGATGAGGGAGTCCATAAATGAGGGACCCCTCTGCTAAAACCAGCTAAAATGTAAAATCTAGTGAGGAAGTCCATAGTGAGGGACCCCTTTAGCAAATATTTAAATAGTATTTTTTTTGTAGCAAGAGGATCCAAAAAGTGACCCAATGAACAAAATAAGCTAGGATGAGGGGGTCTATCATGAACAACCCCTAGACATGAAAAAAGATTATTTTAAGTAACAAAAGTACACATATTTACTTTCCTATACGGGTAGCCTAGTTGGGGAGGCAAGGCTCAAAGCTACAAGTTGGGATCTCCTGGGAGTTTCGACTTAGAGGCTGTGGAATAAAGTTTGTTGAGAAAGCTCAACCACTTAGCACTTTAAGATAGAGAGAATACTAGTAGAGAGACCTTAGGAGTCACTCAAGTCCTTACACAACTCACACTTAGACACAATTGAGGGGAGTATCCAAAGGGCTACTCATAAGAAATGAACTTTTTAGAAAATGATTTTAGAGAGGGTGGTCCTTGAGGACACTCTTAAGTTCACAAATTTTGTACAACAAGTTATCGTTTCAAAAGATATTTACCAAATTATATATTTTGCCTCCATTAGGAGACATATTTGATTTTATACTTTAGTTCACACCAGGCATCATCTGTCAGAGGGGACAAGCGGCTACAGACATAGTAGGGACAAAAGGTACATTGAAAATCTTGTCCCTCTAGGCTTTTCCTCTTATTTTTGGCGCCCAGAAGGCCCAAACTAGCCCTAGTATTCACCTATAAATAAGACTATTGGCAAGGTCAAATTATCAAAAACTCAAGTCATACCGTTACTTTGTCAAAGTCACACCAGACCACCTAGTATTATTTTATGCTCTCTTTCTAAGTGTTGAGTGCTTGTTTCTTCTTTCCCATCTTGACAACCATCATTCTCAGGATATTTCATTCTCAAAGTTACTATTATTGTTATGAAGTTCATCTTTTTATAGGGAGTAGTTCTGGTCTTGACTCCATTTTTACCCAAAAAGTAATGTTTTACTAAGTGTTGCTTCTGGAACTTCTTGAAGACCTTAGGGGCAGAGTCCATTGAGGTGGGTCACACCTCACCTTTTCCGGTTTCTTATCAATCGCAAGTCACACTACGCTCCTACAACTGCATATTTGTCATACAATAGTTTTGGGCTTCATGTTATATGTTATTGCTAGTGTTATGTCATGTTTATCTTTTGTATTTTGTTTTTCCATTTTTCGGTCTTAATGAGAAAAAAAAAACTATTTGTCTTTTAATTTTTTTTTAAATTGCTATCATTTTGAAAAATGTTTAAAATTACACAAAAAGATTTTTTTTGTGTGTATTTTAGTTTTACATATATTGTGTGACATATCAGTGTGTATGAATCCCATTACTTCCATGTAGCCATGTGACTAGGACATTTGATTATGATTTTCAATGCTTGGATTGTTCTTCATCATATTTGCATGAAGTAGTTTGAAATTTATTTTCATGATGGATTAAATTAATATATTCCTATGTACAAACATTACATGAGCTCTTTTGGATTTTAACTTAATATGTCACATGAGCTAAGTGAAGTGTTCTCCCATCAATCTAGTCATGTACAAAATTTTTGTGTATTGGGGGGGGGGGGGGGGGGTTCATGTAAGAACCATTGCCCGCGATTTGTATTTTTTTGAAAATATGAGTGTGCAAGGGAAAGGTCTACGAAGGAAGAGAACTTCCTTACATGAAAGGCCACCGTTGACAAGAGCCTAACTGATTAAGAAGCAATAAAATAGAAAAATTGGCAAGGCCAAATTTTTTGCATTAATGCTTTAAAAATTAAATATCTTCAAAAAAAAATGAGAAAGAAACACAATATAAATTTTTTAAGGTGTTTAGTTGACGATTTATGGGTTTTCACAATGAGTCCTACTTGAGCTTAATTATTTTGACGCTATTGATTTGAGAATCAAAAAAAAATTCAAGGAAGTGTGCATTAAGTTTGTTTGGACTCTTGAATTCTTTATTTGACATGTGAGGGTAAATCGAATGTTGATAAATTATTAGGTCAAACAAATCTACTAAGATATTTTTGAGTTATTAGTTCATTTGTTCTTGTTTCTAGTTCATACCCCTTAACTTCGTACTATCATGTTTAAACACGTTGATACTATACGAGTGTGTATACTTATGTGTTTTTGTCTTTTGTGGTCTTTTATACCTATATATAGTTGTGCTTCATTTATATATGTAGACACCCCATCATGGTACCCCCTAAATAACTCTTTAGGTCCCTAACACTCCTCCTCCCCTCATAAGACCTTAGGTCCCAATCCAAACCCTGATCTGAAGGCCATCACCAACTTCAGAGCCCCGTTTGACCTCAGTCAACCATCCAAATTAAGATAATCTCATTGAAACCTCATATGGATCTGAATCCCATTTCTAACAGTCCATATTGTACGTGAATCAACCTCACGGTTCGCGCATACCCATCTTTCTACTCCGAACCCTAGTCCAAAGGCCATTGGGCACTTTCGAGACCCGTTTGACCTCCGTCAACCATAAAAACTGAATGAAGCTCATTAAAACCTCATAGGGACCTGAATACCCTTTCTCGCGGTCCATACCATCAATAAATCATCCTCACAGTTCGTGCGTACCCACCTTTTTACTCTGAACCCTGATTTAGAGGCCAGCAGGCACTCCCAAACCCCATTTGACCTTAGTCAACACTCTCACATGAGAAACTATCATTATAATCTCATAGGGATTTGAATTTACTTTCCAAGGGTTATACCGTGCGTGAATTGGCCTTACGATTTATGTGTACTCACCTTCCTACTCCTAACCGTCATTTAGAGGCCATCTGTCGCTCCTAGGCCCCATTTGACTTCGATCAACTTGCTAACCTGAGAAAATCTCATCTCACTCTCATAGGTCTATGAATCCACTTTCTAACTGTCCAAACCATATGTGAATCAACCTTATGGTTCACACGTACTTGCCTTTTTACTTCGAGAATCCCCCATCTAGATGCCATCGGGTACTTTCGAGCCCCATTTTAGTTCGTTATACTCTCGAACCCCGAAGTGTCTCAATGGATTCTTATAGAGTTCTGAACTCCCTTTTCAACGGTCCTTTCCATGCATGATTCGGACTTATGATTTGCATTTTATGCCCATATTTCTAAAAAAAGTTCTTTCCAAACTACCTATAGGCACCCCAAGCCCCTTGCCTATCGGCAGGGTGTGCTTTTCTTCTCCAACAAGGCAAGGGTATGTTGATAGGCAATCCAAGGCCTATTAAGATTGATACCCCCCCTAAAACCCTAATATTTTACTATTTAAGGAGGCCATGACCTCATTCCCAGGGTTCCTTTCTGTAAGTCAAAATATTCTCCTCAAAATCAGTGCATCGAAATTCCACTTTTCCTAACATTCTCTCCATTTTCTTACATCATTATCATCCATCTTTCACCAAAATTTTTACTCTTACCTCACGACCATCCAACCACCTAAAAACTCAGTCTCTACTACTACAAAATCATAATTAAAGTCTACTCCTATCGATTTGCAACTCATTCAATTAGTATTGGTTATTTATTTATCTTTTCACTTTTTATATACCTCTGTTTCATTTCTTCGATCAAAAAATAATATCCATTCTTATTATTTAGTACATAAAAATCTTATTTTCATAAAAATTAAAAAAAACCAAAAAGAGAGTTTTCTTATAAATCCTAAACTCGAATCTCCTCATATTCCAAACTCCTTACACTTGTGCACATTTTCCAAAAACAAACTATAGGAAGTTCTAATTTAGGATTTATGAACTAAACCCTACCCTTGCGTGTATGCCTTTGGGATACGTAGACATCTCGAGACAATCTTGGGATTTTAGTCTTATTTTCCCATTTATTCACTTTATATCTTCCTGTGTTTAGTAGTATTGAAAATACACGTACTCCTACATATTCCTGTTCTGCTCGATATACATACCCACTTATTCATAGTGATTTATGATTTGACGGATACTCACATTATATTTTTATATTATTCTTTTGTACACTGATTAGGTTGATTCCGCTTCGTTTCCATGACACGAGTGAAATGATTTCTTTCTCCCATTATTCACGCCACACACATGTACATATGTATCACATTTTGGAGAAAAGGAGATTATTATCATAGTCATGAGAGATCGAAAGGGAAGAATGGGTGTTTAGCACATTCCCATTCTATAACTTAGTCCCCGGACCCTTGACTCATTTGGGTTCGTACGCATTAGTATGTCTTGTGATGTCGTTCTCTCGGGACAACTACATTATTTTGCCTATTTGGAGAAAAATAGACTGGCGACTCCATTTCTACATTTTCTCCCCTTTTACGATGACCGATTTATATCCGTGGTAGCCCGCAAAGATCAGCGCGAGTGGCGAAAAAGGGATTCCCTTTATCCTCGAATCCATGCATTCGTGGAGAGAGGGATATCTCTGATTTTCTCTCCCATCCAATTTTGGGTTCGACCCATGCCGGAGGGAGCCGACCCAGATGGACATAGTGGTGAATCAGCTGGGGATTATTTATATAGGATGAGACTCTACTTAATATGGTTTTTCTCCCTTTGATATTCTATCTCTCTAATTTTCTACATGTGTACATAAGACTCCACTTGTATGTTCTTCTTACTCTTATTCCTAAATATTGCATATATGTCTTGTTCATATCATATATCTTTCTCTCTACCATGATCTCTTCTCATCACATGTATATATCATCTTCTTATCATATGTTTCACCCGTTACTCACTTGTATATAGTCACCATGTTTCACTCTTTATTCACTTGTATATATTCACCAGACTTCACTCCACTTACTCTCATGTGCACTTGATTCACATAACTTGTAGATATCCATGTTTAGCCTAACTATCACACACTCTCACATTATTTTCAATTGTATATAGCTTCATGCTTACTCACACGTTTCACACGCCACTTGTAGATATCCATGATTAGTCACACAAGCACACACTTACACATTTCTCCCACTTGTATATATCCACGTACCCTCTTCTATGACAAGCCATCTATTTTAATACAGGGTGGCCAATACTCTACTAAAATATAACTGGAATCTCAGTATGGATCATTCTCAGCATCACTATCGCAAAATATTATAACATGAACAATAAGAACAATTCACAAAACTACCATAATGGAATAACCGTCATGCATAAATAAAGAATGGTGAACCGAATAAACCATCGATCAATAATTAACATCCACAATGTAACTGAATAATAATTGAGTACGAAAGTACAAGTTTGACAAAGTATAAAAGTCTGTTGTAAGATATATATTATCATCTAAAGGAAATATGCTCAATAGTACATGGGAAAAATTGATCCTATCTAGAGCAAAAATAACTTAAACGTCTAAAAAACATCCACAACTACTATCGGCAAGAACGGATCTATACTTACTATCCTAGCTGCTGTTGCTGCACACCTGGGGTGTAAAAAGGAAAAAAAGGAAAGAAAAAAATATGTGGGTCAAAGACCGCAGAGTAGAAAATATTTTCACAATTAAACAACTGTTTTCAATTGTTTGAAACTCTGAAGTATTACTTTCGAGATTAACTAGTTGCACTTACTTGAGATAAACCTCACCTGTCAACAATAGTGTGCACCTAACGTGTTCATTTTATTCATACTAATTAAATAAAAAAGTCTAATTAGGACAAATAACCACTATTTTGGCTCTACCCCACTAATACTCTCTATTATCTAAGTTTAACTATTTCACTAGGCATATATTTGTAAATCGTATTATAGAGACAAACTTCCATAAATAAATAATCGCGTAATAATCAAAACATAGTTATGCTCGTGCTGTAAATAGATATACACACAGTATCATATATATATATATATATATATATATATATATATATATATATATATATATATATATATATATATATATATATAATTGTATCTTCAGATCTTGAAACTCATGGATACGTTCCCCGTGTGCTATATAGCTCCAGGCATCACACCTCATAGCGAGCTACCGAGTAGGAATCTCACCACTGATTCCAAAAGAATACACATACAATGGAGGCGGTCATAACCATATGACCTGGGGTCGCGACCATACCACTTTGCAACCAACCATACTCAAACTAACATCGATCCTCACACACGGATAGTGACCATGCAACACTACTATGACCTGGGGAATCATTCCAACACCTGTTGGTTAATGCCAGGGTGGACTGCCCACTGCACGCAACCTCCTCCGATAGCACTACTGAGTAGGTGTATTTAATAATACAAGTAGCATGCATACATACATGTATGTACACATCACTCTAATGTTCATATACAATAAGTACCAAACTTGTATGAATATCCCACATCACATAGTTCCCCCAATCTTGAAGTTCAACCCGACTTCCTAATTTTATTAAACCATTCATCACTCACTTGTATCCTCGGTTCTCACCCTTGTCCAAAAAATTAACGCACTATTTAATTAATAAATTCCCACTAATAATTAGAGGCACAAAACTATTTTTTTAAATTAAATATCCACTCACTTGGATAACCTGCCACATACTCGCTTGAGTTCATAAAAATGTCCGGAACCTTTCCACGATCCAAACCCGACCCAAACCCACGGGTTATTTGAACGAAATCCAACTTGTTAGAATGACATCTCATTTGAATGACGTTCGAACGAGATTTCAGAATGCAGACCTGGAGCTCTTTTCTTAGGCGGAATTCATCCCCAAAATCCCAACTTTGTTTGTAGGGTTATTTTTACCCAAATTCGAAGACCTATAGTTCGTATATCATCTAAAAAACACAATCCCATCAATATATTTTTTATTCTAATATAGAATTCACCATAGATTCAAGATTTCAATTCTTATACCAAGTTGATTATTGAAACTCTAATCTTTTTTCTAAGTTCTTCCCCCTCCATTTAGAAACCCGAAATTTTATCTCTTTTTACACACATAATCAATCTCACTTTACTTATTTATTTTAGATCAATCAACATTTATCAATTGGTATCTTTATCTAATCCTCAATTTAAATTTTTCATGATCAAATCCCCAATCTCTAATATCATCAAGAAAGAAATTAACTAATAATTTAAAATGCATTATAAAGCAAGTATCTACTTGCTTTGATGGATTAGAATCTGAAGTTCTCTGTGAATTGATGCCAGGTTGAATCCTTTTCTTCTCCTCTTCAAGATTCCTCTTCCTTTTCCATTTTTTATCTTCTCTGGGGTCTTCTCTCTTAACCTTTTGTTTGGAATATGAAAGGTGGGATGTCATCCACCTTCCCAACCTTTTAAATTCCCTACCAAAAACTTAATCACGTTTTTCTCTCTCTTAATTCTAGGTATTAAATGACCCTCCTACCCTTACACGAGTCCTTTTATGTATAAAAATCCCCCAGAATCCGAACATAACACCCGGGTACCAATTCTAGACTATTTCGACCCTTATCGGATCATTGGTGCACTAAAAAGGTC
Organism: Sambucus nigra; assembly: GCA_949130495.1. Classification (NCBI taxonomy): domain Eukaryota; kingdom Viridiplantae; phylum Streptophyta; class Magnoliopsida; order Dipsacales; family Adoxaceae; genus Sambucus; species Sambucus nigra. Next base: position 604,083,619 of record OX422208.1, read on the forward strand.
ATCCAAGTCACCTAACTCAAAATATGCTAGCTCTTCATTAACCGGACGTGACACGTGTGTACCCTATGTGTCGCCCATAAATTATACCGATCCTCCGATGTAATACTCTATCGACATATAATAATAAATCGTCGATATCACTCATATGCGACGTATAATAAATCACATAATTATTTACCTACTACACACAAGTAAATAATAATCAAATAAATATTAATCCTTAATTCTCTAATCAATACTTATTTAAACGAATTTAATTTTCCTAATTAAATTAATAAATCCATGCACACATGAAAATTCAAATACTCATAAAATTATGGCGTATTACATATTTCCCCCTAACAATGGTCTTTGAATCTCGAAATTCAAACGCAACTGCCACAAAAATCTCTGAATATTTTCCACATGATATCCTCATGCCCCTATGTCAACTTGGCTACATTATGATGTCCACACTATACACACACTAACGGTACCACCTTTGATCGAAGATTTTGCTCATTACGACCTAAAAAAATGACAAAAAGTCACTCCTAAAAAATGTTCGGCTGTAGTTCAATCTCCTTTAGCGTTATATTAATAAGACAAGGCATCCCTGAGATACCTCATCAATGATGACATATAAAACACATCATGAATTCGTTGCAAATGCTCTGGTAAGGCAAGCCTGTACGAAATTCGACCTACCCTCTCGATAATGGGAAAAGGCCCTACATACCTAGGAACTAACTTCCCTTTCTTCTCAAATTGCCTCACTCCCATCCTGGAAAAATATTCACACCAACACCTGATCATGCACACCAATATCCACAAAGATTCGGTTCGCATCGACATATATCCTCTACCAATCCTGAGCTACCCACACCCTGATCAACTCAATCTTTGTTGACATATCTTAAATCATGTTCGGACCAAGAAGCTTGTTGTTTTCCCACCTCTAACTAATGCGAGAGTGAACAACAATATATCCTGTATAAAGACTCAAAAGGAACCACACCAATAGTAAATTGGTACGAGTTATTATATGCAAACTCTACCTAACACAAATACTACTCCCAGCTACTCTTAATGTCCAGAATACATGTCCTCCAACATCTAATTCACCTTCTTGATCTTCCCATTAGTCTGCGGGTGATAAGTCATGCTCAACCATAACTCCGTCCCTATTGCCTCTTGAAAACACTACCAGAAGTGGGACCTAAAAATGTTAACTCGATCCAAAATAATGTTGAGTGTCACTTCATTCAGGCTCACTCCATTTGCAATGAAAATTTGGGCACACTGCCCAGTCATGTAATCCAGCCAAACTAGACAGAAATGAGCTACCTTGGCCAACCAATCCACAATGACCTGTATGGAATCATGACCCCGTTATGTTGTCGATAACCCTTTAATGAACTCCGTCAATATATTCTTTCATTTCCATACTGGAATCTCCAACGGCTGTAAAACCTAGATTGGACTCTAGTGATCACCCTTCACCATCTGACAATTGGTGCACCTCGAGACAAACTCTATTATGTCATGCTTCACGCTGGCACACCAAGACCGTCGTCGCATAACCTGATACATCTTATCCCTTTTGGGATGTACCAAAACGATAACCTATGTGCCTCCTCCATAAATATGCATCGTACGTCTTCATTGTCTGGGATAATTAACCTCCCATTGATGCACAAGCCACCCTCGAAATTGACTGAGTAAAACTCCGGTCACTTGTTAATCACTGCTAAACCCTCTTTCAATGAGAATGATCTCTCATTTATGCCTTCACAACCCTTAAATGAGCTCGAGTGTAACGGTCATCACTATTGTAAATGCCCAGAATATATCCTCCTCCTGACAAACCTCAGTCCATTTCTCCTTTAAAAATACATCCAACTGCCCTACAAGAATATGAATCAACGCATTTGCCTCCACATTAGACTTTCTCGAATGATACTAATATCGAACTGACCAAGGTGCCAATACACCCTTTACCATATGTATACATGCATAAATACCAAAGATTCAACCCACATACATAGATAATTAACCACACATACCCTACATGATCACACAGTAAAGGTATACTCGATTACCCCATTATCACGACTCAAATATTCTCGATATTGCCCCACTTATCAACTAGTGGTGCAAACATCCCCTAGTGCTCTCTACATAAAATCACTAGGCTCTGTTGAGCTTAAATAATATAATAGATCTCTGCTCAAACCAATGTTTAAAGCCTAAATGTCTCTCAACTCCCGACACTTACTAAGCTTCATGCCTGGGACTTATTGCAAGATAAATCTAAATAACGAACCATACCAATACACTATCGACTAGCTCACTAGTCAGTTATCGAGATTCATTGGCCTAAGACACAGTACTATGGCACCTAAAAATCCTTCCCCAAAATATACTAAATCTGATTACTCAAGTCCCTCATCTCTAAAGAAGTCATACAATACAACTCCCACACTATCGCCACATCCCCAATGCTAAGTTAATAAAAAATTGATCTATCTGCATGGCTGTAACCCCAGTAACCCTTGAAACACATCACCATAATTCCTCACAATAGGGAATGAATCCAATGAGATAATTATACCCTTAGAAGTTTCCTTCACAATATAATACAAATGTGTGCTCGGCCCTCCCTCCAAATGAGGCATCATCACAAGAAACATGTCTTGCACTAGAATATCGATCATGATAGACTTACTATAACAGTCCACCATCGCTCTACACGCCGCTAAACAGTCCATACCCAAAATAATAGCATACTTGTACATAACTCAAATGAGAAGATCCTCTACTAATCATAACCTTCCAATATCCACACCCGCCCCCTTGTTGATGAAACAAATGAGATTCCCAACACCTAACGATGAATCTACAGCCATATTAATAACTGATGCTATATCTATTAAACCATATCATGTGAGAATATAGGTCTAACAAGTGCATGTGATTCTCCCATGTAACATAAAACCCCCGCCATGTGCCCATGGATAGGAAACATACCCTCAATTACTAATGACACTGGTCATAAGGTGATACACATGCCCAAACTACCCTTGCCCCTGTGGAGGTGGTAATACTAGAGATGTTGATAGGGCTGGAAGCTATTGTACCCGTTGCCCCTTTTGGGAACCCTGATCATGACCCTATCCTTGTTCAGGCATTTACACCGAATGTGACCTCGCTCCCCACACATGAAACATCTCGCAGTAAAGTTTGCCTATCTTTGACCCTGCTAGCCCCAATGAGGCTGCCCCTGTCCCTGATGGCCCTAATAATCGTGGCTTGGTTTGCCTCACGTTTGGTTCCCCTAGTCTTAATGTCCTTGAGGAGCATGCTTCTAGACCAATAACCCTGCCTGTAATTACCATTACCTGGCCTAAATTTCTTAGCCAAGCCCCTTTATTGGGACTCTGCTTCTTCTACCTACTCTTCTCTTCTGGTTCCTTGCTAGAAATGTTGCCCCCAGTCTTACCCCGTTGGCTCGAATTTCCTATCCTCTTTTGTAAGGACATATTTTATATAGTCCTCTTTATATTAGAGTATGCCGTATACAACTACAACAGTCAAACAAAAGTTCAAGTTCAAGTCCAATCATGCATCAAGACGGGTCCGAATATCAACATTCTTGAACAATCAAGCCTTAGTGAGATAGATTTTGGTAAGGATGTGTTTTAATTCCCTTAATGTTTCATTTAAAGTGTTGGGATATTTTCTAAAATAATTTTTAACACATGAGGCATCATTTTTCATCAAAATAATTTTTTCTAAGTCCCGAGGTGGAGTTTTAATAAAATTTATTTTTCGCTGATGCTGTTCAAACAACATGTCAATGTCATTCAAACAATATGACAAAGTTTTTCAAACGATAGCTTCAAGCGATAGGCTATGTCGCGCGAAGGCTCACACGAAGTTTACTTGAAGAGTTTTATCAATTAACATGCTACTGTTTTAGTTTTATAAGTCATTTGATATGTTGTGTGAAGTCTCTTCAAGTGAAATCATATGTCGTTCGAGTGACATGTTATTTTCATTCAAGCGACATCATCGAATCAAGATTTTTATAAATAGTGCGTTTTGAGTCATTTTTGCTTCAGAAGACTTGAGACTTTCATTCTACGAAAACTGCATTTGCAGAATTTTTGTCTTCTCACTTTTTGAGGTGTTTTAACTTTATTTTGATTCACAAATCATCCCAATAGCTTTAGCGAATCAATTTGGAACCCAAGATACAATTTTACTAGAGTTTCTCTTCTAGTGAAGATTTCTCTACTACTGATTTCGTACCACTGGAGGGAGGTGTTGGCTGACTACGACTGATGTCATTAGGGGTGCTTAAGGGTGTTCCTTATTAAAGATAGAGATGCATGTTCTTGTGGGTTCACTGCGCTTAATGCATTTCTAATTCTAGACTGATATTTATGTGAGTATCTGTGGATATTCATTGCAGATTTCAATGTGTATGTAAGTTGTGATTTACCTCTTCATAGTGAAATAAAAGATTTTACCCAAAAGTTTTTTCCCCTGAAATCTGTGTGTTAGCAATTTATATTTATTTTGTCATGGCATGATTTATACACTAAGATGCATGTGCTAGGGTTTAATTAAATTGGATAGCAAATTGATAATTAATTAAATAAGTGTTTAAATGGGAATTTGCGAATTTGCTTAAATTGATATCACACAAAGCATTCTCAAATTCTTATAAGAGTTGTTTAAGCAAACTTATCTTTTACAAATTGGTATCAGATCGAGTTACTCTAAATTATCCAGTGATCATTTTTTCAGCTAAAAATTTTGTGATATTGATTTTTACAAAAAATCTTATTTTAGGATTTCCTAATGTTTTTGAATGAAAACTTATGTAATAGGTTGCCAGTTTTTGAAGGATCTAATTATGCATATTGGAAAGCCCGAATGAAATTTCATGTAAAAGTAATCGATGAGTGAGTTTGGTTTGTTTGTGAAAGAGCGTGGACTCCTACCACTGTCACCGCTAGGTCACTAATCTTAAGCCCGCGACTGACTGGATCGAGGATGAATTTAAATGGAGAAATTTTAATTCTTGTGAGCTAAGTGCAGTTTCTAAAGCCATCACCCCTGACGAGTTTCGACGTATCATGACGTGCACCATGTCAAAAGAAGCATGGGATTCTTTACAACTTACCCATGAAGGCACGACTGCAGTAAAAGAGTCTAAATTAGAAACTTTAACTACTGAATTTGAAATAATTACCATTCTTGAATCTGAGTCTTTTGATGGCTTTAGTCTCATATTATCAACACTAGTTTCAATCTTGGTGAGCACATTCCTGATGCATGAGTGCTTAAAAATATTTTGAGATCGTTACCTAAACATTTTATCCCGAAAGTTACTATGTTGAATTCCTTAGGAAATTTGAGAAATCTTAAGTTAGAAGAATTAGTAGGAGACCTCCAAACATATGAAATTGACATTTTTCCTGACACTGTCAAGCCTAAGGATTAAGGTATGGAACTTAAAGCCCAGTCTAAGAAGAGTGAGGAAGTGTCCAGGAGAGAGAGAAAAGAAAGTGAGAATTTGTGATTACGAGTCTGTGGGGGAGTTCGATTTTGATGATGTGGCCATTCTTTCTAAAAAATTTAAAAAATTTCTCAATTTTTCCAAAAAAAATTCTACCAATAAAAGATTTTTTGAGAAAAATAAACAGAAAGATGAGGCCAAAGAGAGCGGTGAGAAAGAGGGAGATGAGAGATGTTTTGAATGTGAGGATAATGGGCATAGAACGTTTGAGTGTCCCACTAGGCTAAAGAGAAAGGTCAAAAAGATTTCCATGCTAGCCACTGTTAGCGATAGTGAGGAAAAGGTGAAGGATTCTGTGGATGAATCTTCAGATGGGATGTGTGTTGCAGTTTTAGATAGTCACGTGAGCACACCTAGTTTGTCCAACGACAATGAGGATACTTCTTCATGCGAGAGTCCTAATGATGATAGCTTGAGTGAGCTCCAAATTGCATTTAGATATTTATACCCTGAGACCTTAAAGATGAAAAAGTTGAATAAGAAATTACGCCTTAGGGTGTTAGATTTGGAGAAAAATATTGAGGTTATGAGGTGGTTTAAGGCATCGGGGAGTCAACTCGAGAAGCTGAAGGTTACTTTGAGTAAGCAGTTGATCATCGTAGGTTGGAAAAATAGTGAAGTTGAAGCCCGTGTGGTCCAATTAGAGAGAGATATCCAATGAGCTAGGGAGGTAAAGGTCAATATAGGGGATACATCTAAGAAGGATAGAAAGATGCTCCTCGGTCCCACTTTGGGTAAAGTTGAGAGATTAGGAATAGGTCATGATGGTGCATCTTCTTCTCATGTTGCCCCCGATCCGGTTCCCGAGTTTGTGATTGATCCATATGTCTCTCAACCCAACCCACCTAGGCATCCGTTACCCCATAGGAGAGAGCGTCCTAGATATTTTAGGAGAGATGTTCATAGGACCGTGTATGTTTGCAGCCATTGCAAAAATAGAAGACACCTCAGGGAATTTTTCTTTTAAGTTGGGTAGTGTATTGTGACACCCCATCTAATTAAATACTGGGTAGCTACTCCTTTATAAAATTAATACAGAATATCATGTTGGTTTAGTCTTAGCATCACTGTCGAAAATAATTAGTTAATTACTAGCCACCTAATATTTAAAAAGAGAGATGCCAAGTTTTATTAATTATGTTAACCTAATCCAAGTAATTAAGTCAACAACCATTAATCGCATAAACAATCTCAAATGAATAATCAAAGAAAAGAAATAAACTGAGTCTGGAGTAAACAATCCAAAAATACCAGAGTAAAATAATGTCCCGATACAAGAGTCTGAATAAATAAACCAATATCTGAAATAAAACTAAAAGTCTGAGAATGCTATCTCTAAATGGAAATGGGCGACATGCCCTAACCTATGAGTAACCCTGAGTAGAATCAAGTACAGAATATGAAGGCCTCTAATACCGAGATCATGTAACTTTCACAGCTGCTACAACACGTCAATGTAATGGAACTCTTATGCTTAGCGCCCCCGTGGCTGGGCACCTAAAATGTTTTTACAAAACAAAATAGATTTGAAAGAAAATGGGTCAAAGCCCGAGGTGAAAACAGTTTAAAAGTTTATCAAGTGTTTAAATTACAATTAAACAACACATATTAAAAACATGTTAATTGCTTACTCTCACATGAGTTTCTCACCTCTCAACTAATGTGCACGCCTAACGTAAACTCTTGACCCATCCTAGTTATGCCGCTAACTAAATAGTATGTACCATTCCTGCCTTCGCACTCTATCATAGGTATTTACGTGTAACACCCAAACAAGTTATATTCATAACCCATATTCACATTCATTATATTACTTTTCTCAAGTGTTAATTAAATTCTCACATTCTTAGCCCATTCAAATATCTTAGTTATTCACATCTACTAAGCAACAATGAACCAGTCATAAGTATATACATAATTCACTCATAGTAGATATATATACATATATGGAACCCCTAGGATAAGCTTCGGTGCACGCATATTCTTCTCCAAACCCATGTACATCATGTATTCTGAATCACTCATGAACCGTCTCAAAACAAATCACACATATTGGAGGTGGACATAGTTCACATACCCATGGGTCACGCACATACCTACTCTCCCATGGTCAGCTGACTTATCAACTCACAAATAAGTCATTCACAGTCCTATGTCCTTAAGGTACCAGTCTAAATCCCTCCGAAGGCACACAAGGATAAAAGTGTCCTTTTCCAAAAACTAACCTCCCGTGATAGCAAGTATGGTAGGTATGTCATACACATAAGAAATACATTCACTAGGCATTCACACAACCTTAGTATTCATATTTAAATATATATATTCACATTCTATCTAGTAAGTCTCGTACACAGTAAGATTATCCCGAACATCATACGTAATTATTTATTTAACTTGAAAACTCTCTCGTCGTATCAATTGAAGTACCTAAACCTACCCCAAAATGTTACTAGGTATACTATTAGTTTCTAATGTTATCTCAGTAATTTAAAGCCCATTCTTTACTGTTCTTATCCTTACCTCAGCATTTACCCCCATTATAGTTTCAATTCGAACGATTTCTAACCATACCTCACTCGGTAGTCCCTCGTAAGCAATAGTATTCAATTCCCTAAGGTAATCCATTTCTCCAGGCTTCAACTAAGATCCTACTGACCTTAACTAAGTCCCACAATATCATATTAATCACCCTAATAATCATTATCGGCTTTGGAATTCTTTTTAAACCTTAAAGGAAAACAATTACCAAAAATCAAAAGAGGTCGATCGATCGATATTCTTGAGTCAATCGATCGATCAAATAGGTATTTGCCCACAATTTTCTTTAACAGTTACGGGTTTCCTCTTTTTACACGTCCATTTCTTCATTATAGCGTCCCAAACTCCCAACTAAGTATACTAATAATCATACCAACATGTTTGTATAATTTCCAATGTTTTACAATCATCAAATCACTATGGGACATCAAATTATTGGATCAATTCACATAAATTTCATATAAAAACCCTAGTTCTCCTATTTCTTCAAGAACTCTATATAATTCATTACAAAGTCATAATTCTCTACACATGGATCATGATTTCGTGGCTGCTAAAATCCAAAAGTTAATCTACATGTAAAACCTACCGAGATTACTATTTTAATTCTTCAAATCCATTTAATTATCATTATTAAATGTTATTCTCCAATTCTAACCTAATATGGATGATATATGTACTAATTTATTTTAAGTTAAATCACTTGCCTGGTAATGAGGATTCTGATCCTTTGAAGTAAATGGTATAAAAATGCTTCTCTCTTTCCGATCTATCCGATGGTGGTGACGGTGGTGCAAAAAGTCCAAAGATGGTGGTTCTCCTTTATTAACTTCCTCCACTTCATCTCTAATGGACGTCTGTGAAACTTGGTGATGGAAACCCTAAAGCTCTACCGTATTGGCTGATAAAGGTTTCTAAACTTCGTGGGTCACTATTCTCCAAAAATGGAAATGACTAATATACTCCATCGGGTTGCTAGTTAGGCCTAAAAATGCCCCGGGACCCAAACAAAACCCCCGTCTAGTGTTTTATGACTATATCGACCCTTCCGGACACGTTGGCGCACTCAAAATTCTCATACGAATGACATAAAAATAATATACTTTTAAATTCATTAAATTGGGTCCTGACACGATTGACACGCGCGTCCCAACTAAATTACCGAAACTGTCGTATTTTCAACTCACGACAATTTTAATAAATTAAATAATCACATATTACCATAATCACTCACTAATATTCAATATTATCATCATATTTAAATACTAACTCTCGTCTCGCTAGTTATTTAAATCCGAATTAATTTTCAATTAATTATCCCAAATAAATTTAATAAATCCCACAATTAAAAGCAATATCTTATAATTAATATCATAATTAAAATCCATAAAATTATGGGGTATTACATGTGTCGCATAGAGTTTTGCCATGTTAATGATTACATGAGAGAGTTTGCACATATTAGGGAACAAGTAAAGTTTTTGTTCAAGACTTCACATGACTTGATGGATGTTTTTCATAGGATGTCACCATCTTTGGAAACTCCGCCGCACCTAACGGTTGAGGTTTAGACTTGTTTGCTTGCATAAGATGATTTTCACGATGATATTTGATGCCTATTGCTAGTGTGTACCATTTTGTGATTATATTTTTCATTTTTGATATATTATTCAAATGATCAAAAAGATTTTTGTTTTTGAAATTTTTTGAAAATATACAAAAATATTTTTTTAGAAAAAATAGTGAAAAGGCCTAAAAGATTTTATTTTGACAAAATTTTGGGAAAAAGACAGAATGAGTTACGTCTTTTTGTTTACACCATTTATGGATAGACATTTAGGATGACCAAGTCACAACATCATTCCATATCCATGTGACTATTTGATAGTGTTTTGAGATGATACATCATTCCATCTATGTGCTTTATAATGTTTGGAATGATTAAGATGAGAATTGAGATTGCTTTCTACATGTTTGACTCGTGATTTCCTTTAATGCACACTTGCACAGATTGTTTTTATTATTGTACTTGTTTATCACATGTTGGTTGAAGTGTTTCCATCTCAATCATGTCTTTAAAATAAACCATATGCGATCAAACTTGACAATGAAAGTTGTGCATGTAAGAATCATTGCCCATGAGGAATTTATTTAATATGAAAAATGATGAGTGTACACGAGAAAGTGATGTGAGTGGATAATAATCACGTCGTGAAAGCCACCATTTAAATGTGGCCGATAAAAACTTAAGGCAATAAAAATAACCATATACCAAAAGAGGGCCAATAGGATTTCTCTAAATTTATAAAAAATAGAAATCTCAAAAGAGCTTGAAAAAGAAACATATATTTGAGGGAGTTTGGATGGAATTTAATCAACAAATTTGAACATCCGGACAAAGTCTTAAAAAATCATTAAATATTTTTCAATGTTATTAGTGTGGAAATCATTGGAGACTTTGGTTTGTTTATTTCATTAAGTCGATCTCATTTAAATTAAATAATTTTTACACCTAAGGATGATTGTGAAGTTCATTTGTTAGGATTATCCATATTCATCGTGCACATTTGTTATGTATGTTTGAGTTGATTTACCTATTGAATATGATCATACCCATTCATTCCATTTCCACGATTTGTTTCTCTTAGTGAAATTCATGGCGTGTGATATTTTGTAAAATATTATTTTGTTTGAAAATTTTGAAAATAAAAAATAGTTAGTGAATACTTTCAAGTTTATCCTTTGATGATCATAGTTAATTTGCTTTTCTTGTCGTGACACTCCATGCTTATTTTTATTTATTATTTTCCTTATCTATTTTGGACAAATAAAAAGGGGGAAAACGAATTTTGATTTAATGGGGGAGTTCAAATTATGGGGGATATTTTAGACTTGATCTTTGCTTTGAAATATGTTTATCTCATTTGAAACTCGATACGTCATGGAGATTTGTTTCTTGTCTCATTGTGTAAGTACAAAAGTTGAAGATCATTATTTTGCACACCCAGACGATGACAAAGAAAAGTTGGATATTTGAAGATATTAAGTTGAAGATTTTTTGAAGAAAGTTTAAAGACTTTATTTTAGTAGCTTTTCAGTTTTGGGTTCATGGGAGGGTATTAAATTTGTACAGGAAATTTGATTTGATAATTCAGATGTTTTTAGTTTATACCGGCATAAACATAGGGGGAGATTTGTAAGGACACATTTTATATAGTCCACTTTACATTAAGTATGTCGAATACCGCTATAACCATTAAAGAAAATTTTGAGTCTAATCATGCATCGAGACGAATCCGAATATCAACATTATTCAAAAATCAAGCCTCAGCGAGATAGATTTTGGTAAGGTTGTGTTTTAAGTCCCTTAATGTTTCATTTAAAGTGTTGGAAAATTTTTCTAAAATATTTTTTAACATATGAGGCATCATTTTTAGTCAAAATACTTTTTTATAAGTCCTGAGGCAGAGTTTTAATAAAATTTATTTTTCATTGATGTCGTTCAAATGAGATGTCAATGTATTTCAAACGACATGACAAAGCCGTTTAAACGACAACTTCAAGCGAGAGGCTATGTCATGCGAAGTTCGCTTAAAGAGTTTTATCAAACACCATGCTACTGTTTTAGTTTTCTAACATCGTTTGATGTGTCACGTGAAGTCGCTTCAACCGACATCACATGTCATTCAAGTGACATGATATTTTTCTTTGAGAGACAATACCAACTCAAGATTTTTATAAATATTGCATTTTTGAGTCCTTTTTGTCTCAGAAGACCTAAGACTTTCATTCTACAAAAATTTCCTTTGAAAATTTTTGTCTTCTCACTTTTTGGGGCATTTTAACTTTATTTTGATTCACAAATTATCCCAATAGCTTTAGTAAATCAATTTGGAACCCAAGATACAATTTTGTTGGAGTTTCTCTTGTAGGGAAGATTCCTCTACTGCTGATTTGGTACCACCTGAGGGAGGTGTTTGCTGACTACGATTGTGGTCATTGGGAGTGCTTGAGGGTATTCCTTGCTGAAGATAGATCTGCGTGTACTTGTGGGTTGGTTGTGGTTGATCCATTGCTGATTCTAGACCGAGGTATATGTGAGTGTCTGCGGATATTCATTGTAGATTTCATTGTGTATGTAAGTTGCAATTTACCTCTTCATAGTGAAATAAAAGGTTTTACCCGAAAGTTTTTTTTTCTGAAATCTATGTGTCAGCAATTTGTATTTTTCTTGCAATGGAATGATTAATACACATAGATGCATGTGTTAGGGTTTAATTAATATGTATAAAAATTGACAATTAATTAAATAATTGTTTAATTGGGAATTTATGAATTTACTTAAATCGATAAATGCACTAAAAATTGACAATTAATTTGTATTTTTCTTATCAATGCATTAAAGATGTGAGAATGTTACTCCGCAAAATATTTAGTCAACAATCAAATTAACGTGAATGATAAGATTATTAATACGTATATCGTATCCTCAAACACTGTGGTTGCCTATGGAAAATGGAGTTAGGATACCTATTATATTAGTCTCAATAAAGATATCAACCCAAATAATTAAACATACAGTTACGTTGAATTTTAAATCTAACATCCAAAACCTAGGTAGGGTTCATTTTCCCTAACCTACGAATAATCTAGCCGAACATGATATTAATCTCTACTCATTAATTCATTGATTTTCATGTAAACATCATGAACAAAAAAGGATGACGCTGGAAATTTAAGTTACCAATGATGAAGAATATAAAGCATACAATAAGAATCAAGACTTGAAGAAATTTCAAAAAAGCTATGATATTCTATTGAAATTGTGGCGCAAAAGCATGTAAATTCTTTCTCCATTATGTTTTTGATGATAACTTTCCTTACAAAGAATGATAATAGGTTTAAAAGACTTTTAATAGGTTTTTTACAAGTTAGAAATTTTTTGTAAAGAAGCTTAGCTAAGCTCAAACTCTTTATCCTAAAATCTGAGAAAGATAACAAAATTTCGTCTTGCACTGAACCCCTTGGACGAATGGAACCCATCACCGAACCCTTGGGGCAAACTGGTTCGGTCAGTATCTCTTCCAATGACTTCCTTGTTTTTCCCAATTTTCTCTTATTTACATTTTTGCCCTTGGACTTTCTTCTCAACTTTAAATGTACGTAAGTTTCTAACCGTATCTCGAATTGGGGTGCCATTTCTTCCGGTGTTCTCATGATTTCAAGATCTTTGAATTTTTAGTTGGATCTTCCTCCTCTGAGTTTCATTTGAAAATTACTAAATTTCCCTTGATTTCCCTATTTCGCTTTTCTTTCACCGTTTTGACTTTTCTCTTCCATCCACTTGCACAATTTACTCGTAAAACATTAGAGAAATACACAAAACACAAAATAATCACCAAAAAGGGTTAGTATCATAAATATGAGAAAAATCCAGGCTAAATGCACTATATGGGACTATAAAAATACCGAAATTATGGTGATAAATGTGGAATATTTGTGCCTAATCACTGTCACCAAGGGAAAACTCCTCGAATTCATGGTCAGTAAAAATGGTGTTGAGGAAGACCCCGCCAAATTAAAAGAAATAATTGAAATGCCACCACCCAGGATAGAGAAATAAGTGTGTGGATTCCTAGGTGAGATCTAATACATCATTCAGTTCATCGTCCAACTGACCTCTATCTGTGAGCCCATCTCCAAGCTTCTCGAGAAGGACTCAACTAAAGTTTGGAATGAGGCCTGTCAGGAAGCCTTCGATCATATTAGATGATACCTCACCCGACCTTCGGTGCTTATGCCTCCATTTCAAGGTCTTATCCTCCTCATATACTTGACTGTCATCGACACTGAAGAAGGAGCTATCTTATCCCAATACATTAACGAATCTCATAAGAAGAGAGAAATTAACTGCGTTAGTCGAAAGATAGTCATGTACGGTAAACTACATCGTATTAAAGAAGGGTTGTGTCACCTTAGTTTGGATTACAATGAAGCTCTTGAACTAAATGCTTGCATTTCCTATCAAACTGGTTTCCCGAATGGATCTAATAAAATACTTGTTGGAGAATCCCTCCTTGTCTAGCCACGTGGTTGGCTAGGTGATGTTACTCACCAAATTTGATATCATTTATGTCACATAGAAGTCTATGAAAGGGAGATACATATCCGATTACCTTATTAATAATCCCATGGAGTGAGTTGAGCTTTGGATTTTTGAATTCCCAAATGAATACATCCTCTACACCTCTCACGAGGATCTCAAATGGCAGATGTTCTTCAATGGAGATTAAAATAATAAAGGGTACAATATTGGGATACTCCGAATTATACCCAGTGATTCACACACTCTCATTTCCATCAAACTGTATTTTCAATGCATCAATAACATCATAGAGTATGAGGCATGTACCATAGACCCCAATAATACCCTTGAGAAAGTAATCAAACTCATGGGTGTCTGTGGAGACTCAACCCTCATCGTGGGGTACATCCTCGAGAAATGGAAAGTCAAATATGAGAAGCTCCTAGACTTCCATGTTCACCTAGAAAATCTCGCCTCTAAATATGTCGCCTTCCATTACCTTCCTCGCTCGAGGAATATCCTAGAAAATGCACTAGAGACCTTAGCCTCTATGATCAACATTCCTGAGGGTATAACAATTGCCCCCTTTCTAGTAAAAAAATAGGCTGAACCCACTTACTACTACCACATTGAGCCGGGTACAAAATAAGATCCGAACATGAAAGGATTGTGGTATTACGACATTTGGTGCCTCCTTAAATATCTTAGGTATCCTCGGTATATCATTTACGATAAGGCACTCTTTAAAAGGAATTTTGATGGAACCCATATGAATTGCATAGTAGGGGTTGGGATCGAAGATATGATGTATAAGATCCACAGTGGGGAATGTGGACCCCACATGAATGGTCACATGGTTTTTAAGAACATCATCTGTCAAGAATATTACTAGACCACTTCAAGACTGCTCTACTTATGTCTGAAGATGCCTTAAATGCTAATAACATTCCAACCTTCATCACTTGCCTTCTCGAGAGTTGTACAACATGACTTATCTCTTTCCCTTCTCCTATTGTGACATAGACATCATCGATAAAATCACTCCCAAAGCTTCAAATGTACATGAATTCATTCGGGTCGCCATTGACTACTTCATGAAATAGGTCAAAGACGATTCATACGTGGTACTGAATGCGAAGAAAGTAGCCAAATTCATTAGAAAGAACATCATATTCCGCTATAGAGTCCCCAATAAGTTGGTGTCGGATAGTGGACTTCATTTTGAAATTGAGGACATAAAACTAGTTGACGAGTGAGAAATCCAGAGGTATAAGCCCTCTCCTTACCACTAGCAAAAAAATAGCATTTTTGAAACCATCAATAAAAGCCTCAAGACCATCATTATCAAGATGAATGAAAGTTGTAGAGACTGCGTCGACTGAATCCCACCTGCCCTCTGAGCCTACTTCACGTCCATCCGAACACCCATTGGGGTTGCTCCCTACTTTATGGTATACGACATGGAGGTCCTCCTCCTTGTGGAACGTGAAATACCTTGTTTACGGGTTATGCATGAAAGTTAAGTAAGTGAATAACATTGGCATCAAAAGTTCTACGATGAACATATACTCTTGGATGAAAGGAGTTTGAAATTCCTATATCATATACAAGGGAACCATCTCCGTATTGTGCGATCATTCAATAGAAAGTTCAAGGACTATGGTGTCTAGGATTGGAGATCTTGCTCTCAAGGAAATCATAGAACCCGTCTGTGATCCGAGAGGAAATTCACGCTCAATTGGAGTGGCACCTACATCATAAAGAAAATATGTCTGGTGAGGCCACTATGCTCGCAGACCTCGATGGAGAAGAAATGGCACGTCTAGTCAACTTGGACCATTTTAAGACATTTTATCCCTAAACTGAACTCTCACCACACTATGACTCTTCTCACCACCTTCTATTCTTTTAAAAAAATCTATTCGGCTCTCTCTACGCAGAACTACGTAGGACCTTCTCCTATCATAAATCACCTTTTTTTTAAAAAGCTCACAATTTTCAAACACCATAGAGGTATGTAGGCATACTATAAAACACAATTGGCTGCGGTCGTTTCTTTCTCACAAAATGCTATTATTTTACCTATTCGAGAATGATGGTCTCCATCAACATTTAAATGAATAAAAAGATTATGTATGCCTTAGCGATCAGTATAGATAGTTTAAGCAAAATAATTCATCAAAGATAGAACAAAATACATTGAAATCGTTCACCTTTACTAAGAAAATAAGGGGTACAAGTATTACATGAGATATGGGTAATGGGAATGAAAAATGATCTACTCTTCATAAAAACATCAAAACCCAAACTACCCACATCATTACAAGCTTCACAAAAAACAAAAACTCCTCCAAATCTAAATAACCTTCTCACAAACATCTCAGAACCTAGACAACCTTCTCACAGCATTCACATTACCACACCACCCCCTTCATACCCACGACATGCCTTCAGGTATCGGATGGACCCACTTCATCATCATCGCATGTCCTCAAATGACCCAAATAATCCCACTCTTGCTTGCGACTCACGGAGAAATAGTCCTTAATCAACTTAGACAAGACCACGACACGTTCCTCTGAAGTGTCGAACATCACAATACATCTCTGACTAGTCTCTTTAGCGAGAATATTCACAACTACCCACTTCCATAGCCACTTTTGATAATCCCCAAATATGAACCCAACCTCCCTGACAGATTGGAACAAACGGGTAGATAGTTAGTGGTGCTTCCATAAAGTCCAGATCCTCCACGAGATAAAAGTTGGTTATACGTGAAGGAATGATTTTATCCCATCCCACTTGGCACAAAAGTTGTCATGGAAGATAGAAAGAGGTCTGACAAAGTCCCACCAACTGCATATATTGGTAATCATCCAATTAAAAGACAGGCTGCATATTCCCGACCATGGTACAATCGAGCAAAAAATCCTGACCCCATGCTCTATAAGATAAGTAATCCAGTTCTCTATGTATGGGCTAACGATAAGGAAATACTAAGAAAAGATGTTGGGAATTTCCTACAAAGGGTACTCAAGAGGATCCGCCAGTTATAGTCTCTCAGAAAACCATATGAACAGAATCACAGGGCTCCCCCGCAAAAAGTTAGCCCAAACTTCTTTCCAAGCGTCCATTATATTAAGAGTCTCTGCCAGTATTACGACAACTGGATTACAATGGTAAGACATCCACAACACCATCGGGGTGACCTAAAGGTCCGCTATCATATCATCGGTCACTAAAAGTATTTTGGAAACTAGAGAAGTAATTATCAGTGTAGTCTCTTCGATACTCCATATTCAGCACAATGCAACAAAGCCTTGTATCTCCACTTAACATAAAGTTTTTTTATCTCCTTATGTGTAAACCAACCAAGCTAGCAACGGTTCTTGAAAAATTTGAACTCTAAGAATGCAAGAAGAGTGCCACAAAAGATTAAAAATTAATATACTTGAAATAACAAGCCGACAAGCAGGCCAGGGATATGTCAATCACACCTTATTTTGGGAAACCCTCACTTTTCTCTTCTAACCCTTTTCATTTCAAAATAAGTCCTTTCAAAGGGAAGATACTTTGCAACCAAGTCTGTAAGGCCTTCCTCTATTGAAATATGCCAAAAACATAATTCGAAAAACACATTTTTCCTACCTTTTTTATAAATAAAACCTTAACAAAAAATTAAAGTGCATATAGAGTAAGCCACTAAATTTAGATAATGAAAAAAATGCATATTATATATTAACTTTTCATAAACTATTACATTCTTTCTTTAGGTGTAGAAAAATAGAAAAAAAGGAAAGATGAATCAGGACACATTATGAAACCTATAGAAACCTAATAAAACATGCACATCATGCACCTCGGTAGACACGCTTACCTCAATGATGTGTAATAGACCCTCTACTCCTATAACCGAATCTCTTTTCGGATGTAGGCGATGGCACTACGAAGGATGTGGACAACTTCCTCAAATAGTGGAACACTGACACCATCTATTCCCAAATGTCTCGTAGCCAGATTTTGACACATGAAAAGTCTGCGAAATAACCAAACCACCACCAAAGGGAAGTGAATCAGTAATAATAAGAAGAAAATTAGAAACCAAAAATACAAAAGAATAAAATAAGTCATAGATCTCTGGGGAGATCCTTCTCAAGAAGACCTGTGAAACCGTCTACCGAGGGAAATGAGGCACCGAGACCACCTACCCAATATAAACCCGAATATGATAGAAGGGGTGGATATGTGGTGGAAAGTAACCTCCTCCGTTGCCACCGTCGCACCTCCCCCTTTGCTATGGGAAGACACTGCTAGTACGTTGGTACCCCTCCTAGTTCCTGTCATAGGTGGAGGCATATTTTACACAACATAGATACAAGACGACATCAACCAGTTGGTCATAAAGTCCAAGTAGTCATATAATGTCGTTATACCAGTACAGTGAGTATGGGGCTAACCCTCCATTGCCACCACCCTCGACTTGTCAGACATCTTCTTCACCCACTTCATACGCTTTAGGGCATCGCTTATGGGACCTCCAGCTCACCCTCTAACACCTAACTTACAATCCTCTCCCCAGGTACCATACATTCCCAAACTCGTGCGCCAGCAGTCTCCTCACTTGGGCATGATGCTAGGGGTAGAAGGTCACATGTTTCCAAAAAAAGAATCAGTAATATACCAAGTGCAAAACAAAGTATTGAAACCATAGAAGTAGAATCCTAACCTGATTACTCCTCGGGGTGTTTAGCGTTGCCCGCACATATTTTAAAGAAAGGGACTGGTTCGATCACCTAGTCAATTTGCTCCACCTACACATCTTGGAGAAGTACCCCGGCTTGCTCGCCTTTAAGGATATCAACCCGATCACTTCATAAAACCACGTTTATAGAATGTAATACATGATGTCAAAATGAATGAAAATGGAAAGGCAATAGGAAAATAAGATGACTTTGAATATAAAGATTACCTCCAAAAGATATGCGGGTCCTATGAAAGTGTGTTGGCAACACCGACTAAATCATTCAAATAAAGGTCCCTTAGTCGTACAGGTGAAATTCCTAGAAAGTTCTTGCAAGGTTGAATGCATCACAACTTTGAGAAAACTCATTAAGAAGCACCAAACTTAAATAACTCTCATTACTAGAACCATCCAAATAAGGATCGTAAACCAAATGAATTAGTACTTACAAAGCTCTCACCCCCAATATACTACCTAGTAAAACCAAAATTCAAGTGCTCCTTCACCCGTAATACCAACACCCTACCCCGTGGTGTCCAAATTGAACAATGCTCCCCGTTAGCGACTCTTTATGTCTGTAGAATCGACCTCGGCCCCAAGAATTGGTTATCCTAACTCTTTAGAACCGAAAATTGACCTCGACCCTCTAAATTGGTCACCTTAACCCGTTAGGTCCGTAAAATTAACCTAAGTTCGCAGGTTCAATCTCGGCCCTCTGAATCTGTCACCTCAACTCTTTAGGTCTACAAAACTACCTCGGCCCTCTAAATTGACCATTTCAACTCCTTGGGTCCGTATAATCGATTTTGGCCCTCTGAATCGATCACCTCAACTCTTTTGGTCGGTAAAATTGACCTAGGTTTTGCCTAATCGACTTTGACCCTATGAATCGGTCATTTCAAATCCTTAGGTTTGCAGCATCGATCTCGACCCTCTGAATCGATCATTTTAACTCCTTAGATCCACATAATCGACCTAGACCCTCTAAATCGGTCACCTCAACTTTTTACGTGCATAAAATTAACCTAGGTCTATAGAACAACCTCGACCCTTTAAATCGGTCATTTCAACCTTTTAGGTCAATATAATAGACCCAGGTTCACAGAATTGTCCTCGGACCTCTGAATAGGTCATCTCAGCTCCTTAGGTCCACAGGATTGGCCTCAACCCTATGAATCGATCACATTAACTCTTTAGGATCACATAATCGACCTCAACCCTTTAATCGACCATCTTAAAATCCCCAGTAGGGTCCTCAACCCTTGAAAATCATTGAAGTATCTATCTTTACATGACCTTCGCTTGTTCCAAGGTCTCCCGTCAAGGGGCTCTGTAGACACTCCATCCTGGTAACCCCGAAACACCTCCTTAGGTTCCTAACACTCATCCTCCCGTTGTAAGAGCCTAGGTCCTAATCCAAACACTGATCCAAAGGCCATTGGGCACTCTTGATCTCCGTTTGACCCCAGTCAGTTCTCATTAGATGTCTACAAATCCTTTCTACCCTGACTAGAGAAAAGCTCATTGGACTCTCATAGATTTCTGAATCCATTTTTCTAACGGTCCATGCTATGCGTGAATTGGCCTCACGGTTCGTGAGTACCCACATTTCTACTCCAAATGCATATCCAGAGGAAACTGGGTTCTCTCGGGCCCCATTTGATCTCGGTCAAGCCTCCAAATTGAGAGAAGCGCATTAAAACGTCATAGTGCTCTGAATCCCTTTTCAAACGGTCCATACCGTCTGTATAAAATATATAAAAAGAATATAAAAAGTATAAAATATGCATAAGAATAATATTCTCCCTAATTCTAAACAATCGTAACCTAGGTAATACATCTCCCCCTAAGATAAAGATATCCTAATCATCAAAGAAAATATACCATTTCTCCCCCTTTTTGTTCATGAATAAAAAAAAATAAGAATTCATAAAAATATTTCTCCCCCAAAAACGAAAGATAAAGCATATGGCAAACATGGAATAAATGCAATCCCAAAGACCCAAAACAAAACTATAAGATAAATATAAATATGCAAAATATACCAATGACACAGGCACACATATATAAGTAGAAACAACTATAAAAATTGACACAAAACACTTAAGCTTTACACACTAGTATAGTATCAATGTGACTAAACGTGTGGGATGGAACTAATGGGAGTTTACATACCAATGAAAAATGACCCAATCACTAAAAAATCTTAAAGGAGTTCTATTTGACTGCAAAACACTATCAAACTAAGATTTAGGCTCAAGTTACAAGATAAAATGAACTCTACGAATAATCAAGCACAATGCACGCAAGCCTATAATATTGATGATTCTAGAAATGAATAGATTCATGATATGATAAGAATAACTAGGATTTGTTTTGATCTTCAACTATAACACCCTCAAAAGCTAAACATATATCACATTTCTTTTCACTCAACCTTTTTTAAAGATATCACTTTTCAAAACTAAGGAACCAAATTAAGTTGGCCTTGGAAATTTTTCTTTTTATACGACCTCTAATCTTTTATATTAGGCTCTTACCAATGGTGGTTTTTTTGTAAAATTAAATTTTCTCCTTTTATAGCCCTTTCCCGTGCACCCTCATATTTTCAATAAAATCAAAACAACCTCACGGATAATGATTCTTACATACACAAATTTCCCATAGTTAAAAAAAATGTAGACGACAAGATTGGTGGGAGAACATCTCACATATCTCAAATATAATATGTGAAGATAAAATTCAAACGAGCTTGTGCATGTGTGTGAGGAGGCATATACAAAGCAAATCCATTAAGCGAATTGAAATCAAAATAACTCCATGCAAGAATGATTAAGAACAATCTAAGCATTGAAAGTTATAATCAAATTCCTAGACACATGGAAACTTGGAATGTTTGGATTAAACATACCAACATGCCACTCAAAATATGAAAAACTAAACTACACATAAACCAAAAATCTTTTTGAGTTTTTAAGCATTTTTCCAAAAAAAATACCAATTTAAAAAAACTAACTCAAAAGACAAACAAAATCTTTTTATATTTTTGAATGACACCTAATAAATGAGAATTCAAAATACAAAAGACTAGAACAACATATAACTAGAAAACATATATATCATGAAGTAAAAAAACTAGTGTATGTAAATATGTGGACACAATCAACCATTAATATAGCATGGAAAGTATTATGTTAAAAAAAAAAAGAGAATCAATAAGTCTAATATATAAAGCTTCCAAATCCAAATTCCTAACCAACATATGTGTAATGTGATGCTCTCGGGTTTTGCAAACCTTGGTGACTATAGTCTTAGACTTTCTAGGACTATTTTTAAGATCATTTGAAAATGCCTGATAGGCTTAGGAAAGGTTGGCCACACAAACAAAAAGTCTATTTTTAGATTTTTCAATTCTAAATAACAAAATTTAAATTGAATAAACCCAAGAAAAACCTTTGCACCAATTTTAAACCATCGTTGTGAAAAATAATTTACCCAATATTATAGGTGATAAGCAGATAAAATAAGTAAAATAACCGTACGACGCGTAGATGTATGAGGAAAATTCACAATGGGAAAAACCTCCGACGACCCAGCCAAACAGTTCACTATTATAAGGTTTTAGAAAAATGGGAAATAGACTTACTCAATGACTCATCTCCCTCATAAGCCTTGAATCTCTTTTATCTTCAAATTATCATCAGCAGTGCAATGTAGGAGTCCACCCATGCAAGGTTCCATAACACATACATCCACATCCGGCTCGATATCCACCGATGAGGCTCAATAATCGTCTACGAAATTGAAACATGAAATCATCGCTTCTTCACTGTAACACCGCAAACAAGTACGAAGTCCACCGTACGAAACCTAGTCTAGCACAATGTGTGCATGTAAAACACCACAATGGGTATTACCTAATGGTTGACCTTTACCAACTTTCTGAGCAATAATCGACTCTATCAAAAGATTTGTCTTGGCTTGCCTAGTGGAAGCATTTTTATCATGGAATCCAATCCCAAACTTCTCATCTTTGATTTTGATGGGGCCTAACATCTTATATAAATTTTTCAACCTACATTCCAAATCAAATTTAATACGACTCGAGTCTCTCAATATCACTTCAAGCTCCACTATCCGAGACTCAAGTAAAAGCCTAGACACTTCAAAATCAAGAATCTCCTCCTTCATAAGCTCCATCAAACCTTGAAGTCTATCTCTCTCATCCTCAATGTACTCTAGATTTTCTCAAAGATTCCTCTCACGTTCCCTAAGATACTCAATTAAAACACTACCATTATTTCCTATAATCCATTCTTATATTCTTGCTTTTAACTTCAAGTTATCCTCCTTAACTCTAAACGTTTATGCATACAACTCATAGAAGGAAACTTGGAGTTCACTCTCCCCCACCTCTTCTTCATCCCCATTTTCTTTTACACTCACACCACTATCACTCCCTCTCGAATCGCAAATAATTTCCTTAAAAGTTTCATTCATACAATTATCTTCATGGGAAGATTTTTCATCAAGGCTCGCATGACTAGCCATGAACGTAGTAAAGTTATGATCAATTAGGGAATTGGGTCCCTCTTTTGGATCACTATAACTAAGGGTTTCATTGTACACGTTCAATTTCTTGCCCCCCTTCCTTAGTTTAGTGGGGCACTTAGCTACCCTACAACTATAACCCTTACAACCAACACATCTTTTTGACTCATCCCTCTTAAAGTTATCATTATGATGTTAAGGGAAGTTATTGGCCTTATTATACATGTTTTTGTCAAACCTTTTTACATCTTTTCATTGCTTTTGAAACTTGAGAAATTTCTTAAATTTCTTTGCTAACATGGCTATAACTTCAAACTCATTGTCAGACTCATCATCCAAGATATGTGCTTCCTTCTTTTGGGGTTTCAAAGAAATGCCCTTATCATACTTCATCATTTTGGAGGAAAACATGTCAATCTCATAAATTTATAGGTCACCTATAAGCTCCTCATGTTTCATAGAGTCTAAAGTATCCAGGGAATTCAAAACTATCACTTTGAATTAATCTTTCAGGAAAAGGCCTTAATATTTTCTTGATTACTCAATTTTTGAATATTCCCTCTCCCATGTTTAATGATCAATTAATTATGTCGAACAATCTAGCGCAAAAATCATCAAAGGATTCACTATCTAACATATTAATGGTTGGAAGCCTTACTAGCACTAGTTCCTTAATGGGTGAGTTGGAGTATGTCTTAATTCTCTTTAGTCATCTCACAAATCATAATAGGGTGGAACTCTTCTTTGGCTATAGAACAAAACATAGCATTTAAACCACGCGGCTTACAATTTTTGACCTATTCTCAGCCTCATTCCATAATTCTACGGGTTTGGGAATTTTATTTTCATCGACTAAGGTTGTAGGTGGAGACCAATTCTATTTTCACCAACTAAGGTCATAGGTGGAGACCAACCGTTAAGTAACGCTTTCCAGACCCACTTATCTATTGCCTTAAGCACTGATTTCATATGCATTTTCCAGTATTCTTAGTTTGACCCATCAAACATCGAGATCTAAGACCATCAAAACCACCAAAACTTATCCCTAAATATACGAGATCTAAACACGACAACTTAGTCTTCTAGCTATGATACCAATATGAAAAGGCCCGATAGTCTTAGGAAATGATGGTCACATAAACAAAAAGCCAATTTTAATATTTTATAATTTTATAGAAAAAACTTTAAACTGATTAAACCCAACAAAAACCTTTGCACCAATTTTAAACCTTTGTTGTGAAAAAAGAAATTCCTATTTTTATTTTTTAAACCTAAAACATAAATCTTGGTGACAAGAGATAAAATAAGTAAAACAATCTCACAACAAGGTGGTCTACAAGAAAAGCCCACAATGGGAAAACCTCGAATGACCCAGCCAAACAGTTCACTACGATAAGGTTTTAACAAGACAGACAGTAGACTTACTCAATGACTAGTCTCCATCGCAAGCCTTGACACTCTTCTATATTCAACCTCTTCTACACAGTGCAACCTAGGAGTCTACCCACGCAAGCTGCCATAACACGTGAATCCACATGTGCCTTAGTATCAATCGATGAGACTCAACACATGTCCACGGAATTGGAATCACTATATCTTTACTAAAATATAGAAAACTAGTACAGAGTCCACCACACGAAACCTTTTTTGAATCCCGGATGATGAGAAATAAACTTTGGTGTCAAACACAAAGATCTCAAAGCACGAGAATATGGAAACCAGGATCTGTAAACTCAACGGGTGAAACTAGGGTTTTAGAACTTTGGTAAACAAATAAGAATTCATTTTTCTAGAAGTTCTTGTAAAATCTGAGTCTAGCGTGCCTTTAAATATTACAACTTGAATTTCAAGGCACAGGGTTCACTTGAAAGAAATCATAGGGTTCGTTTGAATGAAATGCTTGTTTCATTCAAATTAAGACTAGCCTTATTCGAACGAATGTGCATTTTCATTCAAACGACATTATCACGATATTTCGTTAAGTGGCTTTTGGGTTGACAAAGAGTGCCCGTTTGAAGTACGTTATATGTTCTTTATAATGAAGTTCTCAAGATCATTCCAACTACACCTCAAACTCTTTCAAACGAAATTCTCATTTCATTCTAACAGTCTGAATCTCATTATAATGAACTAAGAAGTTCTCTAAGTATCATTTTAAAATAATTCCAAACATTTTGTTCAAAATCAAATCACCTAAAATGAATTTCCAAGGATTATGTTCTATTGCATCCCTATATGCGAGATCCTCAGTAAACATGAAGACAAACTTGGCATGAAACACGAAATAATGTGTATCCATCTTTAAAACTTCATCTCTATGTCTTCATTAAACATGTCATGGGCTTACGAGATCGACAATACAAAGACTAACTTATGACTCAAATGTTTTGTCTAGAATTAAACCAATCATAAACAAATTGACTCAATTGGAAATTTTCCCTTACACGGAGGATTTTTCATATGCATTTTACATGTTATTATAATCTCTTTGCATTTGAAGGTGTGTTTAATTATGCAGGTTAGGAGCAATGCAACAAAGGGTTACACAAGAGCAAAGCTACTCAAGTTTGTGTCAATCAATCATTTGTAACTTTTTTTCTTTGGGGGTGGGAATTAAGTCCTAGTGAGTTTGATGGACCATTTATTTATTTTTGTTTTGAGTTTTGTCCCGAAATAGCCAATGAGGGAGATTTTTAGGGACAAATTTTCGAATCGAGTCAATTCTTATGTATTGGTTTAATTCCATGTTTGGATAAAATTTGTTTGAGTAATTGGTTGTTAGGATTTAAGTTATGTGTCTATGAAGCCTATGATGTGTGATTGAAGACCATGCAAAAAGTTAAAGTCTCATTGAGGATACATTAGTTTATGTGCGCAGTTTTCATCTTCAACACTCGAGGGATCACACTAAGGGTATGAATACATATTTATGTTTAATCCCTGGATTTAGTTTGTCTGTTGTTTTATAAAATTGTTTGAGTCTTTTTCATAAAATGGATTTTAAAAGTAAAAAAGTTTTTTGGTTTAAGTCGGTCGAATGAGTTTCTTTTTTCATTTAAACGGGTTTTTATGTTCATTCAAACAAACTTACTGTTTCATTCAAAGGATATTTCGTTTTCATTCAAACGAGGTTCAACGATTCATATAGAAAAGTTTGTTAGAAGGTCATTTGATATTCATTCATACGAGTTTGCTACTATGAGTCGAACATGTTTAATTTGGTTCGAAAGAGAATGCATACTTCATTTTAATGGACTCTTGTTATTGTTCAAATGAGTTTTCTTGAAAAACAGACCACCTTAAAAAAACATGTTTCTTTATAAATACTTAGGTTTGGCATCAGTTTTGAAAGAGGGTTTTTATGAAGATGATTTTCCCAGATATATCTTGTGCCTCCCAAACCCCAGTTTTATACCCAAATCTGAGATCCAAGAGTCGTATATTTATATGTCTATTTGATATATCTTCCGTATTGCAGCATACTGGTTTACTCTTCATACTATGATAAGTTTGAGCAATGGAGAGCGTGTTTGTATTGAGCGATGGTTGGACTGGTCATGAGACAAGTAAGATCTATGGGATACCAAGATGTGGGAAAGCACTTGTGTTGTCTGGCCATTGGAAGGCATCCTACAGTGGCCACAAAGAAGGTAACAAGGGACAAGGAAGAACATCGAGGCTTGAAGGCATTGAGTATATGATTATGTCTAATTTATCCTTGTAACTAGACTAATATCGTAGTGGACGTGTGATTAGGTCATTCGAATGAAAAAAACTAAAAATTAGACATAGTCATAGACTCGATGCCTTCAAGTCTCGAATGACCATAACAAAGTCTGAATAAAAACCTTTGTCGTGCTCTAGTTTTTATTTTTATTCTTACTTACACTCACCTAGATGCATTCTTAGGTCAATACTAAAATTGCTAAAACTGTTTAACATAACACTTGTGATTTTATTCGGTGTATAGTTTATTAAAACTCTAAAAACTAAAAATTATTAGTGTTTCTCGACAAAACCTAGGGTGCATTAGCTTTCTCATGGTTGATTATTCTCACATGTTTTATATTGAAATATGGCCCTATTTATTATTAAAAATTGTATATGAAGCCCTTGATGTAGAATTGACGTATTAAGGTTTTAGACTTGTTCTAGGATTTATGATCATTGGAATATATATTGAGTAATTAAGATATAGTTAAACTTTTAATTAAAATATGAGAAAGTTCATGTTAAGTACAGTTATTCCTGTCAATCCATGAGTAATACCCTTGATACCAAATACTTGATTGATGAAACTCTAAGTGTGAAAATGTAAAATTATTTTCATAATAAGATTTTAGGTTTAAATACCCCATGATATACTCTAAGTATAAAACCCTCAGTACATACGGTTGAAAGGCAATGTGGATAGACCTTTGTATAAAAATTATGAAGAAGTCACTCGGTATTGTAAGCACTGATCAGTTTGCATAATTTGAAGAGTCAATTTAGTTTTTCGGGCAATAGCGTAACTGAAATTCTTAAGTGGTCTAAATACATTCTCCTGAAAGATAACCCAGATAATTATCCGAGAATGAAAAAGAGCTTAAAGGGTTAGGGTTTAAAGACAAATCTATCCATGCATGCAAGTATGATTGCACATTGTACCATAACGAACACAAACTGAATAATGAATTTCCTTTATGCAAGGATTCGATATATATGGTTTGTGAGAATGGAAAAGACAGTATAACAACTTTTCACAAGTGATAGCAATTTCCACATAAGGTGTTAAAGTATTTTCCCCTTGGTCCACAATTAAAAAGATTTTTCACTGTTCAGTGGATAGTAGAAGCCATGACATAGAACGCTTGAGCCGAGTGGGTGGGAATCCCATGCATCATCTGATTGATCCACTCATCTAGAAACTTTCAAATGCATGACACCCTACATCCGTAAAAGAACCAAATAATGTCCATCTTGCATTATCAACTGACGGGTTTAACCTTTTTTTGTAATTGAAGCACTAATCAGAGTTATTAGCCATTACTCATGGTCCCTTTAGTTTTCCTCTAACATTATTCATGAGAAAAGAGTTCACATTATAGTAAATGTTGATACCTGGGCCAAAGGCTCTCGGCGATGATATTGATATTTTCTTAGGCCCATTAGTCGATGAACTTAAAAAAATGTAGGATGAAGGTATGGGGGCATTCCATGCTCACAATGTGAAATAGAGTTGCCAAAGCCGTTTATTGAAAATAAACTATTTAAGCAACTCCGAAAGTTTGTTGAAGAAACTCTTTACTTAAATCCAAATGATTTTGAACACAAGATGTGTTAACAAAAATTATGTACGAGATATGGACAAGATTTGATAACAAGTTTTAGTAAACAGTTTAAAATGTTTTAAACTCAGCACACATCAGAATGGGATGAGAAAATGTAGAAAAATTAATACTCAGGTTTTTTAACGTGGTAAAACCTCAACCTTGAGGAAACATCCACGACTCCCTCTACGGAGTAAAACAAAAAATATCACTAAAACAAATATGTGAGTTACAAACTAACATGCACACAATAACAAGTCTATACAAGTTCAGGATTATACCCTCTGGCGTCCTTAAACTTTTCTGCAGATCTTGATTGTTGATGTAGTCTTCTCAGGTTGTCAACTCTTCCTTTGTTTCAGCAGTATACGTTGACTTATGTTCACCAAATCTTATAGCCAACACTTTCAGTGTTTGTAGTGTGAAGATGTTTGTGAATAGTGTTCTATGTCACATGCATGAACTCACACACACTTATATTTACAAATAGTCCTATATAAATTACATATAAAGTCTATATGCAGTGAGATTGTTATTTTTCTTTCTTACAAAACCAAAAACCTTTTGACCTTTCAAAATAACCCAGATTCCACGGAGATCTTGCTTAAAAAATCGGTCAAGACCTTTTTCAATCTATTTTGAAAATATTTAGGGGATTGAAAACCCTCCAAGTGCGAATCCAACTAGGTCAGGTTAAGTTTTGTAAAAATAGAAACAGAAAAACATCTATTGTTGATTATGAAGTAAGAAAATGTTTTAACAGAAAACAATCAACAACGAACTTCTCAAGATGAGAAATAAAATGTAACTAAGTGTGTTGTGACATGAAAAACTTCAGATCTATGATTTCTATTGAAACAGAAACAAGATCTGAGTAAGTGTCTAAGTTGGAAATAAGATTTTATGAACACAAGGTTACAGCAACCCAGAAATCACTCAACTCGAACTCTCATAAACTCAAGAAACACTAAGGGTGGTGTTTATTTGGTTATGGTGTTATTTAGAGAGGTAAGTGATTTAGGTTGAAGAAGATTTGACGAAGTTAGGGTTTCTAACTTGGCTCTCTGGTTTCTCTCTCTCTCTTCTCTCTTCTCTCTTCTCTCTTCTCTCTTCTCTCTTCTCTCTTCTCTCTTCTCTCTTCTCTCTGAGAATTTTCAAAGTGGCAAAAGCTTTCGAAGGCTGAGATGAGAGGCCTTTAAATAGGAAGAGGAGAAGGTTCCAGATTAACGTTCAAAAACAACGGCTGAGATTGAGTCAAGCTTCTTTGACTTCAATCCAAGGGCTGAAAACATGAGAAGTTTTGTCTCTGTAAAGAAACACAACTCTGGCCAATCAGAGAGCAGCAAGTGTTGGCCATAGGACGAATGCAATCGCGCGTCCCAAACTAATTACAAAGACAACCCTGGAGTCTCTGGCACTTTCGGTTTCTACCCAGAGTAACTTTAGGCCAAAAATCACAACAATACATATTTAGATATTAACCCCAAGACTTTTTAAATCAAGTTTTAATTTAATAAAACCTTAATTAAAAGATGTTTATAATTCCCAAAAAATTAATAAAAATTAAATTAAGTGATTTAAACACACTCACCACATTAATACACATAAAGGTGCAATATGATATGCAAGGATTAAGTTCCAAGTGTGTGAGTGAAGGCTATAGTCTCAGGATCATTACAAGATGAATAGGAGAAGAAGCAACACAATTTCTGAGGCTCTTTGGTTTCTAGGATGGACACAATTTTGTCACCATTTCCAAACTAGATGAGCTCTTATACAGTCTAGACTCAAATGAGTCGAAAGTATAAGGGCTTCAATCTCCCCCTTTGGAAATATGAGACAAAATCTCCTTTGAGTCATCTAGAACTCGTAGGGTGACAACAAATAAGAAAAACCTATTCCTATAAAAGGTCTATCTACCCAAATCCTAGAAAGCAAAAATTACATAACTCAACTATATACATTTTAACATCCTATTATTACAAAAGAGAATGACTGTACAAGAAGAATACCTGCAAAGAATTACTAAGATCAAGCTGTTTAGTATATGCAAAAATAGACTCAAATTTCTCCCCCATTTTGTCTCAAATGGACAAAGGGAAGGAACTTGGAAAATATAACAGGTATTTACTCAACACAAACCATACCAATAGATTTACGTAAAGAAATGAATCTATTATAATCAAGAGGTTTGGTAAATAAATCTGCTAGTTGTAGATCAGTAGGAAGATAATTGATTTCTAATTCCTTGGTTTCAACGAGTTCATGAATAAAATGATGTCTTATTTTAATGTGCTTAGTTCGCGAGTGTTGAACCGGGTTCTTAGAAATATTAATCGCGCGTTGATTATCACAATAGAGATGAAGTGTGGGTTCTAGAATACCATAATCACTTAGCATTTGTTTAAGCCACAATAATTGGGCACAACAGCTACCAGCGACTATGTATTCAGATTCAGCAGTCGAGAGAGATGTGCAGTTCTGTTTTTTACTACTCCATCCTACCAAGTTATTACCAATATAACAACATGCGCCCGAAGTGCTTTTACTATCATCAGTACAACCAGCCCAATCAGCATCTGTGTACCCAATAATAGTGCTCGGTGTGTCATTCGTGTACCAAATTCCTAAATTTAGAGTTCCTTTAACATATTTAATTATCCGTTTAACAGAGTTTAAATGGCTCTCTTTGGGGTTATTTTGATAGCGCGCACAAACACACACAACATACATGATATCGGGACGCGAGGCAGTCAGATAGAGTAATGTGCCAATCATACTATGATATAAAGTAGGATCTACAGATTTGCCATTTTCATCTTTAGATAATTTTTCTGTAGTACTCATAGGCGTTTTAGCACTTTTAGCACTCTCGAGGCCAAATTTATTAACTATCTCTAATGCGTACTTAGTCTGCGAAAGAAACAATCCATCTGGTTGTTGTTTGACTTGGAGACCTAGGAAGAACTGTAACTCCCCCATAAGGGACATCTGAAATTCCTTACTCATAATTTCAGCAAAAGATTTTACTTCTGAGGTAGAAGTAGATCCAAATATGATATCGTCTACATAGATCTGAGCGATATTAATGTGTTTGCCAAAATGTTTGACAAATAAGGTTTGGTCATTTCCACCTCTTTTGAAACCTTTATCCAGTAGAAAACTGGACAGGCGCTCATACCAAGCTCTAGGAGCTTGCTTAAGACCATATAAAGCCTTTTTCAACCGAAATACATGATTAGGATAATTAGGGTCAATGAAACCTTTAGGTTGTTCTACATAGGTTTCCTCGGCAAGTATTCCATTAAGGAACGCAGATTTAACATCCATTTGATATAACGTAAAATGCATGTGACAAGCTATAGCAAGAAGCAGACGAACTGATTCTAAACGAGTAACAGGAGCAAACGTCTCGTTAAAATCAATTCCTTCTATTTGGGAATAACCTTGAGCAACTAATCTAGCTTTATTTCTAATTATCATCCCATTTTCATCAGTTTTATTTTTGAAAATCCAACGAGTACCAATAACCTTTTTGTGATCAGGACGTGGAACAAGATACCATACATCATGAATGACAAATTGTAAAAGTTCATCCTGCATAGCAGAGATCCAATGAGAGTCATTCAATGCCTCATTTAGATTCTTTGGTTCCACAAGAGAAACAAAGCATGCATAAAGAGCATCATTTCGAAGTTGGGATCTTGTACGTACTGGCTCACTAGGGTTACCAACTATGTTGTTTATGGGATGATCTTTAGAAACCCAGTTAGGTACTTCAGGTGACTCAATAGGTAATGAATTATCTATTTCAGAAGAGTCATTTTCTAAAATATTCGACGATTCTTCTTCTATAGTTAATTCACTAGTCTTGCTTTCTACAGTAGTGTCACTAACAATTACATTTATGGATTCCATTAAGGTTTTAGTGCGAAGATTATACACATGATAAGCTCTACTGTTAGGTGAATATCCGAAGAATATGGATTTATCTCCCCTACTCTCAAATTTGGATAAGTGTTCCCTATCTTTGCACACATAACAGGTACTACCAAAGGTTCTAAGGTACTTAAGATTAGGCTTTTTATTGTACCAAAGTTCATAAGGGGTTTGTTTGTAATTCTTTCTAAGATAGACCCTATTAATAAGATGGCAAGCTGTACGAATAGATTCTACCCAAAAATACTTAGGTAAGTGCTTGGCATGGAGCATGACACGTGCCATTTCTTGAAGAGTTCGATTCTTTCTTTCAGTTATACCATTTTGTTGAGGGGTCTTAGGAGCACTGAACTCATGTTTGTAACCATTATAGTCACAATATTCTATAATACCAGTGTCTTTGAATTCACCACCTATATCACTTCGGATTCTATTAACTTGAGTGTCCTTCTCATTCTCAATCCGTAAAAGAATCTTTAAAAACGTTTGAAAAGTATCGGATTTCTGTTTTAAGAAAGCTACCCAAGTGAATCTGGTGAAGTCATCAACCATAACTAGAATATAACTGTGTCCACAGAGACTAACAGTTTGAGAAGGACCCATTAGGTCCATATGCATGAGTTCTAAGGGATTAGAGGTAAGGATGTCTTTAACCCTTTTATGAGGTGCTTTAACAATTTTTCCTTCTTGACAGGGACCACAGACAATGTTATGAATAGGTTTAATTTTTGGTATTCCTCTAACTATTTGTTGAGAAGACAATTTACTCAAATTTTCGTAATTAATGTGACCCATTCTGTTATGCCATATCTCATTGTCATCCATTCTAGCAACATTACAGATTTCAGAACTAGACATGACAGTATAACAATTGTCAGGTGTCCTGAATCCTGTAATTACGCATTCTCCCTTTTCATTTAAAATCTTGCAATTGTTCTTTGAAAAGGTAACAGTATGGTTTAAGTCACAAAATTGCGAAATGCTGAGTAAATTAGCCTTAAGACCTTTAACTAAGAGAACATTTTCAAGAACAGGAAGTCCTTTTTCCTTAAGAGTTCCTTTGCCTATGATCTGGGATGATACTCCATCATCAAAAACAACTTTTCCTCCATCAAAGATGGTTTTTTTAAGAAGTTTTGTATCATCACCAGTCATGTGCTTGGAACATCCAGAATCCAAATACCAACCAGAAGATGTAAGTTCAGCTTTTAGGGCAGAAATAACAATATTACACTTCATCTGGGGTATTAGATCATCTTTTCTAACCCAAATTGCTATGGTTTTCTGTTTGCGCTTGTTTGCTCTCACTTGGTAAAATTTGCGAGCATTAGATTTTTGTTGAAAAACATTTTGCGCATGATTTTGAGTAAATTTAAACACCTGAGCATTTGATTTAGAAATGTTTCTGGGATTCCTTCTAGTGAATGTCCTTTTAGGTTTAGTCTTTCTATTCCTATAGTTGGAGTTTTTGTCTGGTGGCCTGGGAAGGACATAGTTGTTACGACTCCTCCTAGAATAGTTAAAGTTTTGATACATGGAAGTATTGTAGATAGGCTTAATCAGTCTCCTATCATAGCAATCATCGAAAGAATGTCCTTATATATCACAATAGGAGCAATAAAGATTGCTCAGAATGGGGTTTACCTTAGGAAAGTCTCTAAACAAAGGTTTTGAGAAATTTTGAGGCTGAATTTTATTCCTAGGTAGCACAGGTTTGAAAGCAGGTTCACTTTTCCTAATTTGGGGCA
This sequence comes from Sambucus nigra, assembly GCA_949130495.1. Classification (NCBI taxonomy): domain Eukaryota; kingdom Viridiplantae; phylum Streptophyta; class Magnoliopsida; order Dipsacales; family Adoxaceae; genus Sambucus; species Sambucus nigra. The sequence goes on from OX422208.1 coordinate 604,118,102, forward strand.
GACATATTTTCCCTTTGATAGACTTTCATGCTTAGAGCAACTTGCATCTCCAGTGTTAGTGTTTTGATGATCAAACTCAGTTTTAAGTGAATGAAAGTCTGGACATGTTTCAATAGGTCTTTTGCCTCCTGACACAAATTTGATAGGTTCAACATGTTTTGTTTGTGTCCTCAAATTGGGGCAAAACCCTATACCAGTTCGATCATCAGAATTGGTTTTAGATTCAGCAACGAATTCCTCAAAACATTTAGAGTTGTTTTCAAATTTTGTAAATTTTTTGAACACAGTTGATGTCTTTTCTTTGGTTTGTTCCAATTCTAATAATGTCCCTTTGTATTTTTTCTCCAGAATTTCATTAGCTTCAGTCAAGGTTTTCAGTTTTTCATCAAACACTTTGATATCACTTTCATGAGACATGCATTGAGTAGTATACTCTTCAGCATTCAGTTTTACCATCAGGCTTAGATCCTCTAGCTTTTTGGTAAGATCTTTCACAATCTTTTCTAGTCTAGTGCTTTTCTTAAGAGTTTTGGCATATAGAGTGTGAATGTCTGGGAGATCTTCATTGTCTGAGTCACTAAGTGAGGTGTGTGAAGTGACCCCTAAGGTTTCATTTCTTAAACTCACGCACCCATTGACATCAGCAGTATCGATTCCCCTTTGACTCACACACCCCGAGGAAGAAGTATTAATGTTCTCAGTAAGCAAAGCATCTAAACCAGTAAAAGTATGATTCAAAACAACAGAGCTAGAATTACTAGACTCGTCCTCACTATCAAGCACAGGCATATCATCATTATATATGATTTTGGCAAAGAAGGATAAACAAGGATCAAAACCATCAGATGTCTCAGGTTCCTCATTTTCAGAGTCACTTGAGTCATCCCATGTTTTGCAGATGTTGGCTCTAGAGTGTTTGTTTTGGGTAGTTAAATTAACTCTACAGTCTTGAGCAATGTGTCCTAGTTTACCACATCTATAGCATTCAGTCTTCTTGAGGTCTCTGTGAGGTCTTGTGTTGTCCTTGTTCTGTTTGTCATGAGGTTTCTCATGAGACTTGTGATTTGAAGGAGTTGGATAATTATACTTGCCCTGTCTATTTGCAATACTGTTTCTAAATTTAACAATTTTCTTAAATTGTTTTGACATTAGGGCAATCTGATTATCTAGACTTTCTAAGTCACAGTCCTCATCAGAATCATTACTAGGAGTGTTTAACTTAGGCTTAATCATCTTAGAAGTAAAGCTAAGATTGGAATTGGTATGTTTCCTATGAGTGTGGGTCAATTATTTCTTAAACTCTAATTCCATTTCCACAGTTCTTAATTTACTACTGAGTAATTCAGGGGTGAGATTTATATCACACATTTCCTCAATAGCATATCTTTTATTGTCAAATTTCTGTGGTAATGATCTCAGAATTTAAGACACAATTTCTTGTCTATCATAAGTTATACCATTAGCATGCAGTTTAGTGACAATATCAGTCAGGTTCATATAGAAATCATCAAAAGACTCAGATTCAGACATGATTAAAGAATTATATTGTTGAATTAACATCTGAGTTTTAGCAGCCTTAACCCTAGAGTCTCCTTCATGGGCAGTAATCACGGTATCCCATGCTTCCTTTGAAGTGGTACAAGATGAGATTCTCTTGAACTCATGTTAATTTATAGACATAAATATAGCATTCTTTCCTTTATTATTATTGCGAGAAACTTGTTTCTCTTCTTGAGTAAACTCACTTAATATTTTCTTACCCCTCTCATTACTTCCTTCAGTGGCTGGTTTAGTAGGATAAAAGTATCCATTTTCAATAATGTCCCAGACATCATCTCCCAAAGTTCCTTGAATGAAAGCAATCATCCTTACTTTCCAGTAAGAAAAATTGGTTCCATCAAAGACTGGAGGTCTGGTCAAGTTACCATATCTTTCATTTTTCCCGTCCATGATAGATTTTGAGAAAACAGTTTCAGAAACTCAGGATCTTTTTGAAAAAAGTTCACCAAAAGCTCTGATACCAATTGAAATAGCGTTGCCAAAGCCGTTTATTGAAAATAAACTATTTAAGCAACTTCGAAAGTTTGTTGAAGAAACTCTTTACTTAAATCCAAATGATTTTGAACACAAGATGTGTTAACAAAAATTATGTACGAGATATGGACAAGATTTGATAACAAGTTTTAGTAAACAGTTTAAAATGTTTTAAACTTAGCACACATCAGAATGGGATGAGAAAATGTAGAAAAATTAATACTCAGGGTTTTTAACGTGGTAAAACCTCAACCTTGAGGAAACATCCACGACTCCCTCTACGGAGTAAAACCAAAAATATCACTAAAACAAATATGTGAGTTACAATTTATTTAACTAACATGCACACAATAATAAGTCTATACAAGTTCAGGATTATACCCTCTGGCGTCCTTAAACTTTTCTGCAGATCTTGATTGTTGATGTAGTCTTCTCAGGTTGTCAGCTCTTCCTTTGTTTCAGCAGTATACGTCGACTTATGTTCACCAAATCTTATAGCCAACACTTTCAGTGTTTGTAGTGTGAAGATGTTTGTGAATAGTGTTCTATATCACATGCATGAACTCACACACACTTATATTTACAAACAGTCCTATACAAATTACATATAAAGTCTATATGCAGTGAGATTGTTATTTTTCTTTCTTACAAAACCAAAAACCTTTTGACCTTTCAAAATAACCCAGATTCCACGGAGATCTTTCTTAAGAAATCGGTCAAGACCTTTTTCAATCTATTTTGAAAATATTTAGGGGATTGAAAACCCTCCAAGTGAGAATCCAACTAGGTCAGGTTAAGTTTTGTAAAAACAGAAACAGAAAAACATCTATTGTTGATTCTGAAGTAAGAAAATGTTTTAACAGAAAACAATCAACAACGAACTTCTCATGATGAGAAATAAAATGTAACTAAGTGTGTTGTGACATGAAAAACTTCAGATCTATGATTTCTATTGAAACAGAAACAAGATCTGAGTAAGTGTCTAAGTTGGAAATAAGATTTTATGAACACAAGGTTACAGCAACCCAAAAATCACTCAACTCAAACTCTCATAAACTCAAGAAACACTAAGGATGGTGTTTATTTGGTTATGGTGTTATTTGGAGAGGTAAGTGGTTTAGGTTGAAGAAGATTTGACGAAGTTAGGGTTTCTAACTTGGCTCTCTGGTTTCTCTCTCTCTCTTCTCTCTCTCTCTTCTCTCTTCTCTCTGAGAATTTTCAAAGTGGCAAAAGCTTTCGAAGGCTGAGATGAGAGGTCTTTAAATAGGAAGAGGAGAAGGTTCCAGACTAACGTTCAAAAACAACGGCTGAGATTGAGTCAAGCTTCTTTGACTTCAATCCAAGGGCTGAAAACATGCGAAGTTTTGTCTCTGTAAAGAAACACAACTCTGGCCAATCAGAGAGCAGCAAGTGTTGTCCATAGGACGAATGCAATCGCGCGTCCCAAACTAATTACAAAGCCAACCCTGGAGTCTCTGGCGCTTTCGGTTTCTACCCAGAGTAACTTTAGGCCAAAAATCACAACAATACATATTTAGATATTAACCCCAAGACTTTTTTAAATCAAGTTTTAATTTAATAAAAGCTTAATTAAAAGATGTTTATAATTCCCAAAAAATTAATAAAAATCAAATTAAGGGATTTAAACACACTCACCACATTAATACACATAAAGGTGCAATATGATATGCAAGGATTAAGTTCCAAGTGTGTGAGTGAAGGCTATAGTCTCAGGATCATTACAAGATGAATAGGAGAAGAAGCAACACAATCTCTGAGGCTCTTTGGTTTCTAGGATGGACACAATTTTGTCACCATTTCCAAACTAGATGAGCTCTTATACAGTCTAGACTCAAATGAGTCAAAAGTATAAGGGCTTCACAATGGGTGAAGAGTTCACACTTAAAACAATGGTTATATGGGCGATCAATGAGATTGCTGCCTATGGGACCTTATTCGGTTGCATTGTTCATGGTTATTATGGATGTCCCATATGTGGGGAGGAAACTGAATCCACTTGGCTACATCATAGTGGGAAGATGAGTTATACCGGTCATCATAGATTTATGTCGAACAATCACTCTTTTAGGAACGAGAAGTCTAACCTTTTACATTTTGGTCAAGAGTGTAGGGTGGAACTTGCTTGACTTTTCGGTTATCAAATCGAGGAAAAGGCAAAGGTTGTGACTTCGGGGAATAAGTTTGTAGTAAAGCACCCTAATTTGTAGACCAGAAGCATAAATTTAGGGAGGATATTCAAGATCCCGGTAAAATGAAGGCATGGTCTAGATAATCATTCTTATTTGACTCGTCGTATTGAAAAGATCACTGTGTAAGGCATGTAATTGATGTGATGCACACGGAGAAGAATTTTGTGGAACATCTCTGGGTGGATATCATTCGAAAGATGAAGTGAGCGTGCATCGTGATCTAAAGGAGATGAAAATAAAAAAAAATTATGATTAAAAATTGATCCTATAACTGGAAGAAATTATATTCTCGCGAGTTCTTTCACTTTGAATACTAGTGAGAAAAAAATCCTCCTAGACACATTGTTCAACTTGAAGACTCTGAATAGTTATTCCAGTAATCTGTGTAGGGTTAAGCTAGCAAAAAAATTACCTGAAACGGTGTAAGTCTCACGAGCGGCACATCATTATCCAAATATTCCCTCTGTTGTTTTTGTCACGGTCCAAAACCGTAACCCCTTGTGTGACAATTAAAAATCATAAAATATATGGTCACATTTTTAACTATAACTATATATTTTATGAGTTTATGTTGTCACACTAAGGGTCATGATTTGGGACCATGACCAATAATAAATTTCCCTTAAACGATCACATTGGGGGTCACGCTTTTGGATCGTGACCACTAGGCCACGATTTTAGACTATAACTCGCTAATCAACATTGATGTCACCCATTGGACCGTGACCCCCATATGGAGTCACGATTTTGGATCGTGACCCATAATTTTATCACGCTTAATATGGTCACGGTCCAAAATCGTGACATAGGCCTTGGTCATGGTCCAAAATCGTGACCATCTCCATATTTTGTGTAGTGAAACTATTAGAAAAACTTTAGTTCATAATGGATTTTTTGTTTCAAGCATAAGTCACTCTAATGCATGGACATGGCATAAATTTGTAGATAATTCATGTCTTTTCATAAGTGTCTTGAAATAATTTATGAAAAATATTTTTTCTGAAAAAAATTGTGAACAAACACATTAAATAAATTATGGTTTTGGATGTATAACAACCAAAAAGAGTTAAAAAAACTATTTGAAAGTTCAACCAAATAGGCAGGGTTGGAATAATGCAATGGGTTTGTAAAAATATAGCCCATTTTATTTTGAAAAATATTCATAGAGAGGCTCAATTTTTAGGAAAACATATGAAGGAAATTAAAAAAAATTTAATCCGTAATAAGGATAAGGACCAATTGCACGACTCATGGACACTTTCAAACAGGTGTGCATAAAGTAACATTGATGTGTGCCTGAAGGATTTTTACCCAAAATTAACACCTTGTATCATGTAGGTCATCTCTCATTCAAATTATTGGGACACCTCTCGTCATTTAAGACATTTTGGAAATACATATACTCCCCATACCCTTATATGTGGGACAAACCCATTTCACCAAACTACCCATTGGCATCATCGCTTCATATTGGGTACTTTGAGCCTAATTTCTTAACTCCTAACGTTTTTCAACATATCAATGCACCAAATTAATATCGTTGTGTAGAGGAAAATATTGGTATTTGGACTCACTCAAAGAGATGTGTGGGTTCCAGTTTTATGTAGGTTTAAAGTTGACAAAATATAACATACTCAAAAACCCATTATCAATAATACTCACGTGAATGAAATTGGTAGATAAGTCAAAAAACTTATGTAAAACATTAGGAGAGTTCAAGTTTGGAATTTACTGTATTAGGATAGGTGGATGTTGGCTTTTGATGGGAAAATAACCAAATACGCCACATAGACTAACACATGGTTCTCAGGGGCCATTAAGCATGATTGAACAAATAATTAGGGAGGATAAGTAGGAATCTAGGAAGATTATGAATATGATGTGGACAACCAGTCCTAATAGGACTCTATAAATTGTAATCATGATTAATGAAAGAGAACTAGAAGGACAAGACCCATGTACTTATAAATAAGGGCGACCTCACCCAATTCGAGGGTATTTACTTGTATCTTTCTCACAACAACTTGGACTCTCAGCTATCAATCCTGGCACTCCTATCATCTTATGTTCTTCTAAAAAATAAACATCTCTTCATACCTTCATCGTAAAGGTGGATAAGACAATCTTATAAAGAATGTACATATTGCATTCTTTTTATACTGCATTCATAATTTTTTGGGCTAAATCATAATATTTCTTTTATTATGGTTTTGATATCCCCTATAATTTGGAGCCTTCTATGCAAAAAGTCAAAATTCTCACCACCATGAAAACATCTACCCTACAACACATATGAGTGCTAACTTGTCTTACCGTTCGCACGTGAGAAGTCGTGTTCAGTCTGAGGTATAATTCATCAAGAGAGAGAAAACTCATGTAAGAATTCCTTATCCTCCTCGTGCGATCTAAGTTAAGGGGTGCTCATTTAGAAGATCTAGCCCTAGTCACTGACACCGTTCACCATCTTTTGAACAACCTATGGGAAGAGAAGCATCCTGGTTGGTCAGTACTTATGGATAAAAGGTGGATCATCGTGATCAAGAGATTTCTCATCAGAGGAGGCAATTGATGGGAAATCAGATTAGCATAACTCTAATTCTTATATCCTGGAACGATAGAGGAGAAGAAATAGTTCCATGAGGAACAACAATTTTGTGTATACTAGAAGGGCCTCTAGGTCAAGGAGCCCATGCGTGGTGCACTCTATCCCTCATCCCATAGCAAGTCATCTCTCCTAGAGAACCACTAAATACAGTTGAGAGGGACGAGCTTTGGAGACTTATTAATAAGGAATTTGAAGGAAGGCTAAAAATGAAATTAACAGGAACTTTGAAGGGTCTCGCGAGGAATGCACTAGGGTATGAGCAACGTCGTCGTTTATTATGGATATAAAATCCTTGAATCCACTAAGGAAATTATATGTTCCAAATACCACAACCTATGATGGGAAGGCAGATTTCGCCCACCATATCAGACATTATTGGCATAGTATGTCACTCTAGATTGATCAACACACCCTTTTGTCTCAAGTTGTTCCTTCAAATATATGGGAGATCAACTTAAAATAGTTTGAGAATATATCCCCCAAATCAATCTCCTTATTCAGGGAGATAGCCAAATAGTTTATGGCTCACTTACTAGAAGAAAAGTGTTCAAGAAGGTTGACTCCCTGACCTCACTTAAAATGAAAAAAGGAGAATCCTTTAGGTTGTATGAAAAGCATGGCTGCGAATTATTTAATGAAATATAAAAATGAAATAATCAAATGGCCATTTCATCTTTCAAGTTCGGTCTTTCCAGATCAAATCTTTACCAGCCTTTGATTATGAAGATAACTTTAACCATGGATGATCTCATAAAACATATCAAAAAATATGTAAAGGTAAAAGATGAAATCATAACCATAGAGTTTCTAACCGATTAGATTTCTAAGAAGTCAATGAAAAATGATCTGGAAAAGACCTCTAAAGGATGAAATCATTCTGCCCCAGCAAAGAGAGGGTCGAAGAATGACATTGGCAAAAGGTGATTTAAGCTGCAGACCAATGAGAGAATTTTTAGGCAGTAAAGACTTTTTCAAAGAGGCCATCTTTAAACTAATTCCGCAGAGAAGAGATAAGTCGTATTTCAAGAGATCGGCCAAGATGACCAGCCATCCTAGAGATAGAGATGCCAGCCTCAGGTGAATCTATCACCAAGGCCATGTACAAGTTACAGAGAATTATAAAAAATTTAATAAATATTTAGAGGAGCTCGTCTAGGTCGGGAAACTCAAGGATCAAATCGATTTAGTCGAAATTAAGTCTTCAACCAGGGTAAACACCATATAAAAAGAAGAGGACGGCCTTACCCATTTAGGAATACTAGTAGCCATTCACAGATACACCAATCCTTCGTAATGTACCGAGAAAAAGCTCAAAGAGAGGGTCAAGATTCTAGCTACCATCCAGGAGACCTTTTAGGGGAAAGTGTACAATCCCATTTTGTCCAAAAGGTAACGCAAAGACAGAGACTTTGATCAAGCCATCATGTTAACTTGAGACAATTTGGTCAACATGATTTTTTTTTTATAAATATGCTTTGGTACTAATCAAGCAAGTGTCTAATTTTAATGTCAAGAGGATTATGGTCGACCAAAGAAGCTCATCGGAGATCATGTATTGGAGTTTGTTACTCAAAATTGGCTAAAATGATCAGGATCTGGATATCAAGGTAGGGCCATTAATCGTCTTTAATGGGAATGTAGAGACCCCTCTGGGAAAGATCAAGCAAATAGTCAAAGTTAGGCCAATTAATCGCGAGATTAAATTTTATGCCATCCAATCAGGTTCTTCATACTAATCATTCTGGGCAGAGGCTAGCTATACACTATGAGGGTCATACCTTCTTCCCTGCACTAAAATATCAAGTTTCTAAGCGATCAAGAAGTCATAAAAATTAGGGGAGATTAGTTAATGGCTCAAAGTTGCTTTGTTAATGCCATTAAAATAAAGTATAACTAGTCCAAGGACTGTAAAAAACATTATGATTCGGAGGACAACCATCCCAAGTAGCAACCAAAGGGTGTTCCACCGAGGGATGAAGAAACTTATATGCCCCCGCTAAACATGTAATGGAGGAACTCATCGAAGTTCCTTTGAAACCATCCCAACTGAACAAAGACTTTTTGATCGAATCAAAACTACCTAAGGAGGAAGAAAAGTATCTCATTCACTTTCTCAGAACCAATGCCGACGTCTTCACATGGAATTCATATTATCTATCGAACATATATCCAAGCATTACTTGGCATCTATTGCACATGGATCCAACCGTCTGACTGATCAAATAAAATCCAAGGAAGCTAACTCTAGAAAAGGTGAAGGATATAGAAAAAAATTCGAAAACCTCCTCCAGACTAGCTCAATCAAAGAAGTATAATTCTCGAACTCGATCTCCGACACAATTGTGGTCAAGAAAAATAGCAAAAAGTGAACAGTGTGTGTGTAGAACTCACCAACCTTAACAAGCATTTCCCAAATGATAGTTTTCCACTATTATGGATTAATCATCACATATATTCAATGACTACACATCAACAAATTACTCTTATGAATGAGTATGTTGGGTATCATCAAATACTACTTCTCGGCCCAGATCAGGAGAAGACCTCATTCATCACTACCTTTGGGTTTTACTATTACAAATTAATGTCGTTTGGTTTAAAGAACATAGGGTTGACCTATTAGAGTCTTATGACGAAGATGTTCAAGAATCAGATCGGTGTGATCATGGAGGTCTACCTTGATGACATGATTGTCAAAAGCAAAAAAACATCTGACCACATCAAGGATTTAACGAAGACCTTCAAGATTCTCAAATAAGATAAAATAAAGTTAAGAGACTCCAAGTGTATCCTCGGAGTGAACTCCGACAAGTTTGTGAGATACTTGGTCAAATAAAGGGGAATATAGGCAAATACAGATCAAAATAAGGATTTATTGGATATAATAAAATCGACCATAATCAAGGACGTAAAGGGTTTCACAAGCATGCTGACCACTTTGAATAGGTTTATATCTTAGTCATTAGAAAAATGTGGACTTTATTCCAAGCATTGAAGAAAGCAATATCAACAGTATAAACATGGGAGTGTGACTAAGCACTCAAGGGAATTCGTCTATACTTGGGGATCTCCTCCCTTATTTTCAAATCCTACGGTTAAGTAAGATCTCTACATATACCTGGTTGTCTCACTGTATGCGAGCAACGCAACATTGGTGCAATTACATGACAAAGAGTAAAGGCCCTTCTACTATGTCAACTATACTCTCCTTAAGGTAGAAACCAAATATTTTCTTATCGATAAGATGGTCCTGGCATTATTGACAGTGTCCGAGAAGCTGCGACACTACTTCGAATCCTACATAATAGTCATCCCCATGACCTATCCATTGAAGGTGTCTATCAAGAAGGAATATATTTCCAACATAATGGTGAAATGGTCCTTGGAGATAATATAGTTCGAAATTAAATATGATCCATGAACTTTCATCCGATCATAAACTTTCTGAAGAATGAAGACCCACCACCAGATAACAAAGAGGCTCACAAGTTAAAGATCCGGTTGACTAGGTTATGTCTTAACTTTTAGGGAAAATTTTATCAATGAGCATTCACTGGTCATATACTCAAGTTCGACAATCAAGATCAAGTGGAAGGAATCCTCATCTAGATGTATGAAGGTAATTGTGGAGCTCACATAGGAGGCCGATCACCCTCCTATAGGGTGATCTTTATGGGATACGAGTGGCTTTTCATTTAGAAGGATACCTTATAGTTCACTTGGAAGTGCATCAAGTTCCAGTAATTCTCTCCAATTATCAAGAAGTTGACTAGAGATCTTAACCCCCTCATGAGTCTTTGGCCCTTTGATCAATGGGTATAGGACATCATGGGACCTCTACCAATAGAACTTGCAAACCAAAAGTACCTGGAACTGCCCCATAGACTATATCACAAAGTGGGTGGAGGCAAAGTCGCTCACCCACATTACAGAAGCAGATGCCTGGAAATTTATGCTAATGAATATAATCATAAGATTTAGTATCCCAACATCCTTGGTCACTCACAATGGAATACAGTTTGGCAATGACATCTTTCGAGACTTTGTGCAGAACATGGGATCAGAATCCACTATGCATCCATCATATTCTAGTAGTGTAAGGACCATGACGAGATAACCAACAAAAAATTATTTTCAGGAATCAAGCATCTAATGGAAAATGAAAAAGGAAGGTGGGTGGACAAACTCCCTTCCAGCCTCTAGGACGATCGAAAAACATTACAAAGGCTGACCAGGATACCCCCTACTCATCGGCTTATGGAATGGATCTGGTTATTCCCCTAGACATAATACTTCTTACTCTATTTTCAATTTTTTTAAATACAGTCAGAATAATGATCGATTATCTCACGAGTTGGATATAACAAAAGAACAAAAAGAACAAGATCCCATATATCTGATCTCCTATCAACAAGACTTGACGAACCAGGATGATAATGATGTTAAAGTCGAGGAATTCCAGGCCGACGATCTGGTTCTAAAGAAGCTCATGCCAATAAAAAACAAGCCTTCAGATGAAAAGATGGCGCTGAACTGGCAGGATCCTTAGAGAGTGTCTTCAAAGGGTGGTGGTGAATCCTATCAACTAGAAGAGTTGGATGGAATAACCTTAGGAAGTTTTATAATTAAATTGGAATCAAATATATTTTTCAATCTATGTTTCAATAAGGCGAGTTATGATCAATGAAAGAATTTCTTTAAGTATATTTTGTTTTATTATTTTACTTATTCAAAACCACTCAAGTAGTGGTACGACTTGGATTAAGGCAGTCAACTGAGAATCGACAAAACCCCACCTAATAAATGGGGGAATACCTTTGGTCATCTAAGTTTGTCATCAAACCTAGTCGATCAGTGGTATGACTTAGAACAAATCGGTCACCTAAGAATCTAAAAAAAAAACTAAAAATTGGGTGGTACAACTTAGAAATAAGTTGGTCTTCTACGTTTGGCATCAAACCCACTCAAGAAATGGTACATTTGAGAACAAGTCGCTCACCTAAGAATATAGCACTAAACCCACCTAAAAATGGTAGTATAACCCGTTGAGCTGTTCGGCCTAGAAGAGGCATAAAACCCACCTAAGAATTGGGTGGTACAACTTAGAAATAAGTTAGTTGCCTATGCTTGGATCTAAACCCACCTATAAATGGTGGTATAACCTGTTAAAGTGCTCGGCCTAAAAGAGTCATAAAACCCACCTAAGAATTGGATGGTACAACTTATAAATAATTTGGTCGCATACGTTTGGCACTAGTTTCACTAGAGAATGGTGGCATCACCCAATTTGGGTTGGTCGGCCTAGAACAATAATAAAACCCATTTAAGAATTAAGTAGTATAACTTTAGAAAAGATTGGTCACCCCTAGAAGGGGATCATATCAAAGTTGCACGATCATACTAACTTGCAACATTTAAAATGATCTTTAAGGATATTTTATAAAGGCAAAATCAAGGCAATAAAAGACTGAGCATGTCACGTGTTAAAGAAAAATGCAAAGGAGATAATGAAGCAAACTTAATTCTTTTTGAAAATGTAATTTTTGTAATTAATATTAGTTGGATTATTCTCGTGTTAAAATGATTGAGTCTTTGAGTCTTCAAGTCATATGGAGCTGATTTTGATGAGTGAGGCATGGTCATTTGAGTCAGAATGAATCATTGAAGATTAAAGATTTTACAAGCCTCTCATTGAATTATCTTGTCATGCATTCACATTGAAGTGAAGACTATAACCTTTTTTTCAAATTGTGAAATTATTTTGTCCAAATACACACACACATTCATAAACATTTTAAAATTGTGTGAGGATTTTAAAATTTGATGGAATAAGTATTTGAGATGTTTTAAATTGTCTAAGAGGACATTTGAAAACGATTTAGGGAGTTAGCTTAAGTGTTTGAAAATGTTAAGGATTTTTGTAAAAGTAATTAGCCATAACTATTTGCACAACTCTATTTTGTTCCCGTGCGCATGGAGGCGTTCGCATGACACTATTATGTGCCCGTGTGTACGGTCAAGGTCATGATTCCACACCTCTTGGGATCATACACACATCTAGATCTAATCGTGTACCTAACGGCCCTAAATTTTGAATTTTTTCTATAAATAGGCCATTTTCCCTCCAATTTGTTAAGATTTGAAAACCTCATAACCTAAAAACATTTTTGAGGGCATTTTCGAGGTTGAGAGCATTTTTCCTTTGCTTTTCTTTCCAATTGTACTTGTTCCCTCCTATTTTGATAAAATTTATATCTATACTTTATCTATGCTTTAAAAGATAATTGAGAGTATTTTAGTTCAGATCTATACACTAGCCTTTGTATATTGAATCTACATTTTCTCAATTTTTATGATCAACCACTCCTAGATCTAAAAGAGGAGGCATTACTATTTATTAGAGAAATTGAAGTGTGGTCCGACTTCGAAGGAAAATAATGGACATTTTCATTCAAAACATGGAGCTTACAGTGGATTCTCATTGACTATGGAAGAAAGTTGAAAGGTTCATATGTAACTACACGAGAGAGATTGTGTGAGAGGTGCCTTTTTTTCTCTTGTAAAATTTCTTTTCAAGTATAAATGAGAACTGGAGTGAGTCGAGGTTTTTACCCCTACGTGGGAGTTTTTTGTTATAATTATGTTTTATGTGAGTTTTTTTTATTGTTTTTAATGCTTATGCAGACATTTGATTACACACATCATATAGATCTAATTTTTGTCCAGTGAACTGGATTAAAATTGACTTAGGTGTGTTAGATCTACTTTTTATCATCTAGATTCACTTAATTATATTATTGTGAGAGTTAAGCAAATCAATTTTATGTAACTTATTGATAGTACAAATATAGCACCCTACCGCGGAGGGTACTCGGCAACGCAGATGATTATATGCCGCGACCCTTCTCAATACAGGGCGCGACCCTTCTCAGCACAGGGCGAGGCCCTTCATTACACGAGACGAGACCCTTCACAATAAGGGGTGCGGCACCTTTGGCTCTAGCCTATTGCAGGATGCAGCACTCACATTACTTGCCTTAAAGGTCACATGCCTCTCCATTACAACAACTCCAGATTTTATGTACGTCACGTGCTCAGAGCATGTGGGCATATCTCCTATAAATAGAGGATGACACCTCGAAATAAGAGGAGGAGAGATCGATTCCATAAACTCAGGGCAGACTCCATAATACATACTCTCTATACAACCTCAACCTATAGCTTGGGGGCTACTGGCTGGCATCACAGCCATCTCCTCGGCACACTGGAATCCTCAACCCTATCATGTACTCTCCTTTATTCTCACACTTGTATGCCTCTTTAGGCATGATTATATTGTACAATGAAATGCATACAATGACAATAGAGAAACATAGTGAACGTAGGCCTATTTTAGGGGCTGAACCACTATATATCTTGTCTTTTCTTTATTTACTTGCTTTGTTTATTTATTATACACTTTACTCTTGATTTGATGGTACGGGAACGACAAGTGGACGATTTTTCATATCATTAATTTGGTGCAGTCTGTGGGAACGAGATATTTCAATCTTGTTTCTCTGTATTTCGAGTTCTTAAACACCTTATTCTATTAATGGGGGGCCTTTGGATCATCATCCTATGAGTAAATTTTTGTTATTGAGCTCTATTTTGTACTCACAACTTCAAATGGGTATCGTATATTTTCAGATTTGTCTAGGGGTCTCCTTTTTTATGACCTTAGATCTATTTTTACATACCCCAATGATGTTACCTCACCAAGATCACACTGAAAAGTTCAAAGGTCAATAGCCTCACAAAGGTGGGTGATTATGGAAGAGTTATATTTACTGTCTTTTAGTTGATTCTTTGCCTATGATCTATGGTTTATCGTTAGAATTGTGCTATTTTGTGCAACGAGAGGTCATTCTCTCAATGGATAGACCCTAGTAGGTATGCTCTCCATGAGTTTCGAGAGAAAAACTCAGTTTGGGGGTTTTAATTTTGGGATTGTCTCTTCACTGCCTAGGTGGGGATAGAGCATGGTAGTTCAACTACCTTACATGCCGCGGCCTCTACTGGGGTATTTACATTGCAGAAGCTTAAAAACATCAAGGAACGGGCTCAGGTGGTCTCCAGCTCAACTTTGGTGAACACCATGCAAAGGCCACGATAGTGCACCTATGTGCCATACTAGTCGCAGCCTCAACAACAATACCATATAGCAGTGCAAATGCTGCATACCCATTTCTTACTTGGTTACTCAAATACTTATGAGATTAGTCTCTTATGTTAGCTTTGTCTCAGATTATATATATTTTGTAAAGACTAACAAAAGCAGAAATAGAGGGAGAATCCATCCAGAGCACTAAGTCAAAGATGAGATTGTGCAGTTGTACAATCACCTCAACCACCTCTACGACAGTTATGCCTCACTCCAGACGTAGGTCAACTATTTGACTCAGAGGTTCCTAATGCTAAAGGTCGTGGCCTCACCCAATGTGGGTGCAACACCCAGAATCGGTGTTGTCGCAGCTCTAGAAGTTCCACCCGAGGAAGTGCATGAGCTAAAAGCATTAGCGCCAGAACACAAGGCCGCGACCAGGGTCCTAAAAAGGAGAATGGAGAAGGCAGAGAAGAAATATGAGGCATACACTCCGTTGGCCATCTCGATTGAAGAGATCTTTGAGTTCATTAAATAAGACAAGCTGTTGATGTGGACAGAAAAGCTGAGAGCCCCACCCCACAAAAGGAACAAAGCTACTTGGTGCAAATTCCATCAGGACCATAGCCATGGCACTTAGCAATGCTATGCTCTGAAGGATGAAATTGAAAGTGTTATTGGGAAAGGGATGCTGAGGAGGTTCCTCAAAGATGTTTAGGGGATGAAGTCTAGTCTCACAGACCGCATGCCCATTTTTCATGCTTATGCCTTAAATTCCATATGTTTCCACTTTACATTGAAAACTCCTCTTATGCTATTTTAAATTAAACTTTGTATTATTCTTACAAAGTCATATATATATCAAATAGTTTATGAAATCAAGGTCACTTTTATAGTGATGTATTTTAATTCTCATTTCCATGAAATTTTATCTTATAAAGACCATTTTTGTCTTAAACATATCTCGATTCGAGAAAATATGTTATATCGGGAATGATAATATCTAAATGGGACCACAAACGCCCAATAAGACGCCTGATTGTTCGAAAGCAGATGATAATTGAAAATGGAGAAAGCAAATACTGAAAGCAGTTGATATGCCCAAGTATAACCTCGTCTCAAGGATGCTTACCTCGACCGAGATAATGGTCGAGACATTGATCGACCGAATGAGGGGTAAGGGCCCACGGTATCATCCCTCGGACAGGACTACCTCTGCCCAGGCCGACACTACTACTTACACCTCCCCAAGGACACTACGCACGTCGCATACATCAACAACATCCTAGAGTACCCAGGAATAGCAACCTCGGCCGTCAGTAGGCCGAGAGGACAAGAAGCCACATCATCTTCAACACGGATCCTACCTCGACTTGGGCCGAGCCTACCAGAGGTATTAATAATCAACAGCATGCTGCATGCCCAACCTCAGATCGGGCCGACCCAAGCATATGTCTCGACTAATATCAGGCCGAGACTCCTTATGACACTTACCAGATTGAGCGGATATCAAGCCTCTACAGCTCGGCCTCTCCCAGGCCGAGGTCATTTACCAACATGATTGCTGAACATCTGTTGACATTTGGATAAAGACATCTGGGCACAAATCAGTTGTAACAAGATTATTCTCCACATGGGGGAGAATATTTCATCATCATTACTTACATGTGACTAGGACAGGTGGCATTCCCACATTGGTGAGGATATCACACACATGCTCACTGCATGCATGGGGGGTACATTACACCCCCTAGGCACTATATATAGGGGTCATCCCCTACCTTGCAAAGGGATCTCATTCATGCAACCCTAGCAGAAACCCTGTCAAAATATACTGTAGAGAGAGAGAGAGAGCTTGAGGGAATTGTACCCATGGTCATTAGTACCATCTTTTAGTGATATTACTTACACACTCACTGTGGACGTAGTCCAGGCAGGCTGAACCACCCATATTCCGGTGTTGATCTCCTCATATCCTCACCTCCTTATCTTACCTCTTTTTATAGCTGTGCTGCCATTGTTATATACATATAGAGCTTGGAAACACCTTACCTGGTGGTGCAGATTCCCAACATCATCATTTTGGCGCCGTCTGTGGGAATCGAGAGGCTGTCTCTTCCTAATTTTCAGCTTTACCTCACCGGAGACTCTGGTGGTGAACCAGGAACCACCCCTTGTGTGGAGCTGTTTCACCATTGAAAGAGGTCCTTTAAGGTATTAAGCTCACTTGCTGTTCAAGCTTTTTATTAATAATACATGGCACCAGAATTACCGCCGCCTCTTCCGTCGCCTGGAGGTGGAGGGGCTAGTTCCAGTCAGGCTCCTCCCCAGTCCGAAATGGCGGAGGTGGCTGTAGCTTAAAAATCTCTAGCTGCAACACAGCAAGCCATGAAGGAGCAATTTGCTCAGCTCAGCCAAACCATGATGATGAGGCCACCTGGGATCTCCCCGGATATGATAACTCCGGCGGCAGCTCAGCCTCATCCCGACGCCAGGGGACCACCCCAGGCGCCCATGAAGGACCAACCTATACCCCAGCGGAGGAGGGACGTTGCTGACCCTAGACGCTTGCGCCTGGGGAGGCAACGAAACCCTTGCCCGGAGGACAGGTATGATGACCTAGAAGTTGAAGAGGCCCAGGAAAACTGCTGGGAGCCGTATGAGGTGTCAGATAACACTGTACGACCTCTTAGGCAGAGTCAAGGATGTGTCGGCCGAAGAAGAGACGAGGCCGAACAAAGAGGGTCGGCCTTTGACAGGCAGAGTCAAGGATGTGTCGGTCGAGGAAGAGATGAGGCCCAGCAGAGAGCGTCGACCTTTAACAGGTTGAGCAGAGGGCCGGCCTTCGAAAGGCTGGGCCCAGTCAATGACCTGAGGCAAAGTCTATCGAGGTCAAGGAGCGCAGCAGGCTCTCAAAGAGGTAATAGGCCGGCTCGGCCAGATCAAGTCCGACCCTTGGAGAGAAGATCCAGGGAGCAGGAAGAGGTCAATAGTCAGCGTGTTGTGGCTGGGGAACCCTCTGTCCATCGTAGGGAGGTGGCAGGGGATAACCTCGACCCAGCTGAAGAGAGAAGACCCTGGAATGACTCAATCCAACGTCTTGAAGAGAAGATAGGGGACCTCTGCAGGAGTAGGGACCCATTGCAGAGGGGCTACTCGGAGGGTTCCCCGTTTGTAGCTAGGATAGTGGGATTCCCAACCCCAGCTAAGTTCAAGCCTCCTACAGTGACGCCTAAGTATGATGGCAGCACTAACCTAGTGCACCATATCGAGATGTATCAGTTGGCGGCAGATATTTACTCGATCCCTGATGAGATGAAGTGTAGGGCCTTCTCAGGGACCTTGACAGGGGCAGCTCATAGTTGGTTCACCTCTCGTCCAAAGAACTCGATTGAAAACTTCAAGGGCCTGGCAGAACAGTTCATCCATAACTTCTGTTTTGGGGTAAGACCTCAGAAGAAGACTACCCACCTCCTATATGTCAAACAGGATAAGGGAGAAAGCCTAAGGGACTATATAACAAGATTTAACAAGGAGAAGTTGGAGGTAGAGGATTACAAGGAGATCATAGCCATGACTGCCCTGATAGGAAGTCTCCAGAAGGGGAAGTTATTGTGGAAGCTGGCGGAGGACCCCCCCAAGTCTATGGCAGAATTGTTGTCCACCGCAGGGAAAGTGATGAATGCGGAAGAGGAAATGGCCGCCAAATACGAGGAGGAGAACCGTGGTAGCACTGGGAGGTCCCAAGGTAAGAAAGAGGGGAAGAAGAGGTCAGCAGATGACAAGTTCGCTCATTACACTCCTCTGACTGTGAGCTGTGAGCACATCCTTAATGAGATCAAGACTTACCGGGCTCTGAGGTGGCCAGAGAAATTGAAGGCCCCACCACATAAGAGGAATAAAAACCTCTGGTGTGAGTTCCATCAGGATCACGGACATGTCACAGAAAAATGCTTCGCTCTGAAGGACGAGATCGAGAAGATGCTGAAATCCGAGAAACTGAGAAAGTATGTGGATGGCAAGGCCCCGAAGGGTGGAAGAGAAGACCCTAGGAAGAGAAGAGATGACAGGAGCCGCGGAGATGTCCCAACTAGAAGGCTTGATGATTCATAGGATGATGATGGTGATGACCCGGACCTCCCACCTAAGGATGACAACACCCCAGTGAAGAGGGTGGGAATGATCTCCTTTGGTGTTAGCACCATATGTGGGGGATTCGCGGGAGGTGGCTATGAGGTAGCCGATATCAAGGATCATGTAGCGGAGGCCAAGTCAGTGGTCAAGACTGAGGTTGTGAATCTGACCTCTTCTGATGCAGTACAGAAGAGAAAGAAGGTAGACATGGACACCCTAGTGGTGGGATTCTCCAGACTTGACTTCAAGGGCATCTTAGCCCCCCTTGATGACCCTCTAGTCATAACAATAAGGGTGCATGGGTGCGATGTAGGGAGAATCCTCATAGATGGGGGAAGCTCAACAGATGTGATCTTCTGGCCTTGTTTCAAGAGCTTGGGTCTTAGCAGGGCAAGGCTGGTGCCCTACCATCACCCATTGATAGGCTTCAGTGGTGAAAAGGTACACCCATTGGGCATGTATGAAATGGATGTACGGATAGGAGATGAGTGGCCTAAGAGGCTGACTAAGAAGATAAACTTTTTTGTCATGGACGAAAATGTCTTCTCGGCCTACAACCTCATCATCGGAAGAGTGACCCTCAAGGAGTTTGAAGCCGTGCCGTCAACGGTCCACCAGATGCTAAAATTCCCGACTCCTTATAGGGTAGGGGAAGTGCAAGGGGACCAGACCATGGCGCGGGAGTGTTATTTCAACTCGGTCGAAGAGCGAGAGGCCCATAAGAGAGCAACCGCCACTTACAGCATTGACACACTTGATCCCAGAGATGAAACAAAATTAAAGAAGGGCGAGGCTGCGAAAGAGGTAGAATCCATCATCCTCAATGAGGACGAGCCGGAAAAAACCGTCCAGGTCGACAAGGACCTGGAGCAAGGGATCAAGGGAGAGCTGATAAACTTCCTTAGGAGGAGGCAGAGCGTCTTCGCGTGGAGTCATGCAGACATGCCTGGCATCGACCCTGGGATCATGACCCACAAGCTCAACGTGGATGGAGATGCTAGGCCTATTAAACAGAGGTGAAGGATCTACTCCAGAGAGAAGTATGAGGTTATTCGGGAAGAGGTGAAGAAGTTGGAGGAGGCCGAGTTCATAAGAGAGGTTACTTATCCAGAGTGGCTCTCAAATGCAGTCATCGTGCCTAAGGCCAATGGAAAGTGGCGGATGTGTGTAGATTTCACAGACCTGAATAGGTCTTGCTCGAAAGACAGCTATCCCTTGCCTAGGATAGACCAAATGGTGGATGCAACAGCAGGGCATGAGCTTATGAGTTTCATGGATGCATATTCAGGTTATAACCAAATCTTCATGGATGACGAGGACTCTGAGAAGACAGCCTTCATTACTGACAAGGGGACGTACTGTTACAAGGTGATGCCCTTTGGTCTGAAAAATGCTGGGGCAACGTATCAACGTCTTGTCAATAAGATGTTCGAGGAGCAGATAGGTAATACCATGGAGGTGTATGTGGACGATATGCCAACGAAGAGCCTGAAAGCATGTACTCACATAGTGGACCTTGAGAAGACCTTTGATGTCATGGACTCCTACAGAATGAAGCTCAACCCGGCGAAATGCGTCTTCGGCGTAGGAGCCGGGAAGTTCCCGGGGTTCATCGTTAATCAGAGGGGGATTGAAGCAAACCCGGAGAAAATGAAGGCGTTACTCGACATGAAGACTCCTAGGAGTATCAAGGATGTTCAGAGACTCAATGGAAGGGTGGCGGACCTTAACAGGTTTGTTTCCAGAGCCACAGACAAGTGTCTTCCATTCTTTAAAGTTCTGAGAAAGACCTTCCAGTGGGACGAAGAATATGAAAAGGCCTTTGATCAACTTAAGTCCTACTTGGGGTCTCCCTTGCTGCTGTCCCAACCCATCGCGGGAGAGAGGTTGTTTGTGTACCTGGAAGTCTCTGAGTCAGCCATTAGCGCGACCATCATACGAGAAGAGGATGGGGTTCAGAGACCCGTGTACTTCAATAGTAAGGCCCTTAAAGGGTCTGAACAAAACTATCCCCGGATGGAGAAGTTGGCTTATGCACTGATACATGCCTCAAGGAAGATGAAGCCTTACTTTCAAGCTCACTCTATGATAGTCCTCACCGACTCACCACTACGGCAGGTTCTGCACAAGCCTGAAAAGTCCAAAAGATTGATGACCTGGGCCATCGAGATAGGAGAGTATAATCTTACCTACCAGCCCAGGATAACCATCAAGGGGCAGGCCCTCACAAATTTTGTCGCAGAGTTCACCTGGGAAGAGGCAGATAGAGGTTCAGAAGAGGCCGAGATAGAGAGAGGCCTGGATGACGGCGAAGAGACAAATCGTAGTATCTTCTGAAACTCGGAAGAGGCGGCACCAAACATCTGTCAAGGCCGAGAAGAGGTTGTACCAGGAAAAACCCGGAGCAGAGTGGAAGAGAACGAAGAGGATCGGTACCTCTTCAAGAAGGGGTTTATGAGTGAAGGGGTCTTCTCATCCGATGCGGACGTGTGGAGCCTCTTCATTGATGGCTCTTCTTGTGACCATGGAAGCGGCGCGGGGCTGGTACTCTCGGCTCCAGATGGCGCCAGCATTGAGTGCGCCTTGAGATTCAACTTTAAGGCCTCCAATAACGAGTCTGAGTATGAGGCCATGATAACAGGTCTCTTGTTGGCAACAGCTCTTCGAGTAAAGCGGCTCCTACTCCATAGCGACTCGAGGTTGGTTGTCAATCAAGTGATGGGGGCATACAAGGCCAAGGATGAAAGTATGGCCAAATACCTAAAGAAGGTAAGAGGGTTGCTAGAGTACTTTGAAGAGGCCAAACGGAAGAGAGTGCCTAGACTGAGCAATAATCACGCTGATGCATTGGCAAGGCTGGCCTCAGCAATGAAGACAGACTTGGGAAGAACCATCCTAATTGAAGTCTTAGGAAAGGCAAGTATCGAGGAGGACGAGGTATGTAACCCTTGTCATAATGTTAACCTGGGAGACTCGTGGATTGACCCGATTGTCAGATACCTAAGAGAGGGGGAGCTACCTGAGTCTAAGATGGAGAGAAAAAAGTTGAGATACAGAGCTGCAAAGTTCTCATTGGTAGGAGACGTCTTGTATAAAAAGGGGTTTCTCTTGCCCCTCCTCAGATGTGTGCATCCTGTGGAGGTACCTCAGATCTTACAGGAGGTTCATGAAGGCTCCTGCTCCGGCCACATAGGAGGAAGACCCTTAGCTAAGAGAATCATCACTCAGGGATACTGGTGGCCCACCTTGTCTAGGGACGCTGCCGACTATGTGAAGAGGTGTGATAAATGTCAGAGGTTCACCACTATCCCTCACCAACCCCATCAGCCTATGACGTCGATCTCTTCTCCATGGCCATTTGCGGTATGGGGGATTGACTTGGTAGGACCTTTGCCAAGAGCTGTCAACAACTATAGATTCTTAATAGTTTCCATTGACTACTTTTCAAAATGGGTAGAGGCCGAACCAATGATAATAATTACGAAGCAGAAGACCTTTCAGTTCATCTGTAAGAACATCATATGTAGGTATGGCCTCCCAAACATGCTCATCTCGGATAATAGGACCCAGTTCAAGAACTCCTCCTTGGAGAAGTATTGCCAAAGTGTGGGGATTAAGCAGTTCTTCTCATCTCCTGGTCGACCTCAGCCAAATGGCCAGACCGAGGTCACAAATAGGACTATCTTGGATGGAATCAAGAAGAGGTTAGAAGACGCGAAGGGGAGATGGATAGAAGAAGTCTATACTGTGCTATGGGCTTACAGAACTACTGCAAGGACACCCACAGGAGAAATCCCATTCATGCTGGCACATGGCTCCGAGGTAGTCATACCGACGGAGGTAGGACTCCCGACTCATCGGATTCAGACCTACGACCCTGACAACAATGGGGAGAAGAGAAGGCTAGACCTGGATCTCATTAAAGAGATAAGAGAAGACGCAGAGGTCAGGAAAGCAGCCTATCAGCAGAGGGCAGCAAGATTCTACAATCAAAGGGTGAAGTCAAGACCCATTGCGGTGGGAGACCTAGTGCTTAAGAAGACCCTACAGAAGGCAAACAAGTTACACCCGAACTGGCATGGCCCCTATAAAGTAACGGAAGAGGTTGTCCCTGGCACATATAGGCTAGAGAACCTAGAGGGAGAACCTTTCACCAACCCGTGGAATGCTGACCACCTGAAGAGATATTTTATATGATGTTGCATAGGATTTGTAATTTGTAAATGTATCATCTTATCGAGAAGAGGTTGTTAACAAAGATCAGAGTCCGTGGCAAATTCTTGTTCCATTCTTAGATCAAGGATATTATAGGGAAATAACATCATTAATTTGGTGATACTTACTATAAGGCTAACCTCTTAGGTGAAGACCTCAGACCCTCATAACATCACTCGGTGGTGACGAGGTCTGAGCTCAGACACCTGGGTTAGATGACCTCAGACTCTTAACATCATTAATTTGGTGACACTTATTATGAGGCTAACCTCTTAGGTGATGACCTCAGACCCTCATAACATCACTCGGTGGTGACGAGGTCTGAGCTCAGACACCTGGGTTAGATGACCTCAGACCCTTAACATCATTAATTTGGTGATACTTATTATGAGGCTAACCTCTTAGGTGAAGACCTCAGACCCTCATAACATCACTCGGTGGTGACGAGGTCTGAGATCAGACACCTGGGTTAGATGACCTCAGACCCTTAACATCATTAATTTGGTGATACTTATTATAAGGCTAACCTCTTAGGTGAAGACCTCAGACCCTCATAACATCACTCGGTGGTGACGAGGTCTGAG
The DNA here is from genome assembly GCA_949130495.1 of Sambucus nigra. Lineage (NCBI taxonomy): Eukaryota > Viridiplantae > Streptophyta > Magnoliopsida > Dipsacales > Adoxaceae > Sambucus > Sambucus nigra. The sequence continues at coordinate 604,142,027 of OX422208.1, forward strand.
CTCAGACACCTGGGTTAGATGACCTCAGACTCTTAACATCATTAATTTGGTGGCACTTATTATGAGGCTAACCTCTTAGGTGATGACCTTAGACCCTCATAACATCACTCGGTGGTGACGATGTCTGAGCTCAGACACCTGAGTTAGATGACCTCAGACCCTTAACATCACTAATTTGGTGATACTTATTATGAGGCTAACCTCTTAGGTGATGACCTCAGACCCTCATAACATCACTCGGTGGTGACGAGGTCTGAGCTCAGATACCTGGGTTAGATGACCTCGGACCCTTAACATCATTAATTTGGTGACACATTATGAGGCAAACCTCTTAGGTGATGACCCCAGACCCTCATAACATCACTCGGTGGTGACGAGGTCTGAGCTCAGACACCTGGGTTAGATGACCTCAGACCCATAACATCATTAATTTGGTGACACTTATTATGAGGCTAACCTCTTAGGTGACGACCTCAGACCCTCATAGCATCACTCGGTGGTGACGAGGTCTGAGCTCAGACACCTGGGTTAGATAACCTCAGACCCTTAAGTAATGGTTATGACAACATACTAAGTAATGACTTCACAGATTTCATAGCATTCAAATACATTCAGAGATCAAGATGAAGGAAGACATTGGCATTCAATAAAAGGAAGAAATTACAACATTTAGGTGTCTGATAAATTACAAGTCCAGAGTTACAAATCAAAAAATACAAAATACAAGGCCAAATTAAGCATCTGAGGGAGGAACATTCAATGTCTCGTCTGGGTTGGCCTGTTCAGCATTGGTCACCTCAGCCGCTTCATCGGCAGGATCAGTCCCTCCGAGATTAGTCCCTTCCAGAGTAACAGTCTAACCGGGGGCAGTAGCCTCGTCCTCTATATTTTTCAAGGCCTGGGTCAACTGAGGGTCAGCGAGGCCGAGGCCCACAAAGTCGGAGGCCTTTATAGTGCCCCTGACCTCGGCCCATTTGGTGGTGTCCTTGATACCTCTTTCGAGGTATTCCAGACCAAAACCTATGAACTCCCCAGAGACCTTGTAATCAGCAATTATTTTCTCCGAGGCATCTGCAAGAGAGGCCTTCACAACAGCATTGACCTTCCTCTGCAGGGCATCGTCCTTATCCTGCAGAGCCTTGGCGTGGCTTTGGACGAGTGTAGAGATATCTTTTTCTAGACCCTGGGCCTTATTTTCAGAGTTCTGGGCCTTGGTCTCGGCATTCAGCAACTCTGACCTCAGACGGTCAACCTCGGCCTTCAGGGTGCTTTCAACCTTCTCAGCCTCTTGCCCCTTCTGAATCAGAGGCAATTTCCTCAAGGCCCAGTTAGATAGCTGGTACATGGCGATCACACCCTGCACAGATAATAAAGAGGTTAGAGGGAAATAAATTCAGACATTGCACTTGCAAAATTATTGGCAAAAGGAACAAGCTATACCTGGACGGCTCTATGGAGGCCGAACTCAACCATCATATGAGTGTCCATGGCCCTGTAAAAACACTTGTCGGCATCAGTCATCACGTTTTAAGCTTTATCTGGTCCAGACGAGCTGATAATGTGTCGGCGGTGATAGGGATCGCAGCATCCGAAGTCTTCTTTTGCCTAGAGGTCGGCCTCTGATCCTCAGAGTCATGGACCTCAGGGGCCCTCTTCTTGGATTTGGATGTTGAGGGAGCAGGTGGAGGAGCGCTCAAACCAGTCTTCTTGACGAGCCTAGCCAAACTTGGAGCTGCCATCTCCCACAACTCATCCGAAACGCCTGGTGGTCTCTCTGCAAAAGTGAAAAGATAAGGGTTAGGAATCAAATATGAATGATCAGAGGTTAGACGAACTAAAAATAAAAATCCTTACCAAAGTTAACTAAGGGACTTCCACCTAAGCTCGTCCCCGAGAGATACTTAGGGGTCAGCAGATGCTCGAACTTGATAAACAGCCCATGTGCCCCTTGGTCTTGCAGGGCCTTCACCTTTTTGCTATTTTGAACACTTAGTCCAGGATCGGCCCTTGCAGACATGGTAACTTTTTCCCATTTAAGGGGTATTCTCGGCTCAAAAATGGAAGAGGGAATAGATGGGCCAAATTCCCATGACCCTGAGGCGAAAAAGTATCGAGGTTTCCAATTATGGTTCGAGGTCTGAGTGACCAAGAGCATCTTTTTCTCAGGCCTCCGAGCCACGAAGTGATAGTAGCTCGGATGATTCTTGGCCGAGGGGGGAACGTAACACCCAGCAAATACCTGAACTGGGAGGTCAGAGTGGTGGACTTCCCTCCACAAGATGATGGCCGCTATAATAACTCTCCAAGCATTGGGAGAGAGCTGCGAGGGGGCCAAATTGATGAAGGAAAGAATGGACTTAATGACAGGGTGAAAGGGAAGACGAAAACCTAGTTTGAACATCTGATCGTACAAGGAGACTTCTCCATCTTGACCATGGTAGGCCATATCTTCCCTCAGAGGTCTCCTTAATTGGATTGAGGGACTGATGGACTATAGGTATCTGAAGTGCAATAGATCCACCTCAGTGATCGTGCTCTCGTACTCGGCCGCCTCAGATACGTCAACATCACTGTCGGCGTCCTCATCATCGTCAGGCTCAACGTCGGCCAGAGCTGACATAGACGGGTTACCAGGGAACCTCTGAGCAAACTCGGCCCCGGTAACGACCGACAGAGGGATAACATCTAGAATGGGTGGCACAACCACACTTGGCTCAACAAGTTCAACCTCGGAAGAAGAACCTGCGGTACCTGTGCCGTTTTGAGACGAGGCGCGGCTGGAGACCTCGGTCTGGTCAGGGTCCTGACCAGTCTGAGGAGTAAAATCCATGGCCTCTTGGAAAGAGTCCACAGACATTGGGTCGGAGGTGGAAGACTCAGACTCATACATCGGCAAGTTATTGGCAGAGACGTCTGTCTGATAGAAATTCTCAGGTGGACGAGGGTATACCACCTTGAGAGGTGGAGGAAAGAGGGGTCTGACAGGGAATTCCTTTGACCTACGAGCTTCTTCCTGAGCTCTCTCTATTTGCCTAATTTTCTCTAAGGTCTTTTCTCTAAGAGAAGGGAAGTCCTCAAGAAGTTGGTACAGGGGTCTGAACATCAGGCGACGACCCAAAACTTTGATCGACCCTAAACTTGAGGAAAACTCCTAAAACTACAAACAAGTTTGGCTTGAAAAATAAAGGAGCCTGAAGATCAAATTAAGGAGTTTTTCTGAAAACCTAGTTCACCGGAAAATTCAAATCCTCCCTGGAAAACTCATAGAACCACCGGAAAACTCAAAACCTCGCCGAAAAATTCAAATCAAAATGCCAAAAATGAAGGAAATGGGGAGGGAGAGGTACCTGAAGACGAGTTGATGGTTGGAAAGGAAGAAATCTCGCAAGAAACGGGGTGGATCCTCTGCAGGAAAGGCGGTGGAACGAAGAGGCTTCGGAGAGAGAATGTGTAGAAAACAGCGCGCGAAAGAGAGAAATGAGGAAGTAGAAAGAGAAAGAAAGGATTTAACCCTTAAATACCTAGGCACACTTACCAAGGCTCATCATTGCCTTGGGAAACCCAAGGGACAACTAACAGCGCACGCAAGCCAAGTGGGTACGCCTTAGCCTGGGATAGGTGTCATGCAGGTGTTGGCATTGGGGTGAACAGACCTCGGAGGTGAGAATCCCCTAGCCCCCTGCTCTCGCAAATGACTAAGGGCTGGGGGGTTATTGATATGCCCAAGTATAACCTCGTCTCAGGGATGCTTACCTCGGCTGAGATAATGGCCAAGACATTGATCGACCCAATGAGGGGTAAGGGCCCACGGTATCATCCCTCGGCCAGGACTACCTCGACCCAGGCCGACACTACTACTTACACCTCCCCAAGGACACTACGCACGTCGCAGACATCAACATCATCCTAGAGTACCCAGGAATAGCAACCTCGGCCGTCAGTAGGCCGAGAGGACAAGAAGCTACATCATCTTCAACACGGATCCTACCTCGGCTTGGGCCGAGCCTACCAGAGGTATTAATAATCAACAGCATGCTGCATGCCCAACCTCGAATCGGGCCAACCCAAGCATATGTCTAGGCTAATATCAGGCCGAGACTCCTTATGACACTTCCTAGATTAAGCGGATATCAAGCCTCTACAGCTCGGCCTCTCCCAGGCAGAGGTCATTTACCAACATGACTGCCGAACATCTGTTGACATTTGGATAAAGACACCTGGTCACAAATCAGTTGTAACAAGATTATTCTCCACATGGGGGAGAATATTTCATCATAATTACTTACATGTGACTAGGACAGGTGGCATTCCCACATTGGTGAGGATATCACACACATGCTCACTGCATGCATGGGGGGTACATTACACCCCCTAGGCACTATATATAGGGGTCATCCCCTACCTTGCAAAGGAATCTCATTCATGCAACCCTAGCAGAAACCCTGTCAAAATATAATGTAGAGAGAGAGAGAGCTTGAGGGAATTGTACCCATGGTCATTAGTACCATCTTTCAGTGATATTACTCACACACTCACTGTGGACGTAGGACAGTCAGGCTGAACCACCCATATTCCAGTGTTGATCTCCTCATATCCTCACCTCCTTCTCTTACCTCTTTTTATAGCTATGCTGCCATTGTTATATACATATAGAGCTTGGAAACACCTTACCTAGTGGTTCTGATTCCCAGCATCATCAGCAGTTATCCATATTGGACTGCAACATCCCTCATAAGGGTCCACAATGCCCGTTCTCAGCTTTCGAGATGCGTCATTTGATGCAAGGGTCCACAGTGCCCATTCTTAGCTTTTGGGATGTGTCATTAAGTCAAAAGACTTGTAGTATCTAGTCAGGGATGGATTTATATATATCCATAGCTATGGGGGGCTTAATAACATAACCCAGCCTGGGGAGGCTTGAAAGTATCATGTATGTTAGCTGTGGGTGGCTTAATAACATAACCCAGCCTGGGGAGACTTGAAAATATCCTGTATATTAGCTGTGGATGGCTTAATAACATAACCCAGCCTGGGGAGGCTTGAAAGTATCCTCTATGTTAGCTGTGGGTGTCTTAATAACATAACCCATCATGGGGAGGCTTGAAAGTATCCCGTATGTAAGCTGTGGGTGGCTTAATAACATAACCCAACCTGAGGAGGCTTGAAAGTATCCAGTATATCTACAAAGGCCCATGTTCAGGTCTAGAAGAGTGCAGTAGCCCTATAAATACAATTGCAGCCATTAAAGCGACTAAGTTGATGCGGTAATGACTTGGATTTAGATCCAATTGAAGCTACAACGGAGGGAATACAAATATTTAAAAATACCATCCCTATTAATATGGCTGCGGCCATTAAGTGAGTTCACTCAAGACACAAAAGTAAAGGAAAAATCATCAAACTACCATGGCCCTATTCACAGGGCATCCCTTCCAGTTATGACTACAAGAAAAAGGAAGAAGGGTCACGGCCCGTGTACAGAAGCCATCCACATTACGGCAGCAGCCTATGACCTGTACGCTAGTTAAAGTGCATTTTTTCAAAGAATCTACAGTTCAAACACCTAAATGTACCACGACTAAAATCAAACCTACTATGTGCAACAATAATGGAATTCAAGCAGAAAGGTGAAGAGCATCCATTCAAATATTAAAGCAACTAAAGTAGAAAAATAAGGAGCTACAAGAAAATGAGTAAAAAATAACCAATGCAGAAAAAATGGCCCCAGCCTTGATAATATGAGTTAAGATTATAGACAAATAGGCCGCAACCACTACAAAAGGAAAAATAACAAAAGGGACGCAACCCTGTATCAATGATAGTTCAAAAATTACAAATAGTTCAGGAGGCTGCATCATCACGCTCATCTCCCTCATCACCATCCACGGCGGTCTCAGTTTCCTCATCAGCTACCACTACCTCAGCCTCTGCTCTCAACCTAGATTTTTCTTCATTCGCGGCCTTGAGCTCAGCTATGCACTCTTGATGCTTAGCATCACCAATTCCCCAAGCAAGAATGGTCTCCTTAGAGTCGGGAAAGTTCTTCATGGCCCTATGCCTAAATTCTTGGTAGCTGTGGAGGTATGCCCTTTTATTAATGAGATAAAAGTCCCTAGAGACTTTGAATAACTCCACAGTACTGTCAATGGCAACTTTAAGGGCTTTGGCATGGTCCCCCTCCATTTTCTTAATTATTACGGCATGGGCTATGGCATTTTGGGAAGACTTGGCCTCCAGCTCCTCATATTTCTTTTGAAGAAGCCTAAGCTTATTAGTTTTCACGGCCTGTGCAGCTTTCGCGGTATGAGACTGGAAGACCTTGAGGGATTTCGCTACTTGTTTAAAGTTTTCCTCTGCTTCCTCTTTTGCTTTTATTGCATCTACCAAGTTCATTTGGGCGGCCTGAAGAGACGCGGCTGCAGACTGCTTCCTAGCTTCAAAAGAGTAATTTCGTCCAGCCTCCAAGTTAGCGGTGTGTACCCTCTTCGCTGCCTCTTTTAGTTCATAGAGGGCCTCATACTTCCTCTTTTGGGCCACCATGATGTCCGTGGCCTAAAATGAAAATGTTAGGAGTGAGATATGGAATACAAAATTAAAACTGAGAGAGCACTTGCACTTACCCTCAAAAGACTATGGAGGCCGTAGTCCTCCAAATCGTCATGGTCTTCTTCGACCAACATTTCAAGATCCGAGGCATCAAGGTCCCTCTTCATCCTTCGTACAGCCTTCACGGTAGTATCCCATAAGGACTCAGGGTTAGGCTGTCTTAATTGTATCCATGGTCGACCATCAGTACCAACTTCGGCACAACACTGAGGATGTGGCAAGTTTTCATTAACCACTATAACAAGTGGCGGTGGCGGAGAAGATGAATGCGTAGGGACATCTGACGTTTACATAAGACCTATCGCAACCAAATTGGCCCCTATATCATTATCAAACTTAGCTTGGGGTGGGGGGCAGCACTGGTAGTTTTTTCCGCAACTTGATTTTGGGTCGCGGCAGGACGATTTGGGTCATTGGAAGGGGCCTCGACTAGAGTTTTGGTCCTGGGCCTCTTCCTTTTGCTATGCCTTGCAGTGTTGTTGAGAACGGTTGCGTCCTCATCCATTTCAGATAGCTGGGTAACCAACAGTTCCCTATCAACTTCCTCACCTAAAAGAGGAAAAAGCAATGGTAAATAATTGAAGTGTCAACATAAGTTGTCGCATACAAAGAATGATGATCAGTTTATTCCCTCCCACGGCCATCTCTTTTGGAATGGACTTGCTGGGAAAGAAACCTTCTTTAAAAATAGTTGCAGATGTTACAAGGACACTGAATTTCTTCTCTTCAGCAGGGATGGTCGTGGCCTTGGCAACTCTTTTCTCTTATCTCTCGCTTAGTTTCAAGTTTTTAAGAACTATAAAAAAACACTTCAAAGGTTAGTAAAGTTTAATAAGAAACTACAAAGGGGGGAGGCGACTATAAATCAAACACCTAGCTTATAAGGGGACCCCCGTTGTCGCGACATTCGAAACGACCTCTCTCTCTCATTCTCCTGAGGGTGAATCTCCCACCCTTCTTCGGAGATGTAGAAGTAGTTCCCCTTCTTGTTCTTTACAATGGTCGGCCTCCCAGAGTAAAGGGTCTCTTCCTTGCCACGGATGGAGAAGTAGTAGTACCCAGTGAACTTCATGGAGTTTTCCTTGGGAAGGTAGAAGTGAAAAAACTTCGCGGGAGTAATGTCTTTTTTGAATTAGTTCTCCCAAAGCACGAAGGTGTCAAGGATGTCCCTCTAGACATTGGGATCTAACTGGGATGGTTCTAGTTTCATGGTTTGAAACATTCATCTGATGGGAACAGGAACTAGTAGCCACAGCCGATAAACAAAGGCATGAAGTGGAAAACATACCCCATCGCCAGCAAGTGTCGTTCAAGGTCTTTGGTTCATGACAGGTGCTGAGAACATCAAGTTTTCTAGAAACTCGAAGGCCTCAGCTACCTGGTCAACCCAGTCTTGGGTCATGATGCTGCGGATATTAAGCGCATCTAGGGGCCTCTCACCCCTCCCATATGGACAAGATAGTTCATCCCTAACATCGGCAGCACCCCTTGCTGCGGCATCATCTTCCACATCCATTGGTCGGTTATTAGAATTAGCTTCCTCTTCCATCTGCGTGGTCTCAGAATCCTTCCTAGAATCAAAGTTCACAAAGTCTGAGTCTTATACTACGCAGTTGGGGAAATTCTTCAATTGGCAAGGCCCTATTAATCTCAGAGGAGGCACAAAAGGGAGTTCAGGTGGAGAGGCTCCAAAATGCATTTCCCAAAAGCCTCTCAAAAACTAGTCTAGGTCAAAGTTCGTATGGCTGCAGCAGTACCTAAAAAGCACAAGCCGTAGTTAGGTGCCGCAGCCAGTATGGTATAGAGGCCTCTTAGAGGCCACAACAGGTTCAATGGAATATGAAGATGAATAGAAAATACTGAGTTCGAATGGGAAGGTGTGGATTTTTAGCCCCAAAAGACAAACATCGTCGCGGTACACTGATTGGATTTGTTTTACAGTGCCGCGACTACTAACTCAACGACAACTATGGGCTAAAGTGCCACGGAGCCTAAATCTAAACTTGAGACAATAGCCGCCGCTCACCATAAGCCACGACTAGGGATAAAATCAAGGAATATTTGAAGGATCAAGTGCAACCCTAGATTATCATATGGGTACTTTATCATACTGTGGTCATTCACTCAAACAGTTTTGTACCTAATTTTTATTTGTTTAAAGATCAAACACCCAGAATATGAAGAGTTTTTTCAAAAACATCAGGAATAGTTATATGATTTCATGGGATTTAACACAGATACGTGCCATGTTATCCAAGCATTCGAAGATCAGGGGTTCAGTTCAGATTACGAAGATTGATTCAAAGAGCAATGTGGCAATAATTACTATAACTATTTATCATGCCTATGTGTTCGATTCTTAGAAATTAAAAGATTATTCAAACAAAACCCTAGATTCCTATCAAGCAATACAGAAATTCATGTGTTCGACTATTAAAGAAGAATTACGAACTACAAAAGCTAGTAAAAAGAATGTTGGTTGAAACATTACCTGGAAATGAAGAAGATGGTAATGATCATCCTAAAACCTCCTTGGAACCACCACACTCAGCCTTGGAAGGAGGCCGGAAAAAGAAGTAGGACAAATGCGCAGAGTTCAACTTTCGATATGCTCTAAAAAATTTGGAAAACGTAATGAAGTCCATGACCTGAACAATTTATATAAGAGAGCGCAGAAGATGGATCGTCACCTTGAAAATACCGTGGCACCTAAGAAGGAAGAACTAAGCCTCAACCCCAATCGCAATCTCTTGGCACTACGACTTGGGGGCTTATTGATAGTACAAATATAAGACCCTATCACGGAGGGTACTCGGCACCATAGATGATTATATGCCATGGCCCTTCTCAGCATAGGGCGCGACCCTTCTTAGCGCAGGGAGCGTCCCTTCATAATATGGGGCACGACACCTTTGGCTCTAGCCTGTTGCAGGATGTAGCCCTCACATTACTTGCCTTACAGGCCGCATCCCTCTCAATTACAGCAACTCCAGATTTTATGTGCATCACGTTCTCAGAGCATGTGGTCATATCTCCTATAAGTAGAGGACCACACCTCGAAATAAGAGGAAGGGAGATCAATTCCATACACCTGGGGAAGACTCCACAATATATACTCTCTATACAACCTCAACCTACAGCATGGGGGCCACTAGACGACATCACAACCACCTCCCCGGCACACCAGAATCCTCAACACTATCATGTACTCTCCTTTATTCTCATACTTGGATGCCTATTTAGGCACGATTATATTGTACAATGCAATGCATACAATGACAACGGAGCATCACAGTGGACGTAGGCCTATTTTAGGGGTTGGACCACTCTATATCTTGTTTTCTCTTTATTTACTTGATTTGTTTATTTATTATACACTTTCCTCTTGATTTGCTGGTACGAGAACGACAAGTGGATGTTTTCTCGTATCATCACTTATGTTGAGTATCTTTAATATGCAAGAAAAATCATTTGAAACAAAAATATATCATAAGATGTCTTCAAACCTATTCATACGCCTATAGGGTTGTTATAGGTATTTTACTCTGATAAATAACACACTTCTTCAACTAGTATCAGTGCCAGGTTCTCATTCGATTATCGTTAACGTGCTTGAGTTGATTCTTGTGTTATTGTGTCTTTATAGTGCTTTTTAGATTGAGCTTGTGTGTTTATGCTTATTGTGACTATGGGTGTTATGATACTAGATTTTGATATTCCTTCTAGTATTCGTCTGAGTGTGAATTGTCCTATGATGTTAAGTCAAGGTGAAAATTTATATCACTTTAAATTTAGATTTGACATAAATGTGGCGAAATCATTTCATTGTTAAAAGAAATTGAAATCTATTAATGTTGATTTTGATGAAAATGATGATATTAAAAATCCTTAATTCTTGAGTCAGAAGAATAAAGAGTTGAATGCTTGACATCTCAAAATGGAAAAGTTGAATGTTAAATTGTCTAATCAAGTTAAACTCTATGAACAAGAAAAAGAATATTTTAAAGAGTTTGAAATGACTAGTCAACTCACAAATCAAAATTTGAAAATTCTTAAAAAATATAAGGGTGAGTTTTTTGAAGATATCATTGCCTTGAGAGAAAAATCCCAATTTGAGAAAATTAAATAGTTCTTTGAGACGTGATTTATATAAACTCAAGCTTGTTAATGAAAGTAAAAGTAATTTGAATCTTGAACTTGAAAAAGTGAAGGATGAACTTCTTATTTGTGAAAATTCTAAAATTAAACTTGAGAAGAGATTTGAGTCCTTGCAAAATGAATTTGACTTTTCAAAAGTTCAAAGAATAAGTCATCTTATTCTCAAGTTGTGAGAAAGTGATGTGTGCAACATCAATCGAGTTCGCAATTCTCTAATGGATTCAAACACACTTATTTAATTAGGTGTAAAAATTTGAACAAACCAATTTCAATTTTATACGTCCTCTATGCATGCATCTAAGTGTCAATCAAATAAATCAAATCATGCATGTAAAACAAAGATGGAAGATTCAGGAAAAAAACCTTTCGGGTAAAAACCTTTTAACACTTTGAAAAGTTTACAAGACTATTGGCTTACATATAACCTGTTAATCACCCACAAGTGTAACGCACGGTTTCTTCGTCAAACCTTCAAAGCTATGCCTCAGCCCATAGTCCCAGTCGTCCACATGGGAAGATATATGCTCGGTATCCACCGATCAATAGTGAGTTCCCTCCAGTAATCACAAGGTATGGAGATGCCTTCTCCACAGAGTTTGAACAACAGCAAAGTATTTTCTTTGGGTTCCAAAACGATTCACAGAAAGATATTTGGATTTTGTGAATTGAAAACAAAAAATTTCCCTCAAAATGGTTGGAGAATAAACCAAAACACTTAAAAACGTATTCTATTTTAAACTAGTGGTTCTCCACACGAAAATCAGTAGTCTGACACTCAATTTATATTAAAAATCAAGGCGGTGACGTGTCAGATAAAAAAACACGCTGTCATTTGAGCGAAATTCCATCTCGTTTGAACGAGATGCGACATTGTTTGAATGACATCCACTTATCTAAAAAAAATTGTACTTTTAAATATATTGGAAACCTCAAAAACTAAAAAAATTTACGGAATCAGAAAAGGTTTATCCAAAACTTTTTATAATAAAATATTTTTGAAAATAAAAAAAACATTTATTAAAATTTCAAAAAACCATTTTAACTTTTATAAAAATATCCCAACACTTTTAATGCAAAATGTAAATGGAACTTAAACATATTTTAATAAATTCATCCTCATTGGACTTGAATGTTGAAATCTTCTTTGAACTCGGATTCATCTTTTGTAGATGTAATCTTCTCAATTCTTTGACGACTTGTAGGGGTATACGACATAATTAATTGTGACGAATAATGTTCTTACAAGTTGACTCATTGAGTGAATATTCATCACATGATTTAAAGGAAAGAAAACACTTGATTTGAGGGGAAAAGGAAGCAAGTTTGTTTTCATGGTGAATAAAGATGATAGGGTGCCTTTAGAGAGTGTGGTGACGAAGAATGGGATCAAAGCTTCTAGAAATAGGTCGCTTAGTGATTCTTCATCATATAGTAGTGGCAATTCACACAATTCAATTACTAAATCATAAGATGATAGTCATGATGAAGTGCATAATATCCATGAGTCTTATAATAAAGTCTTTCAAGACTCTCTAAAACTTAAAGAATCAAACATTGAATTTTTTAGCAAGATTAAAGCTTTGCAAAAAAAAACATGATGAGAAAGATGAAAGCTTTAAAAAAATTCAATCAAAGTTTTTTGATCTTAGAAACGTTATTGAGTTTTTGTCTAAGCAATATGAGTCTTTAAAATCTCAAAACGCAATCATTTCGAAAGGAAAAAAATAAAGAATTTCAGCTTAAGAATTTAATTTTAAAAGTTGACTTTGAAAAAGTTAGAAATTGAACTCGAGCATGACGTGTATTTGAAAATTAAAGTATATGATATAAAAAATGTTATTGTTCATATTTTATTGAGTAAGACTCAATTAACGCCTAATAATCATGGGATTAGTTTCAATGATCCAAAGTTTGAGAAAAAGAATGGAAAAACGAAATTGAATGTTGAAAATCAAAATGCTTAAAAGGAGGATAATGTCCAAACTCCTTTGGTTTAACAGCATAAGGTTGAACCTAAATCTGAGATTGCTTGAAAGGGTTTTTATTGTACTTTTTGTGATAAGTCGAACCATGCTGTGCATTTTTGCTTCAAAAGAAAAAGACTTCAAAGAGTTGGTAAAAAGGCACAATTAGAGAAGAAATACTTGAGAATGCATTATAAAAGGTTTGAAATGGAGAATGTTGTAAGAAGAAATGAACTTTTTGTACATTTTGTAAGGTACAAGGCAACACAAATAAAGCTTGTAGGTGCTTGAGAGAGAGAAATAATAGGTTCGTGGGGAATATAAGGCAAGTTAAACATAGGGATATTTTTAATGAACATCGTGGTCAATTTGATAAGTTTATGGATTTACCAATGCACGATATAGGTGAGGCTAGTAAAGAGTTTCGTAGGCCTAAAACTAGACCATATGCTCAAATTCTAAGGATTGGGCATAATAATCCTAGGAGTAATGACAGATGGATTGAAAAAGATGATAGTGAATTTCTTAGGAATGCACCAAGGAAGAAATTAGAAGTTGTTGTTCCACAAATGATGTTGTGAAGAAAGAGGTTGTAGTCGTCCCTCTAATTGATCCGGGAGATAGAACACCCATTGCTATCAAGGAAAATTCTTCGCTAGGAAGACTAGGTTCTTATAAGTTCCCATTCATAGTTAACTCTTGATTTGTGTAGGAAATAAATCTTTGTGGATGATATAATTTGAAATTGGTATTATGTTTCATGTTTTAGTGAGGAATCTTTTCATATGTATATTTTTCATGCATTTGCTTTAGATGTTATGTTTCTCTACTAAATATGATTTTATTCAAATATCCAAAAAGATTTTTTTTAGATATGTAGTGAATTATTTTATTCTTAATGATTTAATGATTGATTTAACTTGAATGATGATTAAAAGTTGATTTTTAAGTCATTTGAATGAAATTGTTAATTGATTTAATTGTTAGATTGAAATTCATTTGATAAATCGTGATTGACAAATTTGTTGAAATCAATTTCACACTACTTAAGCACATGCATATCACTAGTTTCATATGATCTTACTTATCTGATTATTTCTTTTTATCCTTAATTTGATCGTGATCAAATGCTGAGTTCTTATTGGTGTTTCGTTGGTCCATATGTGAGATTTTATGAGATTCTTACTATGAAGGAGTTGAAGAAAGACCATTTACTAAAGCTTTGATAAGGTCTACCACTAGAGTGCTTACACCCATTTTAGAAATTTAAATATTTTTGGATAGTTGACATCTAGGTGCGTGAAAATCCAATCAATCTACTTTATGTATATGGGATTCCGCCCCCTTAGGCGAGTTTGTTTTATTGAATCATTTGCTTATAAAAAAAATCCAATCAATGAAAAAGCTAAAATATGTTGAAAAAGAGCCATGAGCCAAAAGATTGAACCGATATAACAACAAGAAAGGGCTTAGCATTTCAAAAATAAAATTTATTATTTAGTTGACATTTAAAATATTTTTATCAACATATTCTTGAGGGAGTTAATGGCTTTAATCTATCATTTCAAGATCAAAAGGATATTGATGTAACGATTGTCTTTAATCATCATTTGTAATGATTGTATGGATTTATTATGTGTATTCATGCTCATCATGTATTCTATTATTTGTCCCATGAATCATACATTGATTGATATTAAAAAGTTGCAATATATTGATTTGATAAGAATTTTAAGCCTTATATGTTGAATTGATTGAGATTTGAATTATTTATGTTTCTAATTCATGTTTTAATCAACAATTAAATGAATTTTTTTGGTCAAATAATATTATCATATGTTTCCTAATCTCTATTACATTTTACATGCTCTTTATTTGCGTTTGTACATATGTGTTTGAGGTGTTGATTTTTATTTTTTTCGCATTATATCCCAAATTGGTCCTTTAAAAGACAAATTGAATGGTTTTGAAAACTGCCACTTAAGGCGTTTAATACAAGATTAAACTATCTAAATGGCTCCGAATAGTTTGTTGAAGGAACTCTTTTCTTAAAAAAATTTCAAACATGAGATGTGTAATACAGTTATGAACGAGTAATTCCAGTTATAGGTTTACTAGTTTTGAAAAACAAAACTTAAACATAATAAACCAACACAACCGCACGAAAAGGGTGAAAGTAAAAGTAAGTGTAAACAAGCAATTTTAATGTGGTAAAACCCCACCCAATTGAGAAAACATCCACCGTGACCTCTATGACACAAAAGTAAAAAGTCCACTAAAAATGATAGATTACAAGCTATGTAATAATCAAGACACACAAACAAACCTAATCTAAGTTCAGAAATGTACCAACTCCTATGGCGTGTTCTGACGTCTCCTAAGATTCTGATTGTTGCTGATCATCTCGTAGCTTATTATCTTTAATCCTTTTAGCTTTATGTCGACTCTAATAGTCCAATATCTCAACACCAACACGTTTCAGTGTAATAGTGTGAAGGTGTATGTGGTGTAGTGCTTTAAACTCATGATAATCAAATCACACACACTTAATTACAGACAATATGATAATCAAATTACAAACAGATCTCTTAAGATGCAAGGGTTACTAAAATCAGCTTTGTTAAATAAGTCAGACCTTGGATCTTTCAAATAATTGAAGATCAAGAAGGAATCTTGCTATACAAACTAGCCAAGATCCTATGAACTTTTTTTGTTTTGAAAATAGTAATTGAAAGTGAAAACCCTAATTAAGATCTCAAAACTAGATCTAAGTCTGACAGTTTGAGTAAGTTGAAATCAGAAATGACATTGTTGGTTTACGGTTTGAAAACAACATTTAATTTGAAAACAACCAACAAAAAATAGATTTCTCGTAACAAGAAATTAGATCTAGCAAATAACAAAGTGATTTGTATCAAGAAATCAAATCTCTGATTTCTATATGAAAAATAGAGATTCTATCAACGTGATTAAGTTGGCAATAAGAGATATAAGAGAGTAGAGGAAAAACTTCTCAAATCACGAACTATAAACACTCAGAAAAAGATTTCTGGTTTGGATTTGGTTTGAAGTTTGAGTTAGGGTCTGTAAAAATATTTTGAACTCTCTCTCTCTCTAACTCTCTCTCTATCTTCCCTATTTTTTTCTCTTAGAGGTAACAATGGCCAAAATTTACAAATTGAAGACGAAGTCTCCTTATATGCTATAAGAAGAAGGCTCTGGAAGATCGAGGGGAAATAAGCGATCAGGATTGATTCGAAGTCAATCTAAGGGCTGCCATGCCACCACATTTAAAATATATTTTATTGGTTCAAAATCAAACACGGAGATTATAAGAAAATACATGGATATCGTTGATTAAAATGATCCAATGGTGCACAGTGAGTCTAAAGAATGTGAGTATAAGAAAACACACATCAAGCCGACACGTGTAAGGTTGCGATCTAATGAAAAACGCAAGTTTTTAAAGATTTAGAAATACAAATTGCACCCACAATATTCTCAAGCGCTTTTGGATTCTACCCAACCAGAATTTATGCCATAAAAACAAATTATAAATCATGCCCAAGGGTTTTTAAGCCAACCAAATTAATTTCTAAAAATCATTTCAAAATATTAGAAATTATTTAAAAATTCTCAAAAATAGTAAAAAATTAATTTCAAAGGAATTAACTCACACATAACCAATTATATCATGATATTATGTATGTATGTATGTATGTATGTATGTATGTATGTATGTATGCCTTCCTAGTGAGTGTTGTTGGTGAGCTACCTTTTAAGAACTGATAGAGGCATCAAGTTAAGCCCGAGGTTCCTTTGGTGACTAGGGATGGGGCTCAAATTTTGTCATAATTTCCAACCTAGATAAGCACCTATATAGTATTAACTTAAGTAAGTCAAGGATATAGAATGCTTCAATCTCCCGCTTTGGAAATATAAGACAAAATCTCCTTTAATTGAACGAGGACTCGTAGGGATACAAAAGAAATAATAAAATCCTATTCTTATACAAAAAAAAATCTATCTACCCAATATCCTAGAAAGATAAAATTACATAACTCAACTAGATACAAATCAATACCCTAACAAAATTATGTTGCAACCGACGATATTGATTCCTGAGATAATAAGATCAAGCTTTTTAGTTGAGAATATAGAACAATGTCCAAGAAGACTCAAATTTCTCCCCCATTTTGTCTCAAATGGACAAAGGGCAAAGAAAAATAGTCATAAAATATAAAACATCATTCTACAAAAATCATGCCAATCAACTTGCCTAAAGATTCAAAACGCGCATTATATAAGGGTTTAGTGAATAGATCAGCTAATTTTAATTCAGTAGGAAGATAATTAATTTCCAACACCTTAGATTCAACTAACTCACATATAAAAGGATATTTGATTTTAATATGTTTAGTACGAGAGTGTTGAGAAAGATTTTAAGAAATATTAATTACGCTTTGATTTTCACAATAGAGATGTAACTTATCTTCAGTGATACCATAATATTTTAGCATTTGTTTCAGCCAAAGTAATTGAGATCAACAAGTTCCTGCTGCAATATATTCGGACTCAGGCAAGGAAGTTCAGTTTTGTTTCTTACTACTCCATCCTACTAAGTTGTTACTGATGTAGTAGCACGCTCTTGAAGTACTCTTACTATCATCGATACACCCGACCCAATCAGCATCGGTGTAACCTACTATAGTACTAGAGGTGTCTTTAGTGTACCAAAGTCCTAAGTTTTAAGTGCCTTTGATGTATTTGATAATTCTTTTAACGCACAAAAGGTGAATCTCTTTAGGATTATTTTGATATCGGGCACACACATAAACAGAGTACATGATGTCAGGATGGGAGGCAGTAAGATAAAGTAAGCTTCCTATCATACTATGATACAAGGTGGTATTAATAGATTTTCCATTATCATCTTTGGAAAGTTTGACAGTGGTACTCATAGGAGTCTTTTCATATTTAGTTGTTTCTAGGCCAAACTTCTTAACAATTTCTGAAGCATATTTAGATTGCGATAGAAATAATCCTTTTGAATTCTGTTTAACTTGGAGTCCTAAGAAGAATTATAACTCCCCCATAAGTGACATCTGAAATTCTTTGTTCATAATGTTAGATAAGGCTTTAACTTCTAAAGGGTAAGTGGAACCAAAGATGATATCGTCTACATATACTTGAGCAATAGTATTGTTGTTGTCAAAATGTTTGAAAGATAAGGTTTGGTCATTTCCTCCTCTCCTAAATCCATTATTTAAAAGAAAGGTGGATAGATGCTCATACCAAGCTCTAGGAGCTTGTTTTAACCCATAAAGAGCTTTTTTAAGACGATAAACATAATTTGGGTGATGAGGGTCAATAAACCATTTGGGTTGTTCTACATAGGTCTTCTCAGTTAAAATTCCATTAAGGAAGGCTGACTTAAATCCATTTGATATAGAGTGAAATGTAAATGACATGATATGGCAAAAAATAAGCGAACATATTCAAGGCGAGTGACAGGAGCAAAGTTTTCCTCAAAATCTATTCCTTCAATCTGAGAGTAGCCCTGGGCAACTAATCTAGATATATTCCTAATAATCATCCCAGACTCATCAGTATTATTTTTAAAAATCCAACGTGTGCCAATAACCCTTTTATTTTCAGGCATGGGTACAAGATACCAAACATCATGAATGACAAATTGAATAAGTTCCTCCTGCATAGAACTTATCCACAACGTGTCATTCAAGGCTCCATTTACATTTTTTGGCACAATAAGAGACACAAAACATGCAAAATGAGCAATGTTATGATGTTGAGATCTTGTACGAACATGCTCAATAGGATTACCAACTACACTATTTAACATATGGGCTTTAGGAACCCAGTTAGGTACATCAGGGGTCTCAGTTGTTAAAGATTCAACTATTTCTAGAGAGTCATAATTTAAAATCTGTTCGGACTCATCCATAATAATTAATTATTTGGTCTTAGTTTCTACATTAGTGTCACTTATAATGATATTAATGGATTCCATCATGGTTTTTGTACGAAGATTGTAGACACGATAGGCTCTACTATTTGGAGAATATCCTAAAAAGATGGCTTTATCACCTCTGGTTTCGAATTTAGACGAATGTTCGCTATCCTTACAGACATAACAGGTACTACTAAAGGTTTTAAATTATTTTAGGTTAGGTTTATTTCCATACCAAAGCTCATAGGATGTTTATTTGGTATTCTTCCTTAAGTATACACAATTGATTATATGACAGGCAGTACGAATGGATTCTACCCAAAAATATTTTGGTCGGTGTTTTGCATGAATTATCACACAATCCATTTCTTGAAGAGTGTGATTTTTACGCTCAGCTATCCCATTTTATTGAGGTGTCTTAGGAGCATTGAATTCATGTTTGTAACCATTACAGTCACAATATTCTGTGATACCTGCATCTATGAAATCTCATCCTCTATCACTATGAATTCTATCTACTTGGGTGTCCTTTTAATTTTCTATACGATCTAGGATTTTCAAAAACTTTTGAAAGTTTTCTGATTTATGCTTTAGGAAGGCAACCCACATAAATCGAGAGAAATCATCAACCATAACAAGGATGCACTGTTTCCACAAAGACTTCCAGTCCGAGAAGGACCCATTAGGTCCATATGGATGAGTTCTGGAGGTTTAGTGGATAGAACTTCTTTAACTTTGTTATGAGGAGCCTTGGCAATTTTTCCTTCTTGACATGGACCATAGACAATGTTTGAAATTGGTTTGATCTTGGGAAGACTTCTAACTATCTTTTGGGAACATAATTTTCCAAGATTATCATAGTTAATGTGACCCAACCTATTATGCCATATCTCATTATCATCCAACATGGTAATGTTACATACCTCTGCACTTGGATTGACTGTGTAACAGTTATCTGGAGTATGGAGTCCTATAATAATGCAGTCACCATTTTTATTTAAAATTTTACAATTGTTCTTTGAAAAAGTGACAGTATGGTTAGAGTCATAAAACTGTGATATACTTAGCAAATTTGCTTTAAGTTCTTTTACTAAGAGAACATTCTCAAGAATGGGTAATCCTTCTTCATGGAGTGTTCCTTTACCAATGATCTGGCCTGATACACCATCTCCAAACAAGACTTTTCCTTCGAAAAGTTAATTTTGTTTGAGAGTTTGGGATCATCCCCGGTCATATATTTGGAACATCCTGAGTCTAAATACCATCAAGTTATAGTGTGTTCATCTCTAAAAGCACTGATCACTATGTTGCATTTTAACTGGGGTAATAAATCATCGTTTTGAACCCAAATTCATCTAGTTTTTAATATGCGCTTATTATCTCGTATTTGATAAAACTTTCCATCTTTTGCCTTTTCTTTAAACGATTTTTGCGCAATTTTATTGTTAGAAATAATTGGAGCAATTGGTTTAGAATAAAATCTAGGATTCATTCTTGTAGATTGTCTTTTAGTATTAGTCCTTTTCTTTATATTACGATAGTTAGAGTTCTCGTCTAGCTATCTAGGACAGACATATCTCTTTCGACTTCTCCTAGAATAGTTGAAGTTATGGTAAATAGGAGAGGTATAGACAAGATTACATAGACGTTTGGAATACTAACCATCTAAGGAATGTCCATAGACATCAAAGTAGGAGCAGTAAAGATGGCACGTTGAACTCATAACCTTGGGAAATATATTATTCAAGGGTTTGTCCAGGTTTTGAGCTATAGTCTTATTCCTAGGTGGCACAGGATGAAATGTCGAATAGAAGGGTAAACATATTTGGTGTTTTGTTTAACATTATGCTTAGAGTACCTTGATTCACTATTGTCTAACTTAAGTTGATTTTTGTCAAAATCCTTTTTTAAAGCATGAAAATATGGACAAGTTTCAATAAGTCTTTTGCCACCAGACACAAACTTTATGGTTTCAAAGTTTTTAGTTTGTATCTTGGAATTGGGACAAAAACTTATTCTAGTTCTGTCATCAGAATTGGTTTTGCTTTCAGCTACACAATCTTTAAAATACTTAGAATTATTTTCAAATTTTGCAAATTTTTTGAAGACTGTGGATGTTTTCTCTTTTGTTTGTTCCAATTCTAACAACGTTCCTTTGTATTTCTTTTCCAGAATTTCATTAGAGTTTGACTACTTTTTTAGTTTTTGTTCAAAATTTTTGGTTTCATTCTCATGAGTTATACATTGTGTAGTATACTCTTCAGCATTTTGTTTGATCATCAGACTTAAGGTTTTTATCTTCTAAGTAAGATTCTTGACAATTTTTTCAAGCCTAGTGCTTTTCTTGAGAGTTTTTGCGTACAGTGTGTGAATGTACGGAAGGTCATCATTTTCGGAGTCGCTAAGTGTGTATTGTGTAGTGTGTAGTGTCCCTTAGTTGTTCAAATTTAGAACTCACACACGCACTGACATCAATAATAGAACGTTCCCTTCGACTCACACACATGACATTTAATGCGTTGTCAAAATTCTCAAGTAATAAAGACAATAAACCAGTAGGCATACTATCAGTCATGGTATAATCATATTCCTCATGATAATTGTATATTATCTTAGCAAAGAATGACATATAAGGGTCAAAAGTGTTAAATTATGCAGGTTTATGATTTTCAGAATCAATTGAGTCATCCCAAGTCTTGCTTAAATGAGCCCTATTATGTTTGTGAATTTTGTCTAAGTTAACTCTACAGTCACTCGCCATATGTCCTAGCTTTCCACATCTGTAGCATTCATCATTTTTAAGGTCTTTCTTAGGTCTCTTGTGATTGTCAGACTCGTGTTTCTCTTGTCTTATCTCATGAGTCCTATTGTTAGATTGATTTGGATAAGGAGGGTTGCCTTGTTTTTTGCTATTTTATTTCAAAAGTTCACAACTTTCTTAAACTATTTAGACGTTAAGGCAATTTGATTATCCAAAGTATCTAAATTACGGTCCTCATCAGAGTCTAACTCAATGTTAGGTATGCTAAATTCAGGTTTGGTCAACTTCTATGGAAAGACAAGATTAGAGGTAGACTATCTCTTTTGGGACTGGGTTAATTATTTATTAAATTCTAATTCCATTTCCATAGTTCTCAATTTGCTACTGAGGAGTTTAGGTGTAAGATTTTGATCATCCATATCCTCAATTGCATATCTCTTATTATCAAATTTTTATGGAAGTGATCTTAGAATTTTAGATACAACTTCCTTTCTACCATAAACAATCCCATTAGCATGCAATTTCGTCTCAGTGTTTGTCAGTCTAATATAGAAGTCATTAAATGGCTCAGTCTCAGTCATGATTAAGGAGTTATACTCCTGGATTAACATTTGATTTTTAGCAGCTTTAACTCTGGTATCACCCTCATGAGCAGTCACTTGTGTGTCCCATGCTTATTTAGAGGTAGATAAGAATGATATCCTCTTAAATCCGTGTTCATTGATTGACATGAATATGGCATTTTTGCCTTTATTATTATTAAGTGAAACCTGTTTCTCTTCTTTAGTGAATTCACTTAGTAAGTTTCTAATCCTCACATTACTTCCTTCACTGGATGGTTTATTAGTAAAAGTGTAACCATTTTCAATAACATCCCAGACATTATCTCCAAAAGTCCCTTGGATGAATGACACCATCCTTACTTTCAAGTAAGGGAAGTTGGTTCCATCAAAGAGAAGGGGTCCGAACAGGTTACCTAATCTTTTAAATTTCTCGTTCATAATTCATTTTGAGAAAACAATTTTAGAAACACAAGATCTAATGAATTTTAAAAAAACTAAAGCTCTGATACCAATTGAAAAACTACCACTTAAGTCATTTAATACAAGATTAAACTATCCAAATGGATCCGATGAGTTTATTGAAGAAACTCTTTTCTTAAAAAAAATTTTAAACACAAGATGTGTAAAACAGTTATGAACGAGTAATTTCAGTTATAGGTTTACTAGTTTTGAAAAACAAAACTTAAACAGAATAAACCAACACAACCTCAAGAAAGGGATGAGAGTAAAAGGAAGTGTACACAAGAAATTTTAGCGTGGTAAAACCCCACCCAATTGGGGAAACATCCACAGTGACCTCTACGCCACAAAAGTAAAAAGTCCACTAAAACGAGTAATAGATTACAAGCTATATAGCAATCAAGAGGCATAAACAAATCTAATATAAACTCAGAAATGTACCAACTCCTCTAGCATGTTCTGACTTCTCCTAAGGTTCTGATTGTTGCTGATGTTCTTCCAGCTTCTTATCTTTACTCCTTTTAGATTTACGTCAACTCTAACAGTCCAATATCTCAACACCAACACGTTTCAGTGTGGTAGTGTGAAGGTGTATGTGGTGTAGTGCTCTAAACTCATGCATGCAACTCACACACACTTAATTACAGATAATATGAGAATCAAATTACAAACATATCTCTCAAGATGCAAGGGTTTCTAAAATCATCTTAGTCAAATAAGTCAGACTTCGAATCTTTCAAATAGCCGCAAATCAAGAAGGAATCTTGCTATACAAACTAGCCAAGATCCTATGCACTTTCTTTGTTTTGAAAATAGTAATTGAAAGTGAAAACCCTCATCAAGATCTCAAAACTCGATCTAAGTCTGACAGTTTAAGTAAGTTGAAATTAGAAAGGGTGTTGTTGGTTTAGGGTTTGAAAACGACATTTACATTGAAAACAACCAACAAAAAATAGATTTTTCGAAACAAGAAACCAGATCTTGCAAATAACTAAGTGATCTGTATAACAGAAATCAAATCTCAGATTTCTATATGAAGAAATAGAGACTTAATCAACGTGATTAAGTTGCAAAGAGATATAAGACACCATAGGAAAAACTTCTCAAATCACGAACTATAAACACTCCGAAAAATATTTTCTGGTTTGGATTTGGTTTGAAGTTTGATTTAGGTTTCTAAAAACATTTTGAACTCTCTCTCTCTCTCTCTCTCTCTCTCTCTCTCTTTATTTCTCTTAGAGGTAACAATGACCAAAATTTAAAAAATTGAAGACAAAGTTTCCTTATATACTACGAGAAGAAGGCTCTAGAAGATCTAGGGGAAATAAACGATCAGGATTGATTCGAAGTCAATCTAAGGGCTGCCAAGCGACCGCATTTAAAATAGATTTGATTGGTTCAAAATCAAACACGGGGATTATAAGAAAACTCATGCACATCGTTGATTAAAATGATCCAATGGTGCAAAGTGAGTTTAGATAATGTGAGTATAAGGAAACACACATCAGACCGTTATAAAGGCAACACGTGTAAGGCTGCGATGTAATGAAAAATGAGTGTTTTTGAAGATTTAGAAATACAAATTGCACCCACAATATTCTCAAGCGCTTTTGGATTCTACCCAACCATAATTTATGCCATAAAAATAAATTATAAATCAGGGGTTTTTAAGCCAACCAAATTAATTTCTAAAAATCATTTTAAAATCTTAAAAATTATTTAAAAATTCCCAAAAGTAATAGAAAAATAATTTCAAGGGAATTAACTCACACATAATCAATTGTATCATGATATGATATATTTATGCAGCCCTATTGAGTGTGGTTGGTGAGATACCTTTTAAGAACTGATAGAGGCATCAAGTTGAGTATGAGTTTCCTTTGGTAACTAGGGATAGGACTCAAATTTTGTCACAATTTCCAAACTAGATGAGAACCTATATAGTATAGACTTAAGTAAGTCAAGGATATAGGGTGCTTCAGATTTTTCATGCATTTTCATTCATTCATATAAATGGGTATCAGAATAATGTGAATTTGCTCTGTTTCGTGTGCACGTCTACAATAGGTTATCATTCGCACGGTTATGATTGTTACTGTACGCAAGTTATGATGTTCTTGGTACTTTGTTTTTTAATTCTAAGCAGCTTCTTTGTTAATTGTACACTTACTTCTGCTTATTTCTGAACTTGTTTTGTTATAACTTCTCTCTTAGAACGTGTACCTTGATTGTGTTCCCCCCATAGATCTTATGTGACATAAGTTGCTAGTTTATGACTAATTCTTAGAACTTTGTATGTTCTCTAGGATCATTGTCGACTACCATTTCTTGTGCTTTACATAACCTAGGTAGTTTGAGTAAGTGATGAGACCTTGATTATTATTTAGATTGATTATATGTATGTTATGATATATATTGTGCTTATCATGTTGGTATCTTGCTAGTTCAAAGGCGCGACCACAAATGTGTATCTATAGTGTGTGCTGATGTAACAACCCGTCCTTTTGGAGACCATTAAATTCCATAATTGGATATAAATTGGCAATTTGGGGAATTTTCCTAAATAGTAATTTTTGGAATTTTCGAGGATTGAATGATTTTCGAAAGGTGTTATAAATTATTTTGGGACTATATAGGTCGAAATAATTTAATTATATGTCGCCGTGGAGTATAGCGACACGAGGTAAGATTTTTAATGGGAAAAACCCGCATTTATTTATTTTGGGTTGGAATAGTGATTTTCGGTCAAGTACCTCGGATGGGAATTTTGACTGCGCCATAATTCTCGGAATGTCCGAGATAGTCGGAAAAGAGTGTCCGATTGTCGAAAATGAGTTTCGGATATTTTTAGAGGTAAAAGTAACTCATAATTGGGTAAACGATTCGTTTTTGGGTTTTAAGGGTTTAAAACCCTTTTCTCTTATATAAAGAGGGAGAGAGGGAAAGAAAAGAGAAAGAAAGAAAGGAAAGAGAGAGAAGAGAGAGAGGAAGGAGAAAGAGGAGGAGAAATGGGAGATCTCGGGCCAACTCCGCCGGATTCGACTCGAGGTCGTCGGATTTTATCCACGAGGCAAGTGTTTACTTGCTTTATTTATCTTTTTGCATAAATATCTCATACCGTAGTTTGGTATAAACAAACCCTAATGGTTTTGGGGTGGGTTATCGTGGATAAAACGGGTTTTTGGGAGTTAAAACAATTAAACCCCAATAATATTTCAATTTTGTGGAACTAGGGTTTAATCCAAATTAATTGGTGATTCCGGGTTCTAGGATGTTTAGAACCCGTGTTATAAGTGTATTTGTAGTTGGTTGAGGTTGTAGGACGTTGGGTGAGGCGACAAAAGCTTGGGAGAAGCTTTAATGGCGGAAATCGTCTCGGAGGTGACGATGAATAGTAATCCGTCACCTTTGGGGGCATTTTTGGCCAGGAAAAGAATTGATTTAGCTTTCGTCCAAAACACGAAAGTTGTAGATCTTTTCGATACGGTCGCGTGAGCGGCGACCGCGTATTTTTCTGATTTTTCTACGATTTGATATGATTTTTACAAGATGACAGCTCCGGGTTGACATCGTCAACTCGGAAATCATATCGGGAATTGGAAAAATTACGGCTAGAATTAATGTCGTAGATGTTCGGGATAATTTTTGGGGTAGTTTAGAAACCACGAAAATGAATTTGGGTTGTTGGATAAGGGACTTAAGGATTTTAGTTTTGGTGACCTGGTGTGACCGGTCGACCGCGCCCCTATGGCCGGTCGACCGCGTCAAGGAGAAAGGGCCTACTGTTTTGTTTCGTAGGCTTATTTACAACCCGCGGTCGACCGGGGGTCTAGGACCGGTCGACCGGTGCCCTGTTTTCAGCCCAAGATTTTGGAGATTAGGATTATTTCTCCTTTTTGAGTTTATGTTTAAAGGCCTTCCAAATTAGAAATTTATGGAGGGTTATGTCCTAAAGGACTTGAGGAATTGGGAGTTTGTATATGTGTGTATTCACTTAGAGTGAATTAGTATAATTGGAGATATCCAAATGAATCCGTAGATAGGATTTAAGTATGTTTTATTTATTAAAGTAAGAGTATACTTTGGGTTTAGTATCATGCTTATATGAATGCATGATTATGATTCCTGGAGGGAATCTTTGGGATTATTGGTCATCGCTAGAGGATATAGGCCATTATGGCCGTTTATATATTCTAGGAGGACTATATGGTATGTATTTATACTATGTGAATAAAGTATATATATATGATATGATGGAAATGATTTTGAAAATATAAAAATGAATATTTTCAAAATGGAAAGATAAATGTTTTTCATAATTGATAAATTATGGATTATGGTTACACACCTCCCTAAATCGCTATCATAAGGGAAGTTGCGCGCGTTGTGGTGAAGCCTTCCTGGCTGTTAAGCAGGTTGGATATAGTCCCTAGGCCATGTGAGCGTTTGTTGATATATATATTTTTCTGCGCTGGTTAGGAGATTCCGGGAGTGGTCTTGACTATCCCGCAGGCACATGGCCGCTTCCCGACGTTGTTAGGTTCCCAGGTTGTCTTGGAGGCCCTGGAAGATGATAGCCATTTAGGGGTGCATCCAGTGGGGATACCCGGAGGGACGGTCTTAGATTTATTAAAGCAATTCATGATAATGGATTGGCTTTAATTTACATTTCCTGAGTATAAAAAGGGAAATGGGATAAAGGTTTAGCTTCGGTAACACTCCCGGATGGAAGAAGGGATGTGGAAGCATATGATATGATCAAAGCATTTTCATGATAATGAAAATGGCTTTGGGTACATTTCCTGAATATAAAAAGGGAAATGGGATGACACATAAAGGAAAAGCATTTTATGATAATAAAATTGGCTTTTAAAAAGGTATATGTTTCGGTAAAGCAATTCATGCTAATGAATTGGCTTTAAATACATTTCCTGAATATAAAAAGGGAAATGGGAAGTTTTGAGAAAATAAAGGTATTGATAAATACTTGTATATAAGTCCTCAGTCCGGGAGATAGATCCGGATGTATATTGTAGTATGAATATGTATATATGGATGAATTGAGTACCGAGGGTCTAATGGATCCCGACGATCGACCTTGCCGCATAGTAGTGTATCGGGGGGGGGGGGGGTTCTTTGTTTGGATTTTGCTTCGCGAGACACCCCACGCACGAATATGGCAGTGTGTTGAGACTGGGGAGAAGTTTAATCCTTAGTGCTCTTATATTATTAATTCTTACGGTATATATATTATTATATATCTTTCTGTACTGAGGGACTGGCGGATCTCGATGATCGACCTCGCTGCATAGTAGTGTATCGGGGGGGTTCCTTGTTTGGATTTCTCTTTACGAGACACCCCACGCACGAACATGGCATGGCGTCGAGATTAGAGTGAAGTTTAGCCCTTAGTACATTTGCTTGGACTATCTAGGGTAGATAGTGGTTGGGTGATAGACTAGTTTAGCAGGGTAGCTTGACTAGAATGTTCTAGATAGATGCGCTAGGAGTGCACTATTAGCGGAGAGGTGAGGGGTATCTCATGGGAGTGCGATACCAACCTTAAATATGAGATAAAACCTTTTTCAAAATAATAAGGCATTTATGCACTTGCAAAATATTTTCAACATTCGGGGCTCTCACCCGTTTGTCTACTTTTCCTTTCTTGTTATATTATATATATACATAGGTGTCCAGACACAGGGACGCCTGGATGGAAATTCTTTCGAGTCAGACGTCTGCTGCAGCAGATGTGGATGCTTGCAGGTTATCGGTAGATGTTTCCTTCCTTGTACTCTAGATAGGAGATATTGTATAAACATTCGAGCCAATGGCTCAATTGCATTTATTTATTCTTTCAGTACAGCATTCGATATGGTTGTATATTTGGACCGAGTGTTCGGTTATTTTAGTTCCTTTCATTTTCATTTCAGTTCATTACGCATTTAATTGTGGATGTTGTAATTTATTCGTTAAAAAGAGTAGTTTAGTAAAAGTTTTTAACGGCCACCTAATAGGATATTAGTAATTAAATGGATTTTCGACAGTGATGCTAAGGATGATCCATATGTGACTCCTGTTTTAATTTAATATTGGAGTGATCGCCCGGTATCTTATTAGGCGGGTTGTTACAGCTGATATAGGCTCAAGTGCAAGCCTGTCACGTTATAATAACCCAGTAAGTAGAGATCATCTCCACAGGGAACTAGGATGAAATCTTGGAAGGGAGCGGAATAGGTGGCTAAACCTATAATTGACTCTCAAAAAGAAATAGAAAAGGTGATTAGGGAGAATGGAAAAGATATTAACTATAAGTGAGTGCAAATTAACTACTAACTAAACTAAGTGAAAAGAAATAAATCTACTGAATGAATTAACTATGAATAAGGAAAGATAGGTCGAGTTACAATCCCCCAAACCCTAGTATATTTACCGTATAGAATGATAGATTTTGAATTAGAAATTTAATTGAACTCGAATTTTATTAATCCTAAGCATTATATATATGAGGATACAAGTCCGCACCATACATAATGAAAGGTAGAAATAAAGCGGTGTTAAATAGCTACATGCGCATTGCATCCTTAAACACCCTCAGTTACCTAGGGAAAACTAGGTTAAAAGATATACAATGGTTGTTCATAGTACATAACATGATTCACTTAAAAGTCAATTAAAACCCTATTTTCTATATGGGTAAATTACATCGGGTTGGGTTCATGCACCCCAACACTTAGAAATTTATCTAGACATGATTAACCTAATGAAAAATAGATTATCTAAGGTGCATGTAATTATAAACATGAAGAAACTAGACCTAAACAGGTAAACAATAATTGGAATCTCAGAAAATATGAAAAACATGCGAAGAAACGTTAACTTTAAAGATTAGAGATGAAGAACACAAACTTTGTAGAATAAAACCTTGAATTAATTGCATAAAACTTCAATATTGTGGAAGGAAGGAAAACCTAGGGATCTTGGGTGCAATAACCCTCTAAAACAATGAAAAACCCTCTCTCTCTAATGTATCGTATAAAAAATAACGAAGTACATCACATTACATTAAGTCATTCATCTATGCACAACTCTATTTTTGAAATAATTTGTTTTTGAATTTTTCACCCACCAAACCGATTCGCTGTTTTGTTCTTAACTGGGCCAAACCGGTTCGATTTTCCAGTGCTAATGCGAAACTCTGAGCGGAAATTTTTTCAAAGTCTTTTTCTCCCCTTTTCCTTCTTTTATCACTACTTCTTACCAAGTTTGAACTTTCATAAATTTTCACTCGTAACTAGGATTTGGACGTTATTTCTTCCTACGTGCTCGTGGACCCAAGAACTTAACCTTCTTTTGGGAGTCCACATTTGAATTATGGGTGTGAAATTTTGAAATTTCCCCTTGACTTTCCTTATCTTGCATTTTGTCTTCCTCTATTGAATTTTAGTTTTCTCTTTTCTTCTCTTGAATGGATTTCCTATAAAATGTAAGATTAATACACAAAACTCGATGCACTTCATAAAAAAGGTTATCAGCAATAATGTGGAAGAAATCAACGCATTTTACAATGCACAAGGTCATAAAAACCTCTAAATTAAGGGAACAAATACGAAGAATTTAGACTTAATAAATGTCCCTAACTTAGAACTTTGATCACCCCGGGCAATGTAAAAGAATTGAAGCATGTTCAAACACTTAACCAACACATGATAGAGATAGAGTGCCACTTTCAAGGGAAAGAAATTTCATTTGGCGTATGCAGTAATCCGTTAAACCCCTAGGTTACCCTAGTAGGACGAGTTGTGTGTCGTGACGGTTTGCAGTGAATATACCCACAAAATTCGTTTGTGACTCAAAGAAAATTCAAAATACCTAAAAATTGTACAATTCAAAATTTGCTAAAAATAGTCACCATAAATTTTTATTCTCAAGTCTCAATTTGTCGTGTGTGTGCGAAGCCAAAAAATAACCTCAAATTTCCACCGATTGATCATTACGTTACTTTTTTGAAAATTCATTTTGATTCAATTTCTCACGGATGCTATCCCAAACGAATCACTCTGATTGTGGCTATTTCTCTTGGTATATGTGATATAAAGAGTTGATATAATGGAACACAAATTCACGCACACAAAATTGACAAGATGGAATTTTTGTAGTGAATGGATCTCGTCATCGGGTGATGGTCATTAGGAAGGTGGTAACATCACCTCTTGTACTCTTTTATTATATTTTCAGGTATTAGCTCCCCACACGGTAATTAATTTCAAAATTCAGATTCGGTTAGGACTTTTTGAGTTTTTAAGGTGCATAGGGTAAAATGGG
Source organism: Sambucus nigra (assembly GCA_949130495.1). Taxonomy (NCBI): domain Eukaryota; kingdom Viridiplantae; phylum Streptophyta; class Magnoliopsida; order Dipsacales; family Adoxaceae; genus Sambucus; species Sambucus nigra. Next base: position 604,172,834 of record OX422208.1, read on the forward strand.
AACGGTGACGCATTTTCAAAATTGGAAAAATACCTTTTGAAGTTCGTAAGCGCTTTTTCAGGCTTTTGCTCATTTTTTTGCTTTTTCTTTCTAATTCTGTTGAGCATTTTACTTTTTTTCTTGCCCGTTTTTATCGCACAAATTGGACTTAATTTCTAATTTTTTTCTATTTTTCTCAATTCCGGGCTGAATGGGTTTTTTGGGTTACCAAACAAACGAAAAAATTTATTCATCTCAAATTGGGTTGCAAAGGAAAAAAAATATTCACGAGTTTTTATGGCTAGTATTTTTGGGTAACAAACGAGGGCCGAACTTCAATTATCTGAATTACCAATTACATTAACATACGCATCTTGAGATGAATTTAATTTAGAGATATTCCATTGTGCTTTTCGAGGCAACATCACACACTATTCCCTAACCGATAAAAAATAATAAATTGAGATCCCAACGACGTACTTTAATGCTTAATTTAACGATGAGTTAATCATGAACTCAGATCGATTTTGAAAACTCAAAAAAAGTGAAAGGCTCGAAATCTCACCGAGTTGATTAATCTCCACACTTATTCGTTAAGTCAATCAATTTCCATCTTTGGTCAATTTTGACTTTGCGCAATTGATATTTACAAATTTGCGACTTTAATTAAAATAAAGGTGATATTTTTGAAAAATTTAAATTCCATCTTTTATTTATTTTGAAGAAAAACATTTTTGGCTTTTTCAACTTTTTTTCTTTTTTTTTTTTAAATTTTCTAATTTTTTTGTTTGTAGGCATTTTTAACTTTTGTGAAATTTTTTGAAACACACATGTATCCCCCCCTAACTTAGACTTTTGCAATGTCCTGGTGCAATGAGGCCTAAATTCCGAACAATAAGAGAAGAGTGCGTAAAAAAATAGAGAAAGAACAAAATGCAACATTTCATTAATAAGGAACAAGTACAAAGGAAAGAAAGGATAGATAGCACAAGCAACAAAAACAACCAACATAAACATAAAACTACTATGGGAGTGGGTTGGATGGGCCGGGAGCATTGGGGCCATATGGATCTTTAAAATAGGTAGGGAGAGAGACATTTGGGCCCACTTGCAAGCAGTACATATCTTCGTGGAGGTGGATCATCATAGAGTTATCGTGACGGTAATCCGTCACGAACCCATCAAATCGCGCCTTAAGTCGGGCAACTTGCCTATTGAGTCCCTCTCCATCCATCTCGTAGTCGGAGTCCTCCTCCTTGTTGTACTCTTCCTCTTAATTGCCCCCCATTTCCACATCTTCTACCACTGGTGTTGGTGGGTGAAATACCTCCATTTGATGCATGCTCCTTGTGATGGATTTCAGTCCAATAATCTAGGGGAGACGAGGTTATGATGGATTCTGATAGTCCTAAGAAGTAATGTTATGAACCGAGCATAAGGTAGAGTGATTTTTCCCTTGTGGTCCATTACGGCAGCGATGATTTCTGAGTAAAAATGCGAGGGAGATTAATGGTACTCGGATTTTCAAAAAGGTGGTAGAGGAAATTTTTATGGCGAATTCGGATTGCGAAATTGTTGGAGGTTTAGAGGATAGACCCACAAGTGATAAGGTAGGCGAAGTTGGTGGTCTCATCAAGGTTTCTTATCGTGAAAGTGTCAAGGTCCCAAATGTGATTGGGTGCTATGCGTTCTATGCATTGATGTTTTGGGATGGGGTTTCCATAGGTGGGATAGTCAAAATTTGGTGGATTCGAGGCATTGTTGGCCCTCATTATTTAGGAGACTATGGAGAGAGAGAATGGGATTGGTACCTCGTCCACATATGCTTCGTACGTATTTTCAATGACATGGACGAGAGTGACATAAAAGGAGCGCACCTCATTCATCCAAACCTCATCGTCAGGATTGGCTAGGAATTGATGTCACCTTTGGCACCAGAAGATGGCATTCACAAGTTGGGGCAGTCCATCCAAATTAACTTCCCGCTCGATGTGTACGGTGCGGGATCTTGAAAATAATTCCTCAACCCATTGGCTCTCTTGAAGTGAGCAGTAGCCATGGTTTCCTTCATGCAGTATTTCGGTGGAGTCGTATTTGACTGGGAGGTGTGAGAGGAATGGAGGAATTGGGGTGTGTATTTATAGGTGGGGATGGGTGGGATTAGAGGGAAAAGACGGGGGAGAATGGATTTTAAGAGAAAATAAAAGGGTGTGTATGGGAAAGGGGAGATGTGTGGGTAATTGGGTTTATGGAACTCGCCGAAATCTGCACCTGCTCTGGGTGAACCGATTCAGGTCTAGGGCAACCAGTTCAGTAAAAATATTATTTTTTATTCGAACCCCAGGCGAACTAGTTCGGCCCTAATAGTATAAAAAGGGTGAACCGGTTTGGATGTTCACTATGCTCCTCAACTTTGACATTAAAAAAAATGAAGTGTTGGGACTCCGAAGATCCAATTTTTCAAAATTTTTCCAAAGCACTCTTCCTCTTATCCTAGCTTATAAAACCCCGAAAACTCACCTCTCCTCATATGGAACTCTCCCTAAATGTTCATTTATGCTCTTATCCTGACTCGAATCATACCCCACGGACTTCTATCAAGTGTCCCTAACCTACACACTATTAATATACACAAGAGTCACCCTATACACGTCGGGGGTGAGACAACCTTCTCGTACTTTCTCAATTAGTCCCCATAGATGGGATCCGAAACCAAATGGTGCCATCTTTTTCGACGTATGCGTCGGAGTATGGTTTAAGGCATTGTCCATTCACTTTGAAAGTATTTCCCCTTTTTAATCTTGTAACTCTACAACACCATGGGGGAATACTTTTCAAACAACAAATGGGTCCATCCACCTTGAATGCAACTTGCAGGGAAACAAGTTTAGTCGAGAGTTGTAGGCGATAACTTTTTTCCCGGGTGAAACTCTGTGTGTTTGATCATCTTATCATTCACGAGTTTCATACGTTCCTTAGAAATGTTTGGATTCTCGTATGCATCATTATGCAACTCTTACAACTCATTTAATTAAAGCTTTCGAGATTTACCGGTGAGGATGCTGAGATTCAGCACCACCAGATAAGTGATGATGATCGCAAACAGTAATAACAGTGTCAGACATAGAGATTTATATGCGTGTAAGTGTATAGAAGGGGGTGGGAATAAGAGGAATAAGACAATGATGTATAGTGGTTCAGCCAATGTGGCCTACATCCACTGTGACTGTGTGATCCACTAAGTATGGGCACTAATGGCCTTGGATACAATGCACGTAAGCTCACTTTCTCTCTCTACTGTGTGTCTAAGAAGAGTTCTAGCTATGGTTATAATTATTCATCCCTTTGCAGGGTTGTAGGTGACAAGTATATATAGGTCTTGGGGGGTGTAGTGTACCCCCCAAGCATGCATGGTGCATGTGAATGATGATCCAGTCAATCCCCTGTTGACACATGTAGATGCCACCTATGATTAATGATGGCATAATATTCCTTAACGTTAGGGGGTGATATTGTTATAACAGTCTTACACCTACCATGTGACACGTCTCCCAAACCACGTGCTGTAATGATGTCACCCTCGGCCTATGATATGAGGCCGAGGGAAAAGCTCTTGCTGGCAGTGAGCTTGGCCTAATGCAGGCCTCATAATGTCGTACCCTTGTAAGGTCATCCGGACCATGATGAGGGGTCGACCTCCCTTAGGGTCGTCTGGGTATGATGAGGGGTCGGCCCCTTGAAGGGTCGTCTGGGCCTGATGAGGCGTCGGCCACTTGAAGGGTCGACTGGGCCTAATAAGGGGTTGGCCCCTTGAAGGGTCGTCTGTGCCCGATGAGGGGTCGGCACCTTGAAGGGTCGTCTGGGCCTGATGAGGGGTCGGCCCCTTGGAGGGTCATTTGGGCCTGATGAGGGGTCGACCCCTTGAAGGGTCATCTGCGCCTAATGAGGGGTCGGCCCTTTGAAGAGTCATCTTATATTGGTTGAGATATCATCTTGGCCTCGTCCAGGTAGAGGATGCCCTTGGCCAGGCCGAGGGTATATACGGGTATATCAATTAACCCCCAACCATTAGCCATCGATGTTGTTAAGATTGCTGATGGATAGTTTTTCTTTTGAGATGAGTGTATGATTAGTTTGGTGAGTGACACTTGTCAAGCTGATGTGACACCTAGGTTAATATCCACTATCGTTCCAGTTTCCCAGATGTGGTGGCTGCACACTTGGCCTAGGACTTTGTGCCCTAATGATGCCCTCCTTGTGGGCTGTGTTTTGCCTTGGTTAATGGGCCCACTCATTAGCAAGATATTTAAACCATTTTTCTAAAGTTATTTCCCTTCTTCTTCTTCGTGCCTTAACTCTCTCTCTAGCTTCTCAATAGCACCATAGCCATTTATACGATTTCTTCTGTATCAAGCCTCGTTGTCTTCGTCTCCATTCTCTGGTAACCTTTCTTTGTTTTGGATTCTTGCTTGAGCCTTGAACTATAATTTGCATTTGGGTTTCTTTTTGCTTTCTCCTTAGTTATTTACTTTTTCCGTCTTTCTCCTCCGGTGAGCTATTATTCCTATTCTTTGAGTGTTCTTGATTAAAACCCTTTCTTTCCTTAGTTACAATCCAAAAGTCCAGCTTGGTCAACTACAAACTTGTTTGTAATTAAGCTAGCCAAATTCCTTTAAGTGTTGGGTCTTCCCCTTAATGCTTAGGAGGCTTTACGATTTAGCTGCCGAATTCCCATCCTTGAGAGACCAGTTCTTCATAGAGATTGGACGAATAGAGGAAGAGGAGGAGAGAAGACGAGGGGAAAACCCTAATTGGGTACGACCCATTTTTCCCATTCCATTAGCCACTATCGTACCCCCTGAGTCCTGTGGGTCATCTGGTCATCCAGCCGAGAGTCAATCGTACAAGGGAGAAATGGATCAATGAGCATCATCGTCGATAGGTGTTGGCCCTTCTAGGAGGGGAGAGACATCCACTCTTAGCCCAAGCCGACAGTACGAGGGCACAACACCTTCTAAGGCTGTCCCTGTAATAGTGTTGCCCCCCTTTGAATTTCAAGTAGCCTTTCCAGATGGTCCTCCAGAGGTTGGGGGATCTGGGGATAAGGGAGATGAGGACGACAGTGAGGGTTCTTCTGATGGTGATGATAGTCAAGTTGACACTCCAGTTGCTTTAACTTATGTATCATCAGTTAAAGACCGTGATCTCTTAGTATGTAGGCATCTTTTTGGCATACAACCCAACATAAGTATGAGGGTTCCCACTGAATCTGAGAGAGTCTTCGAGGGTGATGAGGGAGAGATCATTATTTATGAGCAGATGTTAAGGGTCGGTGTTCGGCTCCCTTTACACCCTTACATAGTCAATATCTTCTCTGCCCTTGGGGTTGACCCTTCTCAACCTCCTACCAACTCATGGAGGACTATACTCGGCTATATCTCGCTTTGGAAAAAGTCATTTACCGATGAGCGCTCGACCGATGTATTCCTTCCCTGTTATAACATCACCTCCTCGTTTAAAAAGCCTGGGTACTTCCATTTGGGGGCCAACAAGTCTAACAAAAAGCTTCTCCACATGTCTCAGACTTCCAATCATGACTGGAAAAAGAGGTTTTTCTTTATCTTCGGAGATTAGGAATTCCCCTCCACAGGCGAGGCCGTGGAATATGGTCCGAGGGTACCCAGGGTATGGTCCAATCCCTCAATGAAAGCGCGCTCAGACCCTGGACTTAGCTTGGAGGAGAGGGTTATCATTGAGTATATGAGAGAGAGAGGGAAAGAGGGCGGACTTGCAAAATTTGAAGATTTGATGACCCCTCGCTTCCTTAATGAAACTGGTTTGAGGGTCGACCCCTTTACAGAACTATGTGAGTAGTTGTTTGCTCACTCTTTCATTTTTTATCCTTGTCTCGGTATCTTTCTGATGTGTCGTCTCCCTTTCAGGTTGTCCTATAAACATATCTAATCAGCTTTGGGAGATGATTGTGCCATGTTTGTTGTCTGGTCTGGACAAGAAGAAAGGTAAAGAGCCTCAGCAGGCTCCGAGGTTATCAAAGGTCGTGGGTCCGACACCTGTTGAAACATCTACCGACAGCCACAAAAGAAAGGGCACAGAAGTTCCTACTGACCCTCGATCTGATTCTAAGATGAGGGTGAGGGTGGAGGTGTCTGAGGGGATCGGATCCTCTTCCAGCATGGGGGCCTTTTGGTCCCAGAACTTGACATTCTTGAAGGTTGAGCTGTCTTCCCTCATAGCCAACCTGAGGGCAGCCAAGGCATCTATGTTCTCTACTCCCTCGGCTGCTGACTACGACTTTCTATCCAAGATTCCCCCAGCAAAGGTGTATGATTGTGGTATGTATACCCTGGCCCAGGTATTTATTTTTACTTCATTTCCTCAGTTGAGATTTTCAACAACTGTTCCCTTGGCCCCTCAACATGTGCCTTCTTCTGTGCAGTCTATTTATTCCATTACATCAGCTACAAAGTGGATGGGCGAGAATAAATAGAAATTTCATGAAGATGAGAGGGCTATTAAGCACGAGGCTGACCTGTAGATCGAGCTCGAGACTGGAAGGGCCGAGTTGGAGATGCAAGGACCAAACATGCAAGGGTTCTGGATGAGCTAATGAAGTAGCATGATGCAGATCTAAAGGCCAGGGATGACCTCTTCAAGACGAAGGAAGAAGCCCTGACAACCCAGTTCAAGAGTGAGCTAGCCGAGGAAGTGAATAAGGTGTAGGCCGATGCAGTAGAGGCCTATAAACTCTCGAACGAGTTTCAAGGCTTCGGTCTTGAATACTTAGAGAAGGGAATTAGGACGGCATGTCGGTAGGTCATCCTCAAGTTCGCTAATGTCGTCTCTTCAGTCTGGTTCAATTGGATGACCCACTGATTGCTGAGGCTCTGGTCCACATGGAGTCTTACGTGAACGTTGAAGGCACCGACACTTTCGAAGATCAGCCTATCTTGGTTACTGAGGAGACTCCTGTTATCTATGTCAAGGACCTGCCCTCTGATGTCGCTCAATAGGGTGGCTGTCTGTAGCCAATACCCTCTTCATGTATCACATTTTTGTACTTTACTTTTGTTTGACAAACATCTATAAAATTTTGTAATATAATACCTCTTTCTGTCTTCTATGCTTGTCTATTGTACGATTTATCTTGTGATGTTCAAAATTAACAATCTCACCAACTTCTCCCTCGCCTTTCTTGAGGGTAAGTGGGGGGTCGTCCCCACCATTTACCCTCATCACAGTCGAGGGTGGTTTCCACCAACTTTATGGCTTTATATTTGAAGTCCCCCCTCGTCTTTCTTAAGGGTAAATGAGGGGTCATCCCCAACATTTACCCTCATCATAGCCGAGGGTGGTTTTACACCAACTTAATGGTTTTGTACTTGAAGTCCCCCTCGTCTTTCTTGAGGGTAAATGAGGGGTTGTCCCCACCATTTGCCCTCATCATAGCTGAGGACGATTTCCCACCAACTTAATGGTTTTATATTTTAAGTCCCCCTCGTATTTCTTGAGGGTAAATGCGGGGTCGTCCCCACAATTTTCCCTCATCATAGCCGATGGTGATTTTTCACCAACTAAATGGTTTTATATTTTAAGTCCCCCCTCGTCTTTCTTGAGGGTAAATGAGGGACCTTCCCCACCATTTGCCCTCATAATAGCCGAGGGTGGTTTTCCACTAACTTAATGGTTTTATATTTTAAGTCTCCCCTCGTCTTTCTTGAGGGTAAATGAGGGGTCGTCCACACCATTTTCCCTCATCATAGCCGAGGGTGGTTTCCCACCAACTTAATGGTTTTATTCTTGAAGTCCCCCCTCATCTTTCTTGAAGGTAAATGAGGGGTCGTCCCCACCATTTTCCCTCATCATAGCCGATGGTGGTTTCCCACCAACTTAATGGTTTTATATTTTAAGTTTCCCCTCGTCTTTCTTGAGGGTAAATGAGGGGTCATCCTCACCATTTTCCCTCATCATAGCCGAGGGTGGTTTTTCACCAACTTAATGGTTTTATATTTTAAGTCCCCCCTCGTCTTTCTTGAGGGTAAATGAGGGGTCGTCCCCACCATTTGCCTTCATCATAGCCGAGGGTGGTTTCCCACTAACTTAATGGTTTTATATTTTAAGTCCCCCTCATCTTTCTTGAGGGTAAATGAGGGGTCGTCCCCACCATTTTCCCTCATCATAGCCGAGGGTGGTTTCCCACTAATTTAATGGTTTTATATTTGAAGTCCCCCCTCGTCTTTCTTGAGGATAAATGAGGGTCGTCCCCACCATTTGCCCTCATCCTAGTCGAGGGTGGTTTCCCACCAACTTAATGGTTTTATATTTTAAGTCCCCCTCGTCTCTCTTGAGGGTAAATGAGGGGTCATCCCCACCATTTTCCCTCATCATAGCCGAGGGTGGTTTCCCACCAATTTAATGGTTTTATATTTGAAGTCCCCCCTCGTCTTTCTTGAGGATAAATGAGGGGTCGTCCCCACCATTTTCCCTCATCCTAGTCGAGGGTGGTTTCCCACCAACTTAATGGTTTTACATTTTACGTCCCCCCTCATCTTTCTTGAGGGTAAATGAGGGGTCGTCCCCATCATTTGCCCTCATCATAGCCGAGGGTGGTTTCCCACCAACTTAATGGTTTTATATTTGAAGTCCCCCCTCGTCTTTCTTGAGGGTAAATGAGGGCTCATCCCCACCATTTTCCCTCATCATAACCGAGGGCGGTTTCCCACCAACTTAATGGTTTTATATTTGAAGTCCCCCCTCATCTTTGTTGAGGGTAAATTAGGGGTTGTCCCCACCATTTTCCCTCATCATGGTCGAGGGTGGTTTTTACGAGTATAATTCCAACCATACTAAAATTAATCAAACACAAAATGAGTGACCAATGTGACATTCTCATTAACATTCCAGTGTTCTGTTGGAGCAACACATTCATTACAATTGTAGTCCGATGGGACTTTAAAAAATTATTGATAGTATTTCTTCAAATGATCTTCATTCCAGGGGTTAGAAAAGGGCTCCCCCTCAAGGTTCTCTAGTCTATACATTCCAGGGACAACTTCATCAATGACCCTATATGGGCCATGCCATTTTGGGTGGAGTTTGTTAGGCTTGTGATTGGCCTTTGCTTCACCCTCTGGTTGTAAAATCTGGCAGTCCTCTGCTGGTAAGTAGCTTTTCGTATCTCGGTGTCTTCCCTCCTTTCCTCAATCAGGTCCAAGTCAAGTCTCCTCTCTTCCATATTTCTCTAGGGGTCATACATTTGGAATCTATGGGTAGGAAATCCAATCTCGGTGGGGATGACGGCTTCTGATCCATATGCTAGCATAAACGGAGTTTCACCGGTAGGAGTCTTCACCGTCATCCTGTAGGCCCATAATACAACGTAAAACTCCTCAACCCATCTTCCGATTACCTCCTTTAGTCTTTTCTTGATGCCGTCTAGGATTGTTCTGTTTGTTACTTCAGTTTTCCCACTGTCTTGAGGTCGGCCTGGGGACGAGAAGAATTGTTTGATACTCACCCTTTCACAATACTTCTCTAGAGATGTATTCTTGAATTGAGTCCCGTTATCCGAAATGAGGGTGTTGGGGAAACCATATTTGCATATAATATTTTTCCAGATAAACTGGAAGTTCTTCTTCTCGGTGATCGTTACCTACGGCTTCGCCTCCACCCATTTTGAAAAATAATCAATTGCTACGATGAGGAACCGATAGTTATTGACGGCCTTAGGCAAGGGTCCTACTAGGTCGATCCCCCACACTGCAAATGGCCATGGGGATGTAATGGAGGTAAGAGGCTGATGGGGATGGTGAGGGATGGTACCAAATCTTTGACATTTATCACACTATTTTACATATGTCGTGGCATCTTTCCCCAAGGTCGGCCACCACTACCCCTGGGTTACTACCCTCTTCGCCAAAGACCTGCCCCTAATGTGGCTTGAACATCACCCCTCGTACACATCTTGCAAGATGTGTGGGACTTCATACGGGTGCACCCACCTATGTAATGGGTGCAAGAACCCCTTTTTGTACAAGGTGTCTTCGATGACAGTGAATTTTATAGCTCTATATCTTAGATTTTTCTTTTCTTATTTTTCTTCTAGATTCTCCCTCTCTTTAATGTATTTGATTAGAGGGTCCATCCACGAATCTTCCCTGTTGATATTTAAGGAAGAGCCAAGTGTTCCCTCTTCTTCATCGATCGTTGGTCGAAGCAGAATTTCTACTGGGACTGTCCTCCTCACATCTGTCCAAGTTCATGAGGCCAACCTAGCAAGTGCATCGTCCCATCCATTATCAAGCTTAGGTATCCTCTTCAACTTTACTTCTCTTAATCTCTTCAATAGTGGCTTTACCCTTTCAAGATATTTGGCCATTCTCTCATCCTTAGCCTCGTAGGCTCCTAGTATTTGATTCACCACTAGTCTTGAATCACTATGAACCAAGACCTGGCAGATACTAAGAGACTTAGCTAAAGAGAGGCCCTCTATCAGAGCCTCATATTCAGAATCTTTATTGGAGGCTTTGAAGTTGAACTTTAGGGCGTACTCGATGTCTGTACCATTTGGTGCTGATACTATTAATCCAGTCCCACTTCCGCTTTCGCAGGAGGAGCCGTCAATGAAGAGGCTCCACACTGTCTTTTCCTCTGATAAATTTCCCTCAGTGAGGGACCCCTGTCTAAAGAGATATCTTCCCTCTTCATTTTCGACCACTTTTTCTCTAGCTATGCTTGTCTCAGCCTTATCTTTGGGTTGATCAACAACTCTACCTTACCGGGTATCTGTCTCATCATCTTCCCAAGTAAATTCAGCCACGAAATTAGCTAATGATTGCCCCTTAATAGCCATCCTTGGTTGATATACAATGTCAAACTCTCCCAACTCTATAGCCTAGGCCATTATCCTCCCCGATTTTTCTGGCTTATGCAAGACCTGCCTAAGAGGAGAGTCAGTGAGGATGACCATTATATGGAACTCGAAGTATGGTTTCATCTTTATTGATGCATTGATCAAGGCATCGGCTAACTTCTTCATCCTTGGGTATCTTTTCTATGCCCTCTGGAGTGCCTTACTATTGAAATATACGAGCTTTTGTACTTTTCTCTCATAATTATTGCGCTGATGGATGATTTTGAGACGGCTAGGTACACATATAGTCGTTCACCCTGTACTGGCCGTGACAACAGCAAGGGAGACCCTAAGTATGTCTTTAGCTCATTGAAAGGCTCATCACACTCCTCACTCCATTCGAAGGCCTTTCTAAGAATTTTAAAGAACGGTAAACAACTGTCTGTGGCCTTAGACACGAACCTATTCAAAGCAGCCACTCACCCTATGAGCCTTTGAACATCTTTGATGGTCTTCGGGGTCTTGATTTCTATGAAAGCCTTTATCTTTTTAGGATTGGCCTCGATGCCTCTTTGGTTGACAATGAACCCTAGGAACATCCCTACCCCGACCCCGAAGACACATTTGGTCGGGTTGAGCTTCATTTAATACTTGCCTATTGTGTTAAAGGTCCTCTCGAGGTCGGCCACATAATCCTCGGCCTTTAACCTTTTAGTCGGCATGTCATCTACATAAACTTACATAGACTTCCCAATTTTATCTTGAAACATTTTATTCACAAGGCGCTGATACGTTGCCCTCGTATTTTTTAGGCCAAAGGGCATGACCATGACCATATAACAGTATGTCCCCTTATTGGTAGTGAAGGTTATTTTCTGAGTCTTTAGGGTTCATAAAGATCTGGTTATACCTGAATAGGAATCCATGAAGCTCATGAGCTCATGGCCTATGGTAGCGTCTATCGTCTGATCAATGCGAGGGAGAGGGAAGCTATCTTTGGGATAATATTTGTTGAGGTCTATGAAGTCTACGCACATCCTCCACTTCCCATTGGCTTTTGGGATAATGACTGCGTTGGATAACCATTCGGGGTAGATGACCTCTCTGATAAACTCTCCATCTTCTAGCTTCTTAACCTCATCCCTGATGACCTCATACTTCTCTCGAGAAGAAATTCTCCTCTTCTGCTTCACTAGTTTTGCACCCTCTACCACGTTGAGCTCATGGATAATAATTTTGGGTTGGATCCCCGGCATATCTTCATGGCTCCATGCAAAGACACTCTGTCTTCTCCTTAGTAGCTTGATGAGGTCTTCTTTTATGTCTATCTTTAGAGCTTTGCCAACTTGGACGGTTTTTCTGGCTCATCCTCATTGAGGATGATGTATTATACCTCTTCTGCGGCTTCTCCTTTCTTGAGTTTTTTCTCATCCCTGGGATCAAGGGTGTTAATGTTGTAGGTGGTTATTGCCTTCTTATGCACCACTCTTTCTTCGATGGAGTTTAAGTAACATTCCTGTGTCATCGTCTGGTCTCCCTGAATTTTCCTTACCCTGTAAAGGGTCAGTAATTTGATCATCTGATGAACCGTAGACGGCACAACCTCAAACCCCTTGAGGGATACTAGCCCTAGTACAATGTTGTAGGCCGAGAAGACATGTTCATCCATCACGAAGAAGCTGACCTTCTTGGTAAGCCATCTCGGCCATTCGTCCCCCATCCTGACATCGACCTCATACACTCCTAGGGGGTGAACTTTTTCCCCACTGAACCCAATCAATGGGTGATGGTATGGGATGAGTCTATCACGAATAAGGCCTAAGGCTTTAAAGCATGGCTAAAACATCACATCTACAGAGCTACCCCCATCTACCAAGATCCTCGGGCACCTCACATCCGTGCACACTTGTAGTGATGACTAGAGGGTCATCATGTGGGGCTAAGAGGCCTTTGAAGTCCATTCTTAATAATCCCACTATCAGGGTATCCATATCAACCTTCTTTCTCTTTTTTGACTTTGCCTCAACAGAGGTTGAGTGCACAACTTTTGTCACGGCCTTGGCTTCAGCTACATGGGCCTTCCCGTCTGCGACCTTTGACCCTCCTCCTGCTAGTCCCTCGAATATCACCCCAACACTAAGAGATATCATATTAGGTCTCTTTACAAGGCCGTGGTCATCTCTCGGAGGGAGGTCAGGGTCATCCTCATCGTCAAAAGGGTTGTCCCTCCTGTTTGGAGGATCTTCTCGACATGCATCACCTCTCTTATTTTTGGGATCGTCCCCTCGGCCCCTCTTGAAGGCAGTCTTATCAACTTACTTCTTTAACTTCCCTTCTTTTAACATTTATTCAATCTCATCTTTCAGAGAAAAGCATTTATTTGTCACGTGGCAATGGTCCTGGTGAAATTCACACCACAGGTTTTTATTCCTCTTGTGGAGGGATACCCTCAACTTCTCAGGCCAGTTCAGGGACCGATCACTCTTTATCTCATTGATAATATGCTCACAGCTGAACGTTAGAGGGGTGTAATCAGCGAACTTGTCGTCTGTAGACCTCTTCTTCTCCTCTTTGTTCTTTTTCTGGTACTTTCCCCCACTAGTGCCTCCTTTTTCATCTTCGTATTTTGTCACCATCGCCTCTTCAGCGTTCATAACCTTTCCCGCTGTTGACAGCAACTTGGCCATTATCCTCGGAGGGTCTTCGGTAAGCTTCCATAGCATCTTCCCCTTCTAGAGTCCCCCAATGAGAGCGGTCATGGCTATGATTTCCTTATAGTCTTCGACCTCTAACTTTTCTTCGTTGAATCTGGCTATGTTGTCTCTTAGGCTCTCATTCTTCCCCTGATTAACATAGAGCAGGTGTGTGGTCTTCTTCACATGTGTGAAGCCCCAGTCAGAGTGCCAAAAAAGGCACGACACCTCATCTCATCCGAGATAGAGTATATCTCGGCCGCTAACTGGTACATCTCAATATAGTGGACATGGTTTGTACTCCTGTCATACCGAGGGAAAACTGCTAGTGGCTTGAACTTGGACAGCATGGGGAAGTTGACTATCTTTTCCACAAAGGGTGAGCCTATGGAGTATCCTCTCTGAATGGGGTCTCGGCTCTTCGGGATATCACCAATATTATCTTCCAACCTTTGGATCGAGTCGTTCCATGGCCTCGTAGGGTCGGCTTGGTCGATGTTATCCCCCGCCGCCTCTTTGAGGTGGATGGAGGGTTCAGCTATGGTAGGCCTGTGTCTGCTGTTTACTTCGCCTTGACCGTAGGCCCGCAAAAGGTTAGCCATCTACTGCCTCCCTTCTGGTCCTCATAATACTTCTCGATCGGGATAATTTTCTCGCATGTCATTTACTGGGCCCAGCCTCTCAAAGGCCGGCCCCCTGCTCAGACGATCAAAAGCGAAGCCCCTCGGGTGATCGTGTGGATTTTGCCTTCCACACTATACGCTGCCTTCCTGGAGAGGTTGTACAGTATTTTTGGAGACCTTATATGGCTTCCATCACTCTATGGGGGCCTCCTCCCCCTCCAGATCATCATACCTATCTTCCGGGCAGGGGTTTCCTTGCCTCCCCAGGCATAGACGTCGGGGGTCAGCAACATCCCTCCGTCGTTGAGGAGGCGACAAGTCTTTGCGTGGTTCCTGGGGTGGTCCCCTGGCCTCGTGATGCCTTGGAGCTGCTGCCGGGGTAATCATCTCCGGTGTGACTCCTGGTGGTCTTAGTATGTTTTGGCTAAGAGCTGTAAAATGCTCCTGGATAATCTGTTGGCTTACTGCCAAAGACTTCAGGGCAGTCGCCACATCAGTCATCTTGGACTGAGGTGGTGGTTGACTGGAACTGGGTCTTACTCCACTATCCGGTGGAGGAAGAGGTGCTGGTGGCATCTCCGGTGCCATGTGTTTGAGGTATAGAGATCTGAATGATCAAAAGACTGAAGAGCTTGGAAACCCTAATGGGTCTCTTTCAATGGTGAAACATCTCCACAAAAGGGGAGATCTGGTTCACCACCAAAGTGCCCAGTAAGGTCAAGCTGTATAGAGGAAGAGATATCTTCTCGTTCCCAGAGACGGTGCCAAACTGATGATGCTGAGATTCAGCACCACCAGATAAGTGATGATGAGATCAAATAGTAATAACAATGGCATCCATAGAGATGTATATGCATGTAAGTTTATAGAAGGGGGTGAGAATAAGAGGAATAAGACAATGATGTATAGTGGTTCAGCCAATGTGGCCTATATCCCCCTTGAGCGTGTGATGCACTAAGTATGGGCACTAATGGCCTTGGATACAATGCACATAAGCTCACTTTCTCTCTCTAATGTGTGTCTAAGCAGAGTTCAAGCTAGGGTTACAATTATCGATCCCTTTGCAGGGTTGTAGGTGACAAGTTTATATAGGTCTTGGGGGGTGTAGTGTACCCCCCAAGCATGCATGGTGCATGTGAATGATAATCTAACCCCTGTTGACACCTGTAGATGTCACCTGTGATTAATGATGGCATAATATTCCCTCATGTGAGGGGGTGATATTGTTATAACGGTCTTCCACGTGCTATGTGAGTCCTACGTGCACTCTTCTATGCGTCTCCCAAACCACGTGCTGTAATGATGTCACCCTCGTCCTATGATATGAGGCCGAGGGCAAAGTTACTGCTGGCAGTGAGCCTAGCCTAATGCAGGCCTCATAATGTTGTACCCTCACAGGGTCGTCCATACCATGATGTGGGGTCAGCCCCCTTAGGGTCGTTTGGGTCTGATGGGGGGTCAGCCCCTTGAAGGGTCGTCTGGGCCTGATGAGGGGTCATCACCTGGAAGAGTCGTCTGGTCCTGATGAGGGGTTAGCCCCTTGAAGGGTCATCTGGTCTCGATGAGGGGTCGGCCCCTTGATGGGTCGTCTGGACCTAATGAGGGGTCGGCCCCTTGAAGGGTCGTCTGGGCCTAATGAGGGGTCAGACCCTTGAAGGGTCGTCTGATATTGGTTGAGAGATCATCTTGACCTCGTCCAGGTGGAGGATGCCCTCAGCCTGGCCGAGGGTATATACGGGTATATTAATCGTCTTTTTCAAGATTATAATTTAACCTTTTGATGGCCTAATACGCTTTGTGATCTAGCTCCATGGGGAGATGGAAAGTCTTGACATAGACAAAACAAAATGGGTACATCCCAAGGGGATTCTTATAAGCAGTACGGTCGGCCTATGGTGCATTGTTTAATCGAAGTGACCAATCTCTCTGGGTGGGATCGATGGTCTTTTCTAGGATGGTTTTGATCTCACGATTTGCTATCTCGGCTTGTCCACTTGTTTATGGGTGATAAGTTGTCCTAACCTTGTGGACGAACCCATACTTTCTCCTTAAATTTTTAAATGTCCTATTGCAAAAGTGTTTGTCATTATCACTTCTGATCACCTTCGAAGCACCGAAGCAAGAAAGTATGTGTTCTTGTAGGATCTTAATCACCACTTTATGTCATTCGTCTGAGTAGCTATTGCCTCCACCCATTTGGAGACGTAGTCTACTGGGACGAGGATGTATAAGAAGCCAAAGGAAGGAGGTAAAGGTCCCATAAAGTCAATGCCCCAGTATTCAAATAACTCGATGACGAGTACGGAATTAGTGGCATTATGTCGCAACGTGTTATATCTCCCATCCTTAGGTACCTATCGCAAGATTTGGAATAGGCATTCACATCCCGAAATATTATGGCCTAATAGAGGTCGCTTTGTATTATTTTAGCAACCGTCTTATTCTTCAAGAAGTGGCCTCCACACTCTTCCGTATGACAAAACCGTATCATATCTTAAATTTCTTCATCGGATACACATCTTCGGATGAGTTGGTCCACATAATATTTGAATAAGAATGGGTCTTCATTGAAGAACATGCGGGACCAAGTGATGGATTTCTTCTTCTCTTGCGGTGTCCACCCAGGAGGAACGAAAATTAAACTCTTGTAGGAGTAGGATGCACCTAATGAGGCGCGAATTGGCGTCCTTCTTAGTAAGGAGATATTTCAGGTCTGCATAGTTAGTAAAACATGTGATGGGCTACCCAAAAAGATATGAGAGGAATTTATCAAAAGCAAAAACAACTGCTAGCAACACTTTCTCTGTGGTGGAGTTCTTAAGTTGTGGCCCGGTCAATGTCATGCTAGCATAATATATGACATGAAATTTCTTGTCTTTTTTCTGTCCCAAAACAACCCCAATCATGTAATCACTGGCATCACACATAAGCTCGAATGGTAAGGACCAATCCGAAGCTTGCATGATGGGAGTGGAAATCAACATGCTTTTTAATTTATCAAAAGCCTCTTGGCACACTTCATTCCACTCAAAGGGGGCGTCCTTCATAAGGATGTTACTCAAGGGTCTAGAGATGGCGCTAAATTCTTAATAAACCATCTATAAAAACCGATATGGCCTAAGAAGAAGTGTACATCCTTTAGTGATTTAGGCAGGGGAAGTTTGGCTATGACATCTATCTTTGCTCGGTTAACTTCGGTGACTATGAAGTGGCATTTTTCCCAATGGAGAACTCATTTCCTCTCCACACATCGGGATAAAACTTTTTGAAGACTCGCTAGACATTAGTCAAAAGAGGGGCCAAAAATGATAAAATCATCCATAAAAACCTCAAGTCCTCGTTCTACTATGTCGCTAAAGATACTTAAAATTCACCATTAAAAGGTCGTGAGCGCATTTCACCATCTAAAAGGCATATGCTTGTAGGCAAATGTGCCAAATGGACATGTAAAAGTCATCTTCTCCTGATCAAGTATATCTACCTCAATTTGATAATAATTGAAGTAACCATCAAGGAAGAAATAATATGGGTGGTCCGCTACGTGTTCGAGAATTTGGTCGATAAGAGGTAAGGGAAAGTGATATTTTCTCATCCCGGCATTGAGTTTTCAGTAATCAATGCAAACACGCCACCACGTGGTGGTGCGTTGAGGAATTAATTCACGCTTAACATTTTTTACCAATGTCATTCTCGACTTCTTTGGGACGACTTGAATTAGGCTCACCCATTTGCTATCCGAGATAGGGTAGATAATCATGGCATTTAATAACTTTATAATTTCTGCTCTAACCACTTCTTTCATGGTTGGGTTCAATCTCTTTTGCATTTCCCTCTAGGGCTTCACATCCTCCTCGAGGCGGATTTTATGGGTACAAATGAGGGGACTTATACCCTTCAAATCTTCTATTGACTAACTAAAATCAACTTTGTGCTTCCTCAAATTTTTTAGCAACTTAATCTCTTTCTCTTTATCTAGTCTAGAGAAGACAGCAACATCAAATGTCTCATCCTCTCCTAAAAAAGCATATTTCACGTTTAAGGGTAGTTACTTCAACTCGAGGGTAGGAAATTTCCCTTTGGAAAGTGTCAAGCATGACTCCCTCGAAGGTAATTCCTTGAATCTAAAAACCCAATGGACATCTCTCAACCCCCTCTAATGATTATCCCTTATCTAATATGGGTTTCAAATCCTCTACCTTTCGCTTATACTCGGTGTATGGGATCTAACTTTCCTCACCTCTCACTAGGCATGCTTCTAACGCGTCCCCACCCATAGTTCTCTAGATATTCTCTTCTACTACCTCTTCTATGAGGTCGATCGTATGGATTTCATCTTCTTCACGTATTTGGTTAGCAACATTGAAGATGTTTGTCTCAAGGGTCATGTTCCCAATAGTGAGCTGCATTTGACAATTTTGTGTATTAATTAAGACATTAGTCGTAGATAAGAATGGCAGCCTAGAATGATGGGAACATGGTTGCTAGAATGGATGAAGGGCTTCGTGTCCTAAATGATAAATTTTTCGAGAAGTAGAAAGTGTCCACTTGGACTATCACGTCCCAAATAATCCCTCGAGGCACCTTCACTGTGCGATCCACTAATTGGAGAGTGATTTGTGTGGGCTTAAGTTCACCCAACTTATGTTTCCTATAAATGGAGTAGGGAAGTATATTAACACTAGAACCTAATTCTAATGAGTCTCTCTCAATTCGACGTTCTCCAATAACACATGATATTGTGGGTGCACCCAGATTTTTAAATTTGGGTGGAAGCTCGTTAAGCAGGACGGAGCTCACATTTTGTGATAATAGGATGTTATTATTCACCTGTATCCGTCTTTTAACAGTTAAAAGATCTTATATGACCTTGGCATAGGCGGGAATTGCTGGATGGCATCCAGGAATGGAAATTTAAGCTTCACTTGCTTAAGAACATCTAGCATTTCGGTACGGGAGGCTCCCTTTTATAGTGGGGCCAACTGTTGAGGTAATGGTGGGGCAGTGGGCATCTTCACTTCAATTTCGAGCTCGCAGGCATCGTTACTTTCACTCACATTCAAGGGGGCATCTTTGGCCTCTTTCATAGAAGGCGAAACCACCTTGTCTTTTGGCTCGTCGTGTGGGGGAGGTGATAAATTAACAACTCTCCCACTACATAGAGTGGTGATAGCTTGACATTGCTCTTGTTGATCAAAATATATAGAGCTAAAATTTGCTTGACCTTGGGGATGTCGTTTACCTTGAGCCAAAAAATTTTCCTTCTCTTGGACATTCAACGAAGTTTGCAACCTAGATGTGCTTGTTTGTATTTCTGTGAACATACAATCGTATTTAGTGTTGGTTGCATTTTGAGACTGGATAAAGTGATTTAAATTGTCCTCAAGCAACCTTCTTAGTGGGGTAATGTATGGGCCTGAAGGTGGTTCTTTCATGTGGGTCTGCTTCGATGGCGCGTATTGAAATTGAGGAGGGAGTGGAGGTAGGGAAACATGTGAAGTAGGATTCATCGCAACCTGTTATTGCCTATAGTTGAATCCAGATGGTTCCTCCACGAAGGGTTATATGCATTCCCGTGACGGGTGTTAAAATTTTCCTTAAACCTTCCTGTTGCTTCCACTTGCTAGGTTTGCATGGGTTTGTAGGCGGGTATCATCGAACATGCCTTAGTCGAATGTCCTGCCTCACAAATGGCACACACCTTTTCTTTCATAGCACGGGTGGATCCGGTAGCTTATCTCAGTTGTACCTCGAGTAAGTCTCTCATAATTTTCTGAAATTGATCAAGTCAACATTATACCCAGGTATCTTAATTTAATTGGTATAGACCGGATGCAATAGGAGTAGTGGGAAATTGTTATGGTTGGTTTTGGGCATTAGGATCATAGGTGTCCTATGCTTGAGTAGTCTCAGTGACATACTCAAGATTAGCCTCAATGTTACTCGCATCTAAATCCCAAAACGGTCTTTCACATATTGTTTGAATAAGTTCTTTAGACGCTATCATAAGCCTGTGATGGAAGAAAGAGATAAGGTGATGTTTCTCAAATCCATGATGGGGGAAAGCGTTAACCAACTCTTGGACTCATTCCCAACACTTGTCAAATGGCTCATTATCTCTTTGTAGAAAAGTCTTGGGAGAGTTGGTTTTATCTGGTGGAAATAACTTTGAAAGAAACTTGGATTGCATATGCTTTCATGATATGATCGAGTTCATGGGTAAAGACCAAATCCAGGTCTTAGCATTATCCTTTTAGGAAAAAGGAAAAACCTTTCGACGAACGACATCTTGTGTGAAAGCTTGATCACTAAAGGTTTTGCACGCCTCTTCGTAGTCTCGAATATGGAGATATAGTTTCTCCGAATCCATACCGTGATATATTAAAAGAATTTGTATCATCCCATTACAAAAGTGGAACCGGCTAGCATTATATGGGAGTAAAGTGCAACCAGGGTTGACAATTCACCCAGGAAATAGGAGTTCGTTCATGGGACGAAACAACATTTTTCCCTCACCCGTACCGAAACTAGCGATGTCTGACATGTCTCTCTCTCCAATGGACTTAGAATCCTCACTCAATGTTCTAGACATGTGACTAAGCGTGTGACTAGTGATGAGATTTGGAGGGGTAGGAGGTGGAGCCTAGAATTGTAGAATGTGATGGGTATGGGGGCTTTCGGAATTATACTCGATAATGGGATTTTCATGAATTCTTATTAGAGTATTTTGAGGAGTTTTCTCTTGATTTTGCATGAAAAGGATTTTGAGAGATGATTTCTTCTTGGCTTTTTATTTTCTGAAATTTTTTTGGATTTTTATTTATTTTTGAATATTTTTGACTTTTTATATTTTTGGAATCAAATTTAGGACTAAATCAACTAACCTAAAGTTCACTTAAGCTCCCGGCAGTGGCGCCAAAAACTTGACGCAGCCATAAATGTGTATCTAGAGTGCGTGCTGATATAGGCTCAAGTGCAAGCTTGTCGCGTTAGTAATAACCCAGTAAGTAGCGATCGTCCTCACAGGGAACTTGGACGAAAGCTCGTAACGACGCGAAATAGGTGACTAACCCTAAAATTGACTCTTGAAAAGAAATAGAAATGGTGATTAGGGAGAATGGAAAATCTATTAACTATAAGTGAATGCAAATTAACTACTAACTAAACTAAGTGAGAAGAAATAAATCTACTGAAGGAATTAACTATGAATAAGGAAAGACAGGTCGGGCTACAATCCCCCAAACCCTAGTATAATTACTGTATAGAGTGATAGATTTTGAATTAGAAATTTAATTGAACTAAGATTTATTAATCCTAAGCATTATATATATGATGATACGAGTTCGCAACATACATAATCAAAGGCAGAAATAAAGCAGTGCTAAATAGCTACACGCGCATTGCATCCTTAAACACCCCGGTTACCTAGGGCAAATGAGGTTAAAATATCTACAATGGTTGTGCGTAATACACAACACGATTCACTTAAAACTCAATTCAAACACTATTTTCTACATGGGTAAATTACATCGGGTTGGGTTCATGCACCTTAACCCTTAGAAATTTAGATAGACATGATTAAACTAATGAAAAACAAATTATCTAAGATGCACGTAATTATAAACATGAAGAAACTAGACCTAAACTTGCAAACAATAATTGGAATCTCAGAAAATATGAAAAACATGCGATGAAACGTTAAGAAGTGGGGTTCTATTTGTGCTTACATGCTTTATATCATCTATATCACTTTGTTTTTCAGAGGTTTACTAAGCGTGGTGGGATGGGTTCTCCTTGTGTATGCTTTGCTGCATGATACTCGTTGTTTCATGTGATTTCAGGCATCATTGATAATTTTGACTTCGGACCATGGTTCAGACTCGACTATTGATGTGTTGGTTATCTTATGGATTGTTTGTACGTTACCTTCCTACTACTCTCACTACATGGCTAGCTAGGTGTGAGTCTTGTAGGGGAAATAAGATCCTTTAAATTTTGGGGGGTTTCCACAGAATAGACAATAGGGGAGATTGAAAATAGAATTTTGTAATAAATATTAGTCATTTTATTCTCGTGTCAAAACAATTGAGTCGCTAAGTCTTTCAAATCACATAAACTTGATTCATATGAGTGAGGCATGGTCATTTAAGTTAGCTTGAACTGTTGAATATTGAATATTTTTCCAACCGCTCATTGAAGACTTAAGTTTCCATGCATTCACATTGAATTGAAGACTTTATACTTTTTGGCTGATATTTCATTGATTATGGCTAAGCACACACACGTGCACAAATGTTTTTAAAATGTGTGGGGATTTTAAATTTTGATGGAAAAAGTGTTTTTAATGTTTTAAATTGTCTGAGAGGACATTTGAAAAAGATTTAAGGAGTTGTTTTAAGTGTTTGGACCTATTAAGGATTTTTTTATAAAAGTGGTTTAGCCTTAACCGTCCGCACGACTCTATTTTGGGCCTGTGCACATATAGGACTTTGAACGAAACCATTATGTGCTCATGGGGCAATGTAAAGTTCATGATTCCACACTTCTTGGAATCTTCTGTACGGGTAAATCTAACCGTGTGAACGGCGCCCAAAAATTTTGAAAATTATTAATAAATAGGTCATTATCCCTCCCATTTGTTAAGATCTGAAAACCTCATAACTGAAAAACATTTTTGAAACCATTTTCGAGGTTGAGAGAATTTTTCTTTTCCTCTCTTTCCAATTTCACTTGTTCTCTCTTATTTTAATAAAACTTGGATCTATACTTGGCATATTCTTTTGAGATAGAATTGATAGTAATTTAGTTTATATCTATCCACTAACCTTTATCTATTCAATCTATATTTTTTAAATCACAATGATCAATTACTCATAGATCTAAAAGAGGAGACACTACGAGTTATTAGATAAATCGAATTGTGGCAGGACATCCAAGGAAGATAATGAACTTTTCGTTCAAGTCATGGAGATTTTGGTTCATTCTCATTGACTATGGGGTAAAGTTAATAGGTTTATAGGTAGCTATATGATAGATATTGTGTGAGAGGTATTTTCTTATCTTTTGTAAAATTGATTTTCAAGTAGGAATGAGAATTGGAATGTGTTGAGGTTTTTACCCCTAGTTGGAGGGTTTTCCTCGTAAATATATCTTATGTGAGTTTATGATTGATTCTTATGCTTATGAACACATTTGATAACACAAGTCACTTAGATCACAAAAATATCTAGTGAATTGGATTAAAATTGACTTAGGTATGTTAGATCTAGTGTTTTACATCTATATTCACCTAATTGCATTGTTCTTTGTGTTAATCAAATTAATTTGGCAAAACTTTTGTTGAGAATCTTAAATGTGCAAGAAAAATAGTTTGAAATTAAAAATTAGTCATAAGATGTCATCAAACCTATTCACCACCTGTATGTTTTTTATAGATATATTACTCTCGTAAAAAAATCACTTCTTTAGCTTTCATTAAAAATAACATAATGTACCGGAGCCTATAAATACCAATGCCAATCTAGTCTACAAGTTAAAACAAAAGTAAATAACCTTAATAAAAATTAGGGGTGACCTCCCCTTGACCTGCAAGAGTTACATTCTCAATAATACCGGCATCCCCCTCAGGCAGAGTAGGGGGTCAATATTGACTTGGTTAGTGGTCTCAACATCTTGGTCGGCTTCATCCATGACCTAATTTTTCTCAACAATAGGAGGATCAGTGACAGAAGGTTCAGGTATATCACCCCCATCATTGGATTCTCCAACAGAGGGTGTTAGGCATAGGCTGAATTACCTTCGAGGAATTTCCCCAATTGAAGCCCACTAGCTAACCCTTATTGAAGGCAACAGAATCATGATAGTTCAGCTATGAAGCAACATCCTAGACTGCCAGATCAAATCCTTTGTTATAGTCTTCGTTGAGGTCATCATCGTCGCCCTATCCAAAACCTAATTCTATCATCGGGGGATAAGCTTCTTGAGAGTCTTACAGTAGTAAGAGATCTTCTACCTGGACATCTCGACGTCCACTTAGCTAAATTCATTCAGATTCTTCCACAGACTTATCCTTATCAACCTCCTCATCCTTCAACTTCTTATTGAGGTCGTCTATCTCCTTTTACTGCATGTCAATATGTTCTTCTCAATGTTTTACTCTTCCTCAGGTTATCAGCCCAGTGGGAGAGCTCCTGTATGCCTTGCATTTCTCTAGCAAAGAAAAGATACAATTAGACAAGGAAAGAGATAAGGTAATTATAAATATTTAAGATAAAAATGAAGCCTTACAAATACACAGTGATGAAGACCTTCTTTGTGAAGGTGCTCCACACAAAATGAACTCAGGTCAATCATGTCATGGGGTAATATGGTCGCCTAAGTAAAGAAGTAAGCAACCTCCACATCCCTATGGACCGAGTTAGTGATGGTGATAGACTATTTTCCTTTCAAAGAGTTAATCTCCCATTGAAGAGTCTTGTTGTTCGATGGCGCGAGCATCCTATCATGACTCCGTGGTTGCAGTTGAATGACCACATGAAGGTTCAATTTTCATGCAGGAATGGGGTACGAGAGTCGACTAGAGATTTCTCTATCCTTCAACTTTTGGCTTACTCAGACTGGGTTTCTTTGGACGTTTATCATTCAAGATCCTGATCTAACTTTCCTCTAAGGGTGATCAGCCTCGTCTTCTACCCAACCATAGCTTTGGTAGCCCAGTTATTAGTGGCCCACTTTTTATTCTAGTTAGACCTGACATCTACAAATTCAATCGTTCGTCTTGGTCGGATCATCATTTCCTCGATATTTTTTGAAATTGGAGGAAAAGTAAGTATTCTGCACATATTTTTTCCTCTACCTCTACCTCTTTCTAAGGGCGACTTGAGATGTGAGTCTCCCCATAAGAGAAAATTGGGTTGAGGTCGTCTAAAAATAAATCATCATTCTCTTATTCCTACTCCCATTAGTCATCGTTGGAGTCAGTTGGGAGAACATAAACATGGGAAGAATCGCCTAGAAACTTCACTTGGAACGGGGGTGTCCATAAGGATGGATTCATCAGTGTTAATTATGTAATCGATAAAGAGGACCTATGATACAGTAAAAAAAATTCTTGTTCGAAGTGACGGTCAATTCGTATCTAAGAAAAATGTGGGCTCCCCTCTAGTGGGGTATGACTCCAATCGGAGTGACGATTAATTCATATCTGAAGCATCTTTTCCAAGTATCCTCAAGATCTCTCAGGTTTACATGATAATATTATGACTTTCTATCTAGTAAGCGATTTGAACTTAAAAGATAACCTATTAGTAATAGAATAAAAATTACAATATTACGATGAAAATGGTGAACGACTTACCAGGTTTTTCAGTATTAGGGGGTACCCGAAGACCTTCATTGTTCCTAACCATATACAAATCCAGAAAATAAAATGATATTCTTCTCGGTATCCTTTTTTGATCTGAGCAGGTATGTAACTAGGTTGCAAGACTTATCCCTGGCCTAGAAATGGTATATGGCACTCCCTAGGTAACACCCCAGGTATAAACAATACCTCGTTTTGTAGAGGCCAATGTTGGTCCCATAAATCTTATTGATACCCATTGTTCCCATCACGATCTGATAAAAGCTACCATTCGCCTGAATTGTAAGTATTCCATAATAATGTAGTACATCCACAATTAATGGTTAGAGGGGAAAGACCCCCCCCCCCCAATATCATCACTATCATAAAAACGACTTCACCATCAAGAGTGAAGATTTTTTTGACCTCCGAAAAGTGATGCTGGATCGCATGGCCAAAGGATTGAAATATGTGCAAAATGCTTCCCAGAGCAATGATAGAAAAATATCATCACATGGACTAAGGAGTAGGAACGTGGGGAATACATTTGAACAATTATTTTAGTAACACGTGGCCAATTACTTTAAAATAAGTCCGATATGAACATCATATTGAATAATCACCATGAACTTGGGGGAAATTGAATAGAGAATAGGTGAATATGTGCCATATAGATATCACATGACTTATCTTGTAAGACCATGAATATATAGGGAGATAAGTCCAAATCTTTGAAGATCACACTGCGGGTTGGAATACCAGTCCTTATAGGACTCTATAGATTATGATTAAGATAAATATGAAGAGACCTAGAGGAGTATGATCCTTATGATTATAAATAAGGGTGACCTCACCCATTATAAAATGATGATTATTTGTAACTTGCACGCGCTGACTTGGTCTCACCCATTATAAAGTGATTGTTAATTGTAACCTCCATGTGGTGACTTGGACTCTCAACTATCAATCATATCACTCCAATATCCATTGTTATTTCTGAATAATACCATCCCACACCTTTCCCCGTAGACGTAAGTAGATCTCTCTGTTGAACCATGTACATCTAGTCGTTTTGTCATTTTCTTCCATTCATAATTACTTAGGGGAGGGTTCTCTTTATTGTGGGCCAGTATCACCTACACCTTTCTTCTTCATTTTTTTGGCAAGCTCATATTTATTGTGCATATGTTTTCAGATGTCACGGTATGGGTGAATGCTCTTTTGACTAAATTTTATCAACAACGGTGAATACTTTTTCTTCCTATTCTAATAATGTCATTAACATCAGTGCACAATTGGGGTTAGTAATGAAAAATATATTCTTTATTGCTTCATCCCATTATTCTAGCATGGAAAATAGTATACGATCGAAGAGGTATGTGTAACACCCCAGGCACTGTGGCATCGGCCACCGCCAAACTACACCGGGTATCACTAAATAAAATATCATTCTCAGCATGTAAAAAAATCTGAGACATTAAAAACTTTTTCCATAAGATATAATGCAATTTAATCCATCAAAATATAAATATCCATGCAATAAAACCCATCACCGGGCCAACTCCAAAATAAATTCCAATTCCAAACGATAGAATAAAACTCGAAATGAAATGTCCAACAAAATCTCTGACTGAATTCCATAAATAATTGTATAACCTAATGGCCCACCAAATCTATATATAACCGTCTCAAAATAAAATGATGGAATGGAAATAATCTAAACTACTAAAGTAATAAAATTAAATCAGCAACTGCACTCCATAAGTCTAAAATCCATCATGAGCAGCTACTACAACAACTATACCTGAAATGTTAGTCAATGCAATGGGTCAGAGCCCAATGCATGAATATTAGCTACTCCTCCCAATTAGGATCCATAGAC
Source organism: Sambucus nigra (assembly GCA_949130495.1). Taxonomy (NCBI): domain Eukaryota; kingdom Viridiplantae; phylum Streptophyta; class Magnoliopsida; order Dipsacales; family Adoxaceae; genus Sambucus; species Sambucus nigra. Next base: position 604,200,219 of record OX422208.1, read on the forward strand.
CCAGGAAAAAGCATCATACATGATAAATATCACAATAAAGTATTTTAAATTAAACGATATAATAACATGCGAGTAAGAAACACAACACGACTAACCCACGTAACTAAGTCACCCACTATTCTGGTTTAATTATTAAATTACAAAATTTCATTTTATCAAGGTTACTAACTTAATTTAATGAGCTTAATCAATTTATTATCGAAGTGATGCCACTATAGCCAGCCGACCTATCTACGGATCCTGAACCCATTCCCATCACTACAGCCTGTCGACCTAATTTCGTCAGCCCTACGCATATTGGTGATGTTCCACACACGAAAAGTCACTATAGCTAGCTAGCCCAATTATCTTTATCCCTGAACATATTGGTGATGCCAACACACACCCATGTCACTATATCCAGCCAACCCAATTTCGTTAGTTCTTTACATATTGGTGACGCAAATCCATTTTAATACCCGTTCTTTGTCTTAGGCATTAGTTATCAATTTATTGTCAATTTATCATTTTTTCTATTAGACCCACCCCTTTATTAGGGTAATCCCATTTAAATCATCCCTAGTCCCATACCTAGAGATCACCAAAACCAAAATTATCCTATCCTATCACTTTGGAAATAGACCCACCACAAGTCACCACCTAGTCTCGCACCTAGGTTAATGGAAAACACGTGACGGTGTACTACCTAGCCACACCCAGAAATACCGAATCGTGTGAACCTACACTCCCTATCCCCATACCTATAAGTATTAATAACAATGAGGCCTACCTACTAGTCCCATACCTAGCAACCAATCTACAAAAAGAGGTAAAAGCATAACTACCCAAAATCCCACCGTCCCCATCGTGTCGAAATATTCACACAGTCATTATTCAAATAAAACATATTTCTAATTTATTGCTATAATTTTTTTCAAACAATTATCCAATTTCAATATTATCCAATATACGCCCTTTTTAATTATATAATTAAACAAGTCTTACCAATCGTCATACAAGTTGTCAAACTTCATAATTTTCATACAAGTCGGGTTTCCTTGATTTTGGGATATGTTCTAGCTGAAGGCAAAATAAAGTTGTGTAAGAAAAATCAATTCGATCGGACATCGTTAAGGTCATCTGCATTACATTTTTGAGATCGAACAGTCAAATTTCTTATCCTCCTTAGGTCAAATCCTACCCCAATTTTTATATAAAAAGTTATGATTTCAAAATTTTAATCCCGATTTAAATTCCATTTAAAACCTTATTTTTATATATAAAAACCAACATTTTTACATAACAAAATTAAATAGATTCCAAAAATTATTTTTTCAAATACTAGTTTGGATACTAGGAGTAAAGACTTCAAATAATCCTAAAATTACTATGAGTTCGCCAAGCAATTAATGTTTTCAAACAAATCAATCAAACATTGAAAGTGCAATTATAGTTCAATTTTAATTCAATTAATCCTAGAATTATTATATGTCCACAAATGATAAATCCCTTCCATTAATTTGTGTTCACCCAAATATTAACCATTTAAGGAAGTGGTGAACACAACCATAACAGTTAACCAAGAAGATATATGCACTAATAAGAAATAAAATAATACGCGAACTTTCAATGAAATGAAGGATCATCCTTCAAGTGAATATATCATTCACCTGCACATTTTCAACATCAAGTAATTAATGTTTTTCGATTAATCAATCAAACACAACAAGTACAATTTTAGTTCAATTTTTAATACAATTAAATCTATAATTAATGTGTCCGTCCACCAATGACAAAGCTCTTCCACCAATTTGTGTTCACCCAAACATCAATGAATTAAGGGGTGAACACGACCACATCAGTTAACCAAAAAGATATATGCACTAATAAGAAATAAAATAATACACGAACTCTCCATGAAATGACGGATCATCCTTAGAGCGGAGATATCCTTCATCCACACAATATTAACATTAAATAATTAATATTTTCAATTAATCAATCGAACATAAAAGTTGAATTTTAGTTCATTTTTTAATGACAAAGCCTATCCACAGATTTGTTTTCAATCAAACAATAACCACTTACGGAAGAGGTGAACATATTTACAATCAGATGAACTTCAATAATTGTTCTCCATTTGCGTGCGAACATGAAACGAGAAGAACAAAATTTTAAAAAGTACAATTGCAATTAGAAAAATGTCAACAAATCCTTCTTTAGTAATTAACTAGATCTTTTCAACTCACATTGTCATTTAACAACCAATCCAACTACTAACCGTATCAATTATAGGGTAATTTATATATATTTAAATGGCCCACTTTATCAAACTCAAAATCAATGTAAATCCCTAATTAAATCTTGTGTAAACTATGTACATGTATATTTTTGTATACACGTATACCTACACAAACATATTACAAATTTCTTCTTTGAACTAAAAAAATGATCATTTTGCTATTTTTTATCATTTCAAGTTTTCTTAAGAAATTTAATATAATATAAAATTCTTTTTGGACAATTAAATGATTTAAATTATATATAAAACATACATATAAAAAAGATTATCATTATTTCATTTTTAATAGTATTCAAAATATATTACTGTAATAGGAAGTCAAAAAATATTAAAGAAAAGCATAAACATACATATACATACACAAACAGTCAATGATTATGAGTGAAATATATATATATATATATATATATATATATATATATATATATATATATATATATATATATATATATATATATATATGTATGTATGTGTGCATGTGTATATATTTGTGTGTGTGAGAGAGAGAGAGAGCAGAAACCTACATATACAACCAATCCCTAGTAGAAATTCCTTTATTTATGTATGTTTAATTTTTTTTTCCCTAACCTTGACCCTATGGTTCCATATATGAATACTCGCATATACATGCACTAGTATGTTCATATATATAAACATACATATACAGAGAGAGAAAGAAAGAATAACTTGAGTGTGAGAGAGAGGCGGTAGTAGTAGATTATGGTAACAGTGGTGCTAGCAGGTTTTTGTAGAGAGAAAAAGAGTAAAATATGGGAAATGAGAAATAAACCCTAACGAGTTTTATTTATACCTAAAGGGGGTCACGGTTGAGGACCATGACCATGGTCCATGGCCATTTTGAATTAAATTAAATAGTCACAGTTCGTTAACGTGACCCCTAGATTTCCTCAAAAAATTATCATAGTTTAGAAACGTGATCCCATTATTGTGACCACTTTGAATTGAATAGTTTTCACATTTACAGGTCACGGTTATGGACCATCACCATATTTTATACATGCTATTCATGGTCTTTAACAAATGATCATGATTTTGGACCATGACCAACTTGATGCTATTTTCCCTCCAAAAGGGTCACACTTGAGCCACGATTCATGACCATCACCATTATGGGTACAGTCCATGACCGTGACCAACATGTGGTATAGATCACCCCTGGATGGGGTAGACTAGTTCATGGAAAAAATGTGTGGACAAGGTTTTGTACCAGGACCACCTTGGTCACGATCCAAAACTATGACCACCCTACCTTGACCATTTATGGATTTTGGCATAATGAACTATACGTGTAACTACTCAGTGTTCTAAATTCATAAGAAATATCAGGTCTTATACAATTGATAATGTTAGACTCCCAATAATTTTAGAATATTATAGATAGGATACTACATTACCATTATTCTTTTTTAATTGATGATCTATTTGAAAAGGGATTCGAGCACATAATCGTTTGAATGAGTGTGTTATGTGCTCGGGTATAGTACTTGCAATTAACCGAGAGAGGGGTAAATAGGTTAGAAGGCATATCATGAATAATTTTTTATTTCAAATAATTTTTCTTTCACGTACAAGTAACTTAACATAAATATCACCAAAGTGATTTGATTAACCCACACAACGATGCAATCAGGTGAATCTAGATGAATAAAACTAGATCTAACACACTTAAGTAAATTTTAATCCAATCGACTAGACTCAATTGTGATCTAAGTGATGTTTGTGATTAAATGTGTGGATACAAGTATTAATTAATCACAATAAGCCATAAGATAAGGGTTATAAGGAAAAACACCCACAAATGGGTAAAAAATTTAAATGCACTCCAATTCTCATTTCTACTTGAAAATAAATTGCACATAAAGCAAGAAGGTACCTCTAGAACAAGTCCTATTTTGAAGTTACTTATGAACCTTTCAAATCTTCCCCATATTCAATGAGAATCCATCCCAAGATCCATGCAATGAATGAATAAGTCCATTCTCTTCCTTGGATATCTCATAACACTCTAATTTCTCCAATAAATCATAGTTCCTTCTCTTTTAGATGTAGAAGTAAATGATCATACAATTCAAAGATATATTAATCTGAAGTGAATAAGCTATATGAAATATGAACCAAAACACTCTCAATTCTCTATCGAAAGCATAAATAAAGTACAAATATAAGTTTTAACAATTTTGGAGGGAACAAGTGAAATTGAAAAGATAATCAAAGGGATAATTCTCTTAACCTTGAAAAATGCTATCAAATATGTGTTTGAGTTATGAGGTTTTCAGATCTTCTAAAATGGGAGGGAAAATGGCATATTTATGGAAAATTTTGAAATTTGATGCCATTATGTGAACGGTTAGATTTAACCATGTGTGTGATTTTATCCAGTATGGAAATCATGGAAAAGTCATGCGCAAGATCTTAATTCATAGCCATGCGAAGGGGCTCAATTGTGAGTCATGCAAATGGTTATACCAAAAACTATTTTCAAATCAGGTCTAACAAATTTCAACACTTAAGTCAGCACCCAAAATCTTTTTTAAAAACTCTAAGATAGTTTTAAAACATTTAAACACTTGTTTCATAAACTTTTAAAATCCTCGCGTATTTTGAAAGGATTTTTGCACGTGTATGTGTTTAACCATAATCAATTCATAATCTACAAAAAGGATAGAGTCTTCACTTCAATGTGAATGAATTACAATAAAATTCTTCACTAAGCAGCGTGCATGATCTTCAATCTTCAAGGTTCATCTAATCCTAACCTAGAGAAACGATCACACCTCGCTCATACGAATCAAGTTAATTTGACTTGAAAACTACACAAAAAAAATTACACTTTCATCATTTATCTTTGTTAACTTATTGAGCATGTTTTCAATGTAATGGGATGAGGATAAGATCAAACAATTAGAAGTTCAAACGATTTAATGCCCAAAATAGCATATGGCTTTCTAAGGACTTTCATGTTAAACAAATTTAGTCAAAAATTAATTGGTTGCATTTATTATATCAAGATTTATTCTTATGATTAACATACTGTCAACATCGAGATAGATAATGACATATGCATTATTGAATTTTTAAAACGTAAATGTATCTCACGCTCATTTTGAATCCAGTAGACATCATGACCCTGTTAAACTTCTCATTTCATTGTTTATGTTTTTGTTTCTACAAGGATTTAAAAATTGGGGAAACTTTACTTTCTTATATTTTGGAAATAACGTTTCCAGGTTGTTCCATGTGAATTTTTTGCATATATATCCCCATTTTAAAAGGATGTTGTAGCATTTTTTTATGAATTTTGAGATTATATTTTTCTTCAATAGATATTATCAACTAAGTGAATTTTTCCTAATTTCAAGAGAAAATGTGTCAAAGAATTCTAAGCTTTATTTTTCATATACCCTTTAGCAACGAGTCTAGCCTTGTACTTATTTATAAGACCGCTAAGTTTCATCTTTTTTTAGATCCATTGTGCATTACCCCGTATTTTTTTTAGAATCGAATTTCATTTATTAAATAGAAAAATTAATTATAATGAAATGTGAATTTATAATTGAAAATAAACAATACAAGGTCTAATTTGAATAAATTTGGTTATTTTTTTATAATTAAATGAATAAATTGAACATTTAATTAATTAATTGGTAATTTAGGGTTTTGGTAAAAACCTTAGGGCCATTTGAGTCTTTATGCATTTATTTGGACTTTAGGACAAGATTTTTTTAAAGTAGATCATGTGTGTTATTACTTGTTGGTTTAGATTTAGGTTGGAGTTGGATTTTTAGTAATTTAAAATTAAATTATATTCTAAAAGGGGAGAGAGAGGGAGAGAGAGAGAGAGAGAGAGAGAGAGAAAGATAGAGAGAGGAGTTGGCCACTTGGAAGAACAATGATCAAGGTAGGTTATGCCATCCTATGAAAGATCATGCCATGATCACTAGGGTTAGTGACTGGTCACATCCCTTGGTCTTGCGGCTTGCTACGAATAAAGGATCGTGGGTGGAGTTTTAGTTTTATTATATATATAAGTTTTAAGAAGCCTTTTCTTTACCAGTACATTATTTTCTCAGTATAAAACCTACACAGTCTCTTATTCTTCATCTCTAATACCTTAAAGCTCCATTAAAACTCATTCAATCCTATTTTGAGAGCTTTGTACTTGGAATTTTAAAAATCTCAAATAAGATAAATTTGGGCTTTTTGAAATAGGAACAACTTGTGTTCATCATATTTTTTGTAACAATTTTATAAGATAAGAATATCTGTATTTTTTCCTTAAGTATTATTTGATGTAAATATTTCCTAAATCCTAACTATGCATGGTTTGTATATATGATTAGGAATCTAATTAGGGAAAGTGATAACCTAATTTAAAATATGTTTTATGAACTTATGCAATTGGATTTAATACTATAAATTTCACATGTTTAAAATATTAGGATTTGGTGATATTGGGAATTGGATCAAATCTTAGGTTAAATTAATATGAATATAGAAAATATGTTAAGGTTTAGGATTTTAAATAAACTTTGAATATTTCACAAAACATTGAAATATGTTGTTTAAAGCCGTTATCTCTCATGTTTAAATTGTTTTATGGTTTGATATGACTAAATATCACCCGAATTATAAGTCGAATTTTGATAGCTTTTAGGGATATTTTGTATAACTTGTAAATCTTATGATGGAATTGATTCAATTCACGTGTAATCAAACTGGTATATATATATATATATATATATATATATATATATATATATATATATATATATATATATATATATATATATATATATATATATATATATATATATATATATATATATATATATATATATATATATATATATATATATATATATTAAAAAAAATACAGCTTTGGCCTATAAAATGTAATAATTGTAGAATTGACATATGTTAAAATAATGATATCATCGGAACTATCATGTTATGTACTTTAGTTTGCACTTGGATTTATATTATTAGTTGGTGTTCTCTATGTATGGGAGTAGAGAATGGTCACTTTTACGATTGATTGTTTCCTAGGTATGAGACTAAGGAACATTTATGGCTTCAAGTATTTCCTACATATGGGACTAGGCAATATGTGTTATTTTTATTATATCTTAGGTGTGGGAGTAAGGATTGGTTATGTTTTTGTGTATATCTTAGATATATGACCATAATGTATGTGCAATTTTGGTGATATCTAGGCATGGTACTGGGGATGGGTTAGTTTATGATGCCCAAGGGTTTGGGAGGCAAGTGATAATTAATGAGAACATAAAAAATTAGTAAGAATATAATTAATACCTTAGATAATAATGGGTATTAGAGATTGATGGATTATGTCATCACAATATGTGCGGAACTTACACTCACTTGGATACTTTGATGGTATTTATATGGGCATTACTGTATGTACATTATCTATCATTGAATATTTATGATAATATGTGCGGGGCCTAGACAAACTGGCCATAGTAACAGTTTTATGTGTGCGTCATGTTATGTGCGGTGTATAACGTTTGATGGCTACAAAATTATACGTGGGACCTATGAAAATATTACTATAGTGACGGTGTTGTGAGGAGATACATCATGGTATGTGCATGTGACATTATGGATCATCGAAATATAGTGATGTATGGATTACTGGTGAGATGAGTTGGGTGGCATACCATGGTATGTGCAAGGTCGTATAGAAGAAAAACTTATTATAGTGGTGGTGAAATATATATATATGTGTGTGTGTGTGTGTGTGTGTGTTAAATAATAATAAATGTTAAAAGAAACATAAATGGAAAGGTGGGTAATTGGTTTTGATTAATTTACATATAATGTATTATCATTAATTAAAAGATTCTATTGTGATATTTATCTCATTTAGTGCTTATGGCCTGGTTCATGTAACTGTAATTGAGAAATGTAGTTGCTATTCTTGCAGTGGGCCCTGCCCGTCATTTTTTTACTAGCATTTCAGGTTTGGTTGTTGTTAGATGCATAGTTTGGATTTGGCGGGTGCGCATCTGGAGTTTATTTTAATACTTAGTTTAGTTTTCCATTCTAGTTGTTTATTTTATGAGAGAGTTGTATTTAAATTTAACCTTAGATTCCATAGTGTTTTATAGTTTTATTTGGAGATATTATTTTTTTTGTGACATTATATCCTTTGAATTTTCTATTATTGTAGTTTTAGCATGGTGATTAATCTTATTGTGGCAGATGCTTGATTTATTGTTGGCTTATCTCATTTCATAAACTTTGGAAAAAGTTTTAAATGTCTGATATATATGTCACATGCTAAGAATGATATTTTAAATATAATAATCGCCATATTTTAATATCGGTGGCTGATCACCGATAGTAGAAAAATATGCTGCTTGTTACACATTTTCACCCATTAAGTTTATTACCAAGTGGGAGATCCACCGATTCTCAAGTATGATTTTTATTTATGGATTTAATCTCATTATTAATACCCTCATTCAATTATAGATATTTAATATTAGGCATCGGTTCTAAAAAATATGAGGCTCAGTTTCTATTAAATAAGTTAGAAAATTGGGTATAGAGGATGTTGACATACTTTCCTTCGTACTGCGTTTAATTTCAGTGTTTTATACATGTATATCAACATGACTAGAATTCGAATTATTATTTCTATTAAATTCATGTCATATTGTGGTTTATGATAATACACACTATCTTTATTGCATGTAAAAATATTTTCAAAAAATTTAGGATCAAGAGATTCAAATATAGTATTTACATGTATATACATGATGTTGGAATTATGAACCAAAAATATTTGTGCACTATAATTTTTATCATATTTAATAAAACACAACCTACTATTTTATATCTTAATTTAGTTCAGTGTGGAGGAGTTATAACCACACTTGTTAGGACCCCCACATTTTCAAGTAGAAATAAGATTGAAATTTGTATTTCTATAAATCGTATAGAGTCGTGGAATTATTCCTATGGGAAATCTTATTCTAAATATGATTTTCAAAAAGTAAATTTTCCCCCTCAAATTATGTGGTAGCCCAAAACTAAGAACGATAACATTGACCATATCTTTTAATTTAAAAATTTTCATCTTCAAAATTATATATTAATTGATGTAAGGAGGTGTAGTATGGTGTATTATATTTTGTTTTGCACAATTTTCAACTAATTGTTATGAATATTCCCCTCTCTATCAAATCATAAAATATTGATATTTTCATATGTTAATTTTCAAATATTGTTTTATAAACAATAAGCATTTATGTGTAAGTGTGTGCACACCAATGACATTCAATCTTAAAACCTAAAAGGATTTGTAATACCCTGCCCCGATAAATTTATTAAATTATATATGGAATGTATACGAAGAGGAACAAATTATAATTTTAGTAGATTATGGATAACAAAGTTGGGATATGAATTTTATATGGAAGTATTGGTTATAAAGTAATTAAGTATATATGTATCTTCTTAAAATTTGGAAACTGTTTGGGGAAAATCTATGAAGAGTTAAACTTGGTCGTTCAAAACACTGTGGATGTCATTTGAACAAGGAGAGGATCTCTTTTGAATGACCACAATATCATTTGAATGATGTTGTTGGCAAATCATCTTTGCGTCTTGTTAAATGATGTCTTCATGCAAACCTTAGGATCACATGTGTTGTCGACTTACGAGCAGATCATACATGTAATGTTTTTTTCAAGATGATAAGGTTTCTATTTGGGTGAAATATTCATTATTTGAGGATATACGAAGAAATTGTAGAAAGTTAAGAGGAGAACCATCAAACCTCTTTACTCCTCTCTCTATCACTAAGATCTCCCATCGGGAAACATTCATCTAGGATGTAAGCCAATAAACTACACACATATATTTAACATAATTTATGTAAATAACATGCTGAAATATACTACTCATTAAACTTAAATCAAAGTTAGTATTTCTCACCTCAAATAAGTTCAAAGAATGGTGAAGAAGATGGAGGACCCCCCACCTCCAAAGGTGGCCTCAAGGGGATCTCTAAAAGCCCTCCTAAGCTTGTCTCCATTCTCACTCAAAGAATGCTCCTTGTAAAGCTCCCACAAGTTTCTTCTTCATCCTCCAATACCCATTAAGACATTAAGAACACCATCTTCTACACCAAAAATATAGGCCTAGGGTTTCAATATAGTGATAAAGGGTGGTCTGAGCTCTTCAAATGGATCTTCTAGGTGGTCATGGGGTGATCCGTCACTAATCTTCCTAGTAGTAACCATATTACAATTTGTATGGAATGGTATCTCAAAGATGATTTAAATAGGTCTTGAAAATAAAATAAATTTCATAATATAAAAATAAATATTTTTATGGAATTAAAATGTAAGAAAACGTCATTTGGGTGGATTTCTAGTGAAAGGGAAAAAAATATTTCTAATGAATAAAAACGTTAAAGAATGACTTTACACTAATATGTGTCAAAATGAATTAAGTTCTAAAGTGTGAATGAATTATTGTAAATCATGTGTGTGTGGATAAGGGACTTAACGAAGAAAAGAAACAATTTTCCAAGGGTTAATGGAAAAAACGACGGTTAAGTTCAGGTTTTGACTTCAGCTGTGTAAAAGCAAAGAAGTGGAATAATTTGTACATGTGTAAATGTTAAACACATTAATAAGGACTCATATGAAACCAAGAAGTAAGCAAAAAGGGCCCATAACCCTTGGGTCGAAAGCCCTAAATCACTGGTCAGAGCATATGGTGCGCATAGCCGTCGGTATGGAGCCCGTGTAAGTATACGGTAAAGGAAGATTTCGAGAAAAGATAAAAGGAATAAGGAACATGTCAAGAAATAGATTGTGTGGTAAAACGTGTTATTACAACCTAACTTGAATGAATAAAATAAATGTTCCGATAAAAGGTGAAATGGACAAGTAAATGTGTAAATCTATTAATGTCTATAAGTTAAGGCAAAAAGGGTAAAGTAAAGTAGAAAAATGGGCGGTTAAGTAACCTAAGGTGTTGAACCCATAATTTGCATAAGTAGGAATTGATAGGTTATCAAATGACAAACAAGTATTTTCTAACACGGTGAATGTGTATGTTGAAATGGTACTTTTCGATGAAAATACTAAGGAATATTTTAATTAATAAAAAGGGGTGATTCCGGTAAAGGAATGAGCTGAAATAAATCAAGTGTAGTTGTGTTAAGGTTGAACCAGGTGATATAACTTAAGTGAGAATACTAAGTAATAATATAGAAAGCCTTTAATAAGATTAAGGTAAATTAATATGGATAAACAAGGTTTTGGAACTAAAACGGTTAATGCATTTGAATACGTATTTTTCAAAGGTACATCAATATATATGTAGATACATATATATTTTCGCATGCGTGTGATTGTAGCGTGTGAGTACTCTTTTTTACTATTCATTTCTTTACTGCTTTGTATATTCCCACTGGGCATAGGCTCACATCCTGAATTTGTTATGGCAGGTTCATATTTTGAGGGCGTTGTACAAGTAAGTTTACTTTATTTGTTTACGTTAGTAGCTCTCTTTATTCGGACTTGGGGTGCTCCCCATGGGTTCCTCACGTAGTTTATCTTGAAACTGGAATCGCATGCTAAACAAGTGAAATGTTAAATAAAATAAATATGGACTAGCAATATTATATAGGTTGTTTCATTGCACCTCACACATAATGCTCGGACTGGACCAGGTTAACGCTATAATGCCCCGACCCGAATTTATGTGTTACCCGTGAGTCAGTCGGTTCAATCCGAGCGTTAAGTGTTAAGTGTAATGAAATAACTTAAATAGTGTTGCTAGTGCAGTTTTATTTTAATTACCATTTCACTTGTTAGCATGCGATTTCAATTTTCAAGATAAAATACATAAGGGACCCATGGGGAGCACCACGAATTCCAAGTAAATAGATATACTAATGCAAGAATAAATAAGGTATACTTACCTGTAAAACACCCTCAAATTGCGGAACTGCCCCTAACCTATTGTAACAAAGTGGGGATGTGAGCTTATGCCCAGTGGGATTTATACAAGCAGTATATAAATGAACGGTACAAAGGAATATTCACACTCTACAACCACATGCATGCAAAAATATGTATATATTTACATATGCATACTTTTGAAATACCCATGCCAATGCTTTAACCATTTACTTTCGAAAAACCTTATTTACCTAGATTAATTGACCTTAATATTATTAAAAGTTTTCACTATTCATATCTAGCAATTTCCACTTTATTTAACAAACTTGGTTCAACACTTGAAACCATTATACTTTGTTTGATTCATATCCATTCCTTTTTAGGAATTTAATCTTTTTTACACTTTAGTATTTTCATTCAAAATCACCATTTCAACACACGCATTCGTTGTGTTAGAAAATACTTATTTACTTTTGAAAATTCTATTTTACAACACATTCTTGTGTTAAATGTGGGTTTCACCATTTAGGTTTCTCAACCACCTATTTCTCCACTTTCTTTGACATTTTTTTCCTTCCATATTATGGACATTAGTAGATTTACGCATTAACTTATCCATTTCACCCTTACCCGAATATTTATTACATTCATTGAGGTTAGGTTGTATTAAAATATTTACCACACAACCAATTTATTGATATGTTCCATAATTAATTTAACTTTTCTCATAATCTTCCTATACCGCATACTTACACGAGCTCCACACCGATGGCTATACGGAGTATATGCTCTGGCCAGTGGTTTAGGGCTTTTCGCCTAAGGGCTCTAGGCCCTTATTGATTTATTTCGGTGTCATCCAAGTTCCTTTAATGTGTCTTAACATTTACAAATGTTCACATTATTTCCTTTCCTTTTTACCTGGACGAAGCCAAAACTCGGGACTTTATCGCCCCAATTTGTGTCCTTTACCCCTTAACCTTGATTTTTATTCCAAAAATCTTATTCATTTAGTACCACTTTGTGTAACACCCTTTCCAAAATTTTTTTATTTCATAAAAATGTTCTAGTTTAAGTCAAATTACCATTTTGCCCATTTGTTTTCAAATCACACTTTTACTCCTTTTTCACAAGTGTTAATTTCACTCAAAACACTAATACACAAGTTTTTTTAACCCTTTAACACCTTTTTACATTTAAAGTATATTCATCTTGATTGGAAACATTTTTACACCTTTAATACTTTTATAATCTCATAAGTGTTAATATTTCACATTATTAGTAAGTTACACTCACTAACCATTCCATGTTTTCCCATGAACACTTAAGTAATAAATTTTATCAGCATTCATATTTCTGTACTTCTTTATTCAAGAAATACATTTATGCTTAAGACTACTTGTATAAGAAAATATAAATTTGTTTTATTAACATGTAGTCTTTTAACTTCATACCCACCATGTCTTTTAGTCCCAATTACACATACTTTGAAGACTAAAATTCTAACTTTTTATTACTTCTTGTTTAAACCCAAAAAAATCTTCTTTAAACTTGTTTATACATGCTACGTCAAAATACTACAAGTTTATACACAAGAGAATATGGATTTCAAACCCAAAAATCCTATTACATGGGTTTAACATATGTTTCATCAACTAAAGGTTTACTTCCAAACATTTTATTCCATAAAATGTTTAACAACAATATTTCTAAAATGCCCATTTTCACAAAATACAACATCTTTCAATATTCTAAAATCTTGAAATATTTACTTATTCTTTATTTTTTCAAAAAAATATCATTTTCCACAAAATCGCATTATTTGCCAACATTTTATTCCATAAAATATTTTTCATCGAAATTACTAGAAAATACACCATTTTTCATGAAACATCAACTTTCATTATTTCAAAAACCTTGAAATATTTATTCACTATTTATTTTTAATAAAAATGATATTTTCCAACATTTCTGTTTAAAAAAAATATTTATTATTTCTTTTTCACTAAAAATATGCCAAATTGGCATTTATTACATTTATATTCCATGGAAATGTTTATTATTTTCAAATTTAATAGAAACAGCAATGATAATATTTCCTAGAATTTTTATTTCATAAAAATATCTATTTTCAAATTACTAGGAAGAACAAAACATACTATTTTCTAGCATTTTTATTCCATAAAATCTCTAATTTCAGATTGTTAGGAACACATCATTTTTCTTACATTCCTACTCTTAATTATAGAACAATAATACAACACACTTATCCGATGGGATCTCAAATTCAGTATGAGTAGGCTACCCACCTAAATGGTCTCCAAAGATGGTGGTGGTGATGAAGATGGGTGACTCCCGCACCTCCAAAGGTGGCCCTAAAGGGATTCACAAAAGCCCACCAAATAGTCTCCATGAAAGCTCCAAAACAAACCTCAACAAAGCCCCCCCCCCCCCCCCCCCCAATGATACACTCATCTTCTTTTCTAAAATAAAACCCTTCAAATGTACACTCAAACCTCCCAACATTCATGTAACATCCCTCACTTTTGATAGCCTATTTTATATTTATTTACTACATGTAGTAACTAATTATAAAATGATGGATGTTGAGTAAATATTGATTTAAAATGAAAAAGGTTAATATTTACTGAAATGTTGTATGATTTCCTGATGAGTAGGTAAAAATATCCATGTGGAAATTTATTGTGTCATTAGATACAAAATGACATTTTGGTTTAATGTGAAACCGGAACTTAAAATGAGTTATAAAATTCCCAAATGATAATTTGGAGGGTGTAGTTAGTCCCGGTTGGTGCGAGACAGTCAAAATAAGTGCTATATTGCATTTTGGTATTTCGGGCACTTTTGACTGGTTATAGCTTAAATGTGTAGTGCGTATCATTTTATCACGTATTAGACATTTAAGTGGGCTTTTTAGACTTAAGCCCCGTTTTATTTTCCCCACCCCATTTCTATTCTTCCATTTTACACAATTGAGCCCTAGAGAGAGTAGAGAGAGGAAGAGAACTTTGGAGAAAAAATAGAGATTTGGAGATTCAAGCTTGGATGGTTGCTTTCTTCTTCATCAAATCAGATTCTCCCAAGCTTGAGGCAAGTTACCCACTTTCTATTATATGATTTAAGTGGATTAATTAGTTTTGATAGTTATTGAATTGTTATGGTTTAAAATTTTAGGGTTTTTGTTGGATTTATGGGTATTAACCCTTGGAAATGGATTTGGATGATAAATATTGTAAATGATGGTAACTAGAAATATTTTTGGTGTATTATTTCCATTAGATTATTTGGGTTTGGTTGGTTTTGAGGTTGGGAGAAAGATTGGAGTTTAGAACTCCATAGCCATTCTTGGCAATTTCGCAAGGGCATAAATGCAGTTTTCCAGGTCTGTGTACCCGAATCGATTCGGGTTAAGGCCAAATCAATTCGGCAGTATTCAGAATGTTGGATTTGTCTTCTGAACCGATTCGCTTTCAGGGCTAATCGATTCGGCCCTTGGGGCGAATCGATTCGGGTCCTGCAGTTTTGAGTCATTTTCCTTTTTAAATTTTGATCTTTTTATTTAGGCTTAGGACCTAGGAACCATCTTGAAAGAAGTAAACTTAGAGTCCTAGAGTATTAGTTGAGTTTGGTCGCCACCCTAGATTAGAATTGGGTCATCTGGGGTTTATTTCCCGGGGTGTTTAATGAAATGTTAGGGCATTTCTTCTTTTATTCAAACTTTTGAAGTTAGGAAGTTAAATGCCCATGTTTGGAGACTTAGGGGCCTATCAAAATCCTATGAACTTTGGGAATTGTAGGATCATAATGTCAATTTGGAGATTTAGCCGGGAATTTGTAAGATTGTGGAATATTAATGACAATATTCGATGGGATTAGGTTCGCATAAAATGAATCCAAATTGTTTAAATATGATAGGTTCAACTAAAATGAACCGAGACTGTGTTAAAGATGATTGGTTCAAATAAAATGAACTCGGTTGTTTAATGATGATAGGTTCGAATAAAAAGAACCAAACACATGGATATTGGAAATGGATTTTGTTAATGGAAATTGAAAAATAAAAATGAGATTAAAAATGGTAAATGTTAATTTACTTAAACATACCTCTCTAAATGACATCATAAGGGAAGTTCGCGCGCTTGGTGATGCCCCCTGGCTAATGAATGCAGGGTGGATATAGTCCTAGGCCATATGCGGGGTTTTTATATGTTTTCTGCGTTGTTGAGGGGATTCCAGGTGTGGTCCTAACTCTCCCGCAGGCATATGGTCGCTTCTCGACGTTGCATTATGATCCCAGGTTGTCTTGTATAGATAGGCCCTGGAAGATGATGGTCATTTAGGGGAGCTCCCAGTGGGGAAACTCGGAGGGGCGGTCATAAATTCGTTATATGTATATGAATATAACTTTTCTGCATCAAGTGGGACTTGATGGTTATATGCCATAAAGAGCATGGATACGTGCCATAAAGAGCACGGGATTGAGATATGTGCCATAAAGAGCACTTGGTATTAATGGTATTCCTATTAAGGAATGGAAAGATAATTAACTATGGAAGTTAATGAACGGTTTTATTCCTATTAAGGAATATAAAAGATAATGGAAATTTGATAAATGAGGAAAGGTTTTAAATTTAAATTATTTACTTTTCTTTCTTTTATGTAAATGACATTTCATTTCATCATTTAGTTAAATTGACTTAAATTTTAATGTAAGTTTAATATGCTAGATTACATGTCTTATTATCATCCTTATCACTCATGCATAAATGTTCATTTCTATCATGCTTTTTATTCTTTTGGTGATTATATAGAACCCGGCCCTGACCGGTTTACTTTCCTTGTTGCATATATGACTGTATCCGCTCAGGTTCTCCACCGCAAGGACGCCCGGTTTGACATCCCTATTCCTTTTCTTTTGTCGAACTTTAAGATTTTGCAGGTTATTAGAGGACATTGTATTAGACGCTTTCATCTTTGTCTTCTAGATATGATCAGGTCTTTTCACTCGGGCGTGTGGTCCAAACTTTTGTGCTTGTTTAATGAATGTATTACGTATGATATTAAACTATTGTAATACTTTGTATATAGCTGTGGACCGACAGCCTATTCGGTCCTTTTGTATACATTCGTCTTAGTTGTAATATATATATATATATTCTTGTGGAATTCCACTTGCTTATCAGATTTAGGTTGTTTAAATTTAAATTTCTTAACTGCATTTTAAAATTTTACACTTTTTGGCAACCTGTTTTCTGACTTATTGGGTGGTTTTCCCATATCCTTAGTTTATATTTTTGTTGATGTTGATAATGATATCCATCCATGATTTCTGTTACGTTTGAGTATCGGGTTGGCCACCCCTTATCTTGGATCGCGAGTTGTCACAATTCAGCCTCTACACATTTATATAAATGCCATAGCTTATATTTTAACAGTGGGGGGTTAGATATTGTGAGTGTATGAGCTGCACTGGAAGGGAAAGTGGGAAATAACCGATTTAGGGATGGAGGATAGGAGTTTTTAGAGTTTTTGGTGAAGGTTTCCAACCCAGCCTCCCTCTCTCTTAAATACAACTAAACGGAAAGAAACCCTAAACACGTTATTCTTGGTTAAATCTTCACCGTCGCTCGAATGATATATCGCCCTTGCTCGGATGACTTCCATGTCATTTGAGCGACCTTAGAGAAATTTTTTGATTTCGTTTTATCATCCTAACTTCTCAATTTCTCACATTTTCCTTTATATAATATCCAAAGTGTCAAGAAGGCATATCTGATTTATAACCTGATAATTTCTATAATCCTTATCTAATGCATAATCAAATAATTTTCTTCATTTAACCCATTTCTTTACCCGTAAATCCCTATGAGTACAATTTGTTCCTCCTCATATAAAACCTATATATGATTTAATTAATTTAATGGGGCGGGTATTACAAACTTTCCTCCTTGGGTAATTTCATTCCCGAAATTCTCGTTCCATTAATCCCCAATGGGGTCCGCCAACTTCCATCCTAAGTCCTAAAAATCCTATAAGACAAAATCATTGATGTTCTCAACATTAATATCACCAAATATCTAGCATGTTTGATTCTCTAATAATCACCATCTTTCCAACTCCGATGTTACACACTCGACCCCGGGTTTCCATTCACCTTATTCTCAAATCCTAATTCATTCCTAGAACTACCTTTCTAGTAACTAAGGCCTAGCGGAGCCTCCACAAGCAAACCATTCTTAGAGACCAATTCTCACCCAAAACAAATCATGGCACAACCAACCGTCATATCTACCATGTCATTTTCTCACTCCAAGAAGTAGTAATTTCACTAAATCACTATTGCACGCTCAATTTATACCTTCCATTGCACACTGTAATGAACCTGATGTAATACCCCATATTTTTATGATTTAAATAATTATGAGATTAATTATTATTGTGGGATTAATTGAGATTAATTGAATTAAAATATGAGAATTTAATTATTCATTTATCCGAATTTAAAATAAATATTAACTACTGTGCCAAGGGTTAATACTTATTGATTGAATATTACTGAGTGATATGTAATATGGAACTATACACTTCGGTAAATTGTCAAAAATAAGAAATACAACAATTTAGTAAATTAAGTCAGGCGCGCGTGTGAGTTGTGTTGGGACTAATTTAATGGAATAAAAGATTAATTATTTTTGGGTAGCTCGTATGGTCATTTAGAGTGTGCCGTTGAGTCCGGAAGGGTCTAGATAGTTAGAATAGTATACCCGGGTGTTTAGTTTGGGTCTCGGAGCAATTTTAGGCATAACTGCCACCCCGTGAGGGCATTATGGTAAATTGTATTTTTGGGCTTAATTAATGGACGAAAATTAGGAGTTATTTTTATCAGCCAAAAGAAGTCCATTAGGGT
Organism: Sambucus nigra; assembly: GCA_949130495.1. NCBI lineage: Eukaryota > Viridiplantae > Streptophyta > Magnoliopsida > Dipsacales > Adoxaceae > Sambucus > Sambucus nigra. The sequence continues at coordinate 604,219,393 of OX422208.1, forward strand.
AAAGGGATATAGAAAGTAAGAACGGCCATAGAAAGTGTGAGGGATAACCAATTTCCAAGAGGGAAGGCTCGATTATCACCACCTCACACAACCATCACCACCACCATGTAAATGGGGACGAGGGGAACACACCCATACCAACAATGTTAAGAAATCACACGACTAATTCGAGGCAAGTGTTTATTACTTGTTGTACCTTAGCAATTATCATAATCATGTTAGTATAGGGATGTTCTAAACATGTTTTGGTTCATAAAAGTGATGAAAATTGGAGAATTAGGATGTGTAAATTGAATCTAAGATTTGTTAAATTGAAACCCTCCAGGCATGTAGATTAGAAATCACGTTTTCATGAAATTATGTGAAGAACAAATATGGAAAACATGTGTTCTTGAATAAGAAATTTAAGAACTAGGGTTTTAATGAATAAAATTGGGGATTTCATAAGTCTATGATGATTCGTAATGATATAATGACTTTAGGGTGTTAGAATCCATGTGTAATTGTTAGGATTCGTTTTGGGATTGATTGATTGGAGTTTCGGTGTTAGTTTAAAGGTTTTAGGGTTAAAAATGGTGGGAAAATGCTAAAATTTTGGGAGACGAAACAGAGGGTCTCGCTCGAAGTCATTCAAGCGAGATTGCATCTCTCGCAAAGTTGCTCGAGCGACACGTGGCAGTCGTTCGAACGACATTCCATCTGGTTCGAACGATAGGGTGAATTTCTGGGTAATTTCTTAGGGGCAGTCTTGGAATTTTCCAGTCTTTATGAGTGAGATAAATTACCAATTGACAGAAATGAAACGAAGCAGGCCACGAGAAAGTATGCAAGTTTTATACTTAAATTAATCCGGAAAGAAGAGTTACTTTGGAAATTACTAAAGAGTTACGGAAATTTAGTAAGATTGTAAAATACGTAATAATTAGAATGAAATATGTATAGGATATATACAAGAAGGTTGGGGATAATGCCTAATAATATTAATAGGATGTTTGAATGCCTATTACTTGTTTAATATTATTTATATAACATACCTAGCTACGTTCTATCACGGGGGGTTGTGTAGAGACAGTCTTATCCTAGGTGACCTTCGGGGGGATATTTGACTTGTATCTCAGAACATAGTACTGTGAAGACTTATTTGTGAGATGATAAGTCAGCTGACTATGGGAGCATAGGTATGTCCGTGACCCATAGGTATGTGAACTATGTTCGTCTCCACTATGTGTGTTTTTTGTATATGGTTCGTGGGAGACTTTCGAACTGACAGTCCTTATTAGAGTACGAGATGTACCGGGATATGATAGCAGAGTATGAAATGCACTACAGGTTTAGCCTTGGGGTGATGTATTTGTATATGTATATTATGGTGGTGAATGTATATATATACTTGTGTTATTCCTACTGTGAGATAATTGTAGGTTATTGGGATAGTATAGTCTTAAGTGACGTAAGCTATGAATACTTAACTTAGTTTGATAACACTTAAAGGAATTAATAAATGATGGTATTAATAATGTGAAAAACTGGGAACCACAGGTTACTTCCATGAGGTATAACAAGAAGTATAAATAATTATCTAGTTAGAAGTTTTACGAATGGCTAGGTGATAATAGATGTACTTTAGGCGTGCACAATAGACGAGAGGTGATAATCTCATGTGAGAGTTCGAACTAACATGCATTTGACACTTGCTTCACTATAAATTTTAAATACTTTCTAAAACAAATATTTTTACACATAGGGCTATGACCCGTTTCTTGCATCTCTTCTCTCTCTTACTATATATATGTATTATATCAGGTGCTCAGCAATAGGGATACCAGGCTTACAGATTTGGATTTCTTGGCATGCTGCAGCTGTTGTGGAAGTTGTATATCTTTGCATTAGACGCCTGTGATACCTCGCTTAAATTAATAACGGGTGGCCATCCCTATACTAAAATAATCACGAATCTCAAGTGGATCATTCTCAGCATCTACTGACGATTCTAAAATAAACACGGCTAACTACCCATTAGCATAAAAAGAGGGTATCAAAACTTTTAAAACATTTTATTTAACACTTTCTAAAACCAACCTTGCAACAACTAACCCATAACATAACATTTAAATATGATAAGAGACACATACATGCTCAAATTATATAAAGGAGTCTAATAAAAGAGTTCAACACAATGTACAAACTAAGATACCCGAATATGCTATCGGGTCAGAGAAAATACATAAATATGAAAAAAGGAAATATAAAGTGCTACACTATAACACTTGGGTATAAACCCGATATACAAACTGAATCTTAATCTAGGTATACAAAAGATAGTAATCGACTATATCAAAATACCGCAATAGTTCTCTACTGTCACAGCTCCACGAATACACTGGATGGATAACAATAATGGCATCCTTACGGAGGAACACCTAAAATATATACAATATGTACGAGGCAAGAGAAAATATAAACGGGTCATAGCCCGAGGTGTGAAAACATTTTATAGCAAGTGCCTTAAAATTCATAATAATTATAAATGCATTATGACATGATTAACGTGGAGTCGCACTCTCCATAAATCGAACTCACCTCTCAACTAAAGTGCGCCAATGGACGTGTTCACAGGATCTCCAAATACTTTCCCAAATCTATCTAAACAATGATCCTCATTTCTACAACTTCCAATCTCAAATATTTATAGACCTACTAACAAATTAAAAACTTATATAAACATTTTTTTTACTAGAATTTCTCATTTTCTAGTTATGACATAAATATATATATATATATATATATATATATATATATTAGCATCTAAGTGCTAAGGACTAAACTTCTCCCAATTCTCAATATGACACTGTGGTTCGTGCGTGGGACGTCTCGCAAGCGAAATCCAAACAAGGAACCCCCCCGATACACTACTCCTGGCAGTATTGATTATCAAGATTCATTATGCCCCGAATGCATGACGCGTATAACCCAAATCTTATATAATGTGATTAATTAATTATTCTCAATTCTCAATAGTGCACGGCGTTTCGTGCGCTGGACGTCTCTCAAGCGAAATCCAAACAAGGAACCCCCCGATACACTACCCCTGGCTCTGTCGATCATTGAGATATACTTATATATAAATATGAGCACTAAGGACTAACTTCTCCTCACTCCCAAAATTATACTGCATTTCGTGTGTGGGACGTCTCGCGAGCGAAATCCAAACAAGGAACCCCCCGATACACTACTCCTTGGCAATGTTGGTCATTGAGGTCCATTATGCCCTCGATACCCAAAGTACTACAAGTACTCATATGATTATCTACTCGATTAAGTCCGGTTAAAATCTCCCGGAATGAGATTCAAGCAATCTTCTTATGTCTCTTTACTCTAGAGACAAATATGATATCATTTAATCATATTCAAGTAATATACTATTCTCACAAGTATAATAATAACCATCCCAACGAATTGTAACTCGAGGACGTAGGTCCTCAATTCTATAATCTTCCAGAAATTACTCACTTTATCCCAGGTTACCAGATATCGGACTATTATCACACCTCCACGGTAAAATAATAAATCAAAACGTACGGGAAGCGGTCATAGATCCTCCCCGGCAATAAGACGAAACGTACCCACCACGTCTCACCCCTAATAAAAACAATCACACAATAATAAATGTACGCCATGACCTGGGGACTATAAGCACCCTTCTCCTCATGCCAGGGGCCTCACCACATCGCGCAACTTCCCATGATAGCATAGAGGGGGTATGCGTCATATATATATATATATATATATATATATATATATATATATATATATATATATCGTTCACACATGATATACATACATCACCGCTTCACATAAAGGTATACCATCACCGCATCACATAAAGGTATACCATCACACCATATATATATATATATATATCACACTATTTACATACTCTAATTATGCTCTTAGGCGTGAATGAAATAATATCCTTTATTAATATATTTTACTCTCAATATACTATTCGTCAACAACTCACATAGCTTCCTCGGTTAGTATACACTGTACTATTTCTCATTTGAAATTCACACATCACTCCTATTGGTATGAATTGTCACTCAATTCTACTTTCGTTGAGGATATTCTCTATATCCTGATGCACCTCGATCATCATTTATCCTTTATGTGAAACATCTCCCAATTCAATTTATAGTAAGGATATTCTCTAGATCCATATGCACATATATCAACATTTATTATTCTCAATTCCTAATATGGTTCAATCAATCATATGAACCTTTAAAGTTATCCCATTTGGGAATTAATTCTAAAATGCATTGTCACTAAGCGCATCCTAACTCTCTCTCTTATAGATTCTAATTATCTCCAAGTAAAATTCTCAATGATAGTGGGCTTCCCCACTAGTCGATGTGATACTCTCTAATCGGTATTCTCTCGAATTAAGTCAATATGAATCCAATAATTTATCATAAGGGAAACTCCTCAAAAGTCTCCAAAACACGCTTCTCATAACTCATATAGAGAGTCCCAATCGATAAACTCGAATGATCCCGGATAAAACTCACTCCATAAGAACTCCCCTAAAACAACCCTATTTCCGAATCGATTCGGCCATGCGAATCGATTCGCCCTTCATGCAAATCGATTCGGTCCAAAGGACCAGGGATTCTATCTCAGAACGAATCAATTCAGCTTGGGGTCGAATCGATTCGATCACTCAGACTTTGGCACTTGCAACTTTTCGAATCGATTCGTTAAGGGGCCGAATCGATTCGTCCTATCAGAAGCTACGAAAATGACTATTTTTCTCAAAAGCCAAAAACCCTAAAAATTATATATGCCCTCTTCTCTTCATTTTTCTTATATCTAACATCAAAATTAATAATATAACTCAACCCAACTAATTTATAACCCCAAATCCATTATATGCACAACAAATCTAAGATTTTACCCAAAATCTAGGTTTTAGCATTTTAAGCCCAAAATCCCTAATTTTTTCCACAAATCATGAGATATAAGATAGACAACAATTATTTAGCAAGTTTAATCACTTGCCTCGAATTCGTAGAGTCTGATTCATCCTCAAAATCAGGGATTGGCCGAAAAACCCAACTTTTCTCTCTCTCTTCTTCTTTCCTTCTTCTCTTTCTTTCTCTCTTTATTTCTCTTTTGTCTCTAATGAGAATTGTTTCTCCCGTAGGCTTTTAAGCCTTAACTCCCGAGATACACAACTTTAAATGATAATATGCACTTTAAATGACTCGATCACTTTAATTCGAGCGAAACGAACTAAAAATATTTTGAAACCTAAATAGCCCCCAAGTATAGTCATTTCGACTATCTTGACCCTTCTGGAAACAACCGCACCCTCAGAATCAGCATTCGAATCACGTTCTAACATCTTCAAATTTTGACCTCAATTTTAATTATTCTCCAATGAAAATAATATTTATTTCTCCCAAAAATAAATAAATTATTGTCCCAAAAATCTCGGGGTATTACAGACTTCCCTACTTACAAGAATTTCGCCCTTGAAATTAAGCTAAGCCTAATACTTCAAAGCTCCGCTAGTCTCTACTACACTTATCCTCACTAACACCATACCCTATCCTCTAACTTCTCACAACGAATTATTTTAGTTTATTATAAAACCAATTATAACTACTAGGGCGCCCATACACCCTTTATTCGAGCTCTATTAGTATAAACACAATTAGGCTTCACTTGCCTCAATAGTACAATAACTAGGAATATATTAAATTATATTAACATACTAATAATATTACAATTTTGAAAGGTCCGAAGATATAACTCCTTTCAATTCCTGACATTCGCTACTTTCATGCGGGGGAGGTCTCGCAAGCGAAATCCAAACAAGTAACCCTCCCAATACACTAATATGTAGCAACGTTGGGGATTGAGAGTTTGCTAGATCGGGACTAGAGTTTTAAAAATATTTTTTTAGAAATCATTTTTGATATGGCCCAAAGGCCTATAAAAAGTTTTATTTTGAAAACAATTTATTTTAAAACAGTTTATGTTCGACATTTAAATAAAATACCATCATACTCATAATAATATATAGCTCTCAAAATTAGCATAATTATGAGCTAAATTCTCTCGCTCAACAACAATCCACTAAATTCTGAATCATTTTAGTAATAATCTCTCACATCATATTAATATATTGCCATACACTAGGTTATTCCATAACTAGAATACACTAATTATATAAGTCTAGCACGACTATACAAGTTTAGTAGCTTTATCATTACTACTCAACACATTAAAAAAATTCTTACATTCACAACAAAGTTATAGCTCTCTATAAGAATATTATAAAACAATCTATTCTCTCAAAAGATAATAACATAAGAGACTCACTTGCTCAAAATTCCCTTTCGGGTCATTCAATACATAATAGGGTTATAGCACTACCCTCTCATAACTATCTCACATGCAATATTCCCAAAGCTTCATATAACGTAATCCTGTTCACACGGGAAAACAACTTCCATCCTAGTCCGATTGCCTGTCTTCAACATTGGGTTCCCACACAAAGTCCCCTGCCTAAAATGGCCCCGAATCTGTTGTAAGGGTTGCACCTCCAAAACTTCATCAAAACATGGTCTTTCAACTCTTTTAGGACAATATCTCTTTCTATGACCTATATCATTACAAAAGAAACATCTACCTGTAAATCCTCTTTGCCCACCTTGAGGGATGAAACACTGTTGCGACCCTCGATAATCCGACTTATACCCACTGGCATTACTAGCATTATCTTTGCTAAACCTACTTGATGAACCCGAATATCTAAAGTTTTTACCCCATTGCGAACGAATGTGATATTCATGACACTGCAATAGTGTCGCATTCACTACCTTGACAAAAGTCACTAACACCGGGTTCTCTATCAAATGCTGCTGAATTTGCCCATTTAAACCTCGCATGAACTTCGATATACGATTCTCTTCTATATTTACCTCATCAGTTACGAAGTTCTCTAATCGATTAAATTCTTCTTCATACTCGGCCATCATTCTATTACCTTGAAACACATCCATCAGTTTCCTCCTCATTTCCTTCTGAATCGCGGAAGGAAAATACCTTCGATCAAAAAGTTCCCAAATATCTCATATAGGCAATGTATATCTCTGTTCAGATGTGGTGACAAACTCCCACCATTGGAGAGATGCTCCCGTTAACTTAAAGGTAGCTAGAAATTACTTCTGCACCTCACTACAATCAACCATACGGAGATGCCTTTGCATACTATTCTTCCATCGACTTGTAGCCACCGCATCAACTCCACCTGAAAAATCTGGAGGATGCCCCTTACTAAAATCATCCCTCACTCTTTCTCACAAAGACAGTCCTAAATGGGTTTGGGCTTCTTGAACTGCAGGTTGATGCGCCATCGCAGATATGGCAGTAATTACTACTTGTGCCACAATAATGGCAATGTCATCTGTAGTCATAGTCCTTTGAGGCAATAGGGGTTTCACACTCTCATCCCCTCTAGTTGCCCTGCCTGAACGACTTTTTTTCGGTGGCATCTGAAATAAGAACAATTGTATCAGAATTCCTTTCAAAAGTTTTCTCATCACAGAAGAAAATAGGGACGTGTGAACACAACAGTCCTAGTAATAGGGCTCTACATCAAGAACTCTTACGAAAGATGGCAGTAACCCATAAAGATCCTAAGGACACTAGAACCTAATGCTGTGATACCACCCGTGACACCCCTCTTAAAATAATAACGGGTGGCCAACCCTATAGTAAAATAATCCGGAATCTCAAGTGGATCATTCTCATCATCTACTGACAATTCTAAAATAAACACGGCTAACTACCCATCACCATAAAAAGAGGGTATCAAAATTTTTAAAACATTTTATTTAACACTTTCTAAAACCAACTGTGCAACAACTAACCCAAAACATAACTTCTAAATATGATAAGAGACACACACATTCTCAAATGATGTAAAGGAGTATTATAAAAGAGTACAACACAATGTACACACTAAGATATACGAATATATTTTCATGTCACAGACAATACATAAATCTAAAAACGGAAATATAAAAGTTCTACACTATAACACTTGGGAATAAACCCTATACACAAACTGAATCCTAATCTAGATATACAAAAGATAGGAATTGACAATATCAAAATACCGCAATAGTCCGCTACTGCCACAGCTCCACGAATACACTGGATGGATAACAACAATGGCGTCCTTACGGAGGAACGCCTAAAATAAATACAATATGTACGAGGCAAGAGAAAATATAAAGGGGTCATAGCCCAAGGTGTTAAAAGATTTTTTAGCAAGTGCATTAAAATGAATAATAATTATAAATGCATTATGACATGATTAAGGTGGAGTCGCACTCTCCATAAATCCAACTCAACTCTCAACTAAAGCGCGCCACTGGATGTATACACATGATCTCCAAATACTTTCCCAAATCTATCTAAACCATGACCCTCATTTCTACAACTTCCAATCTCAAATATTTATCAACCTACTAACAAATTAAAAAAATATATATAAACATTTTCTTTTACTAGAATTTCTCATTTTCTAGTTGTGACATAAATAAGTATATATATATATATATATATATATATATGAGTTATTAGAATCTAAGTGCTAAGGACTAAACTTCTCCTAATTCTCAATACTGCACTACGGTTCGTGCGTGGGATGTCTCCCAAGAAAAATCCAAAGAAGGAACCTCCCCGATACACTACTCCTGGAAGTATTGATTATCAAGATTCATTATTCCCTCAATGCATGATGCGTATAACCCAAATATTATACAATGTGATTAATTCATTATTCTTAATTCTCAACAGTGCACGACATTTCGTGCATGGGACGCCTCGCAAGCGAAATCCAAACATGGAACCCCCCGATACACTACTCCTGTCACGGTCGATCGTTGAGATATACTTATATATAAATATGACCACTAAGGACTAACTTCTCCTCACTCCCAACATTACACTGATTTTCGTGCATTGGACGTCTTGCGAGCGAAATCCAAATAAGGAACCCCCTGATACACTACTCCTTGGCAATGTTAGTCATTGAGGTCCATTATGCCCTCGATACCTAAAGTACAACATGAACTCATAGGATTATATACTCTATTAAGTTCGATTAAAATCTCCCGGAATGAGATTCAATCAATATTCTTATGTCTCTTTACTCTAGAGACAAATATGATATCACACAATCATATTTAAGTAATATACTATTCTCACAAGTACAATAATAACCATCCCAAGGAGCTATAACTCGAGGACGCAGGTTCTCAATGCTATCATCTACCAGGAATTAATTACTTTATCCTCGGTTAGCATATATCGAACTATTATCACACTGCCATGGTAAAATAATAAATCAAAACATACGGGAAGCGGTCTTAGTTCCTCCCCGGCAATCAGACGAAACATACCCATCACGTCTCACCCCTAATAAAAATAATCACATAATAATAAATCTATGACCTAGGGACTATACGCACCCTGCTCCTCAAGCCAGGGGACTCACCCACATCGCACAACTTCCCTTGATAGCATAGAGTGTATATATATATATCGTTCACAGAAGATATACATACATCACCGCATCACATAAAGGTATACCATCACACCATATATATATATATCACACTATTTACATACTCTTATTACGCTCTTAGGCGTGGAGGAAATAATATCCTTTATTAGTATATTTTACTCTCAATATACTATTTGTCAAAAACTCACATAGCTTCCCCACTTAGTATATACTGTACTATTTCTCATTTGAAACTCACACATCACTTCTATTGGTGTGAATTGTCACTCAATTCTATTTACGTTGAGGATATTCTCTATATCCTAATGAACCTCGATCAGCATTTATCCTTTATGTGAAACATCACCCAATTCAATTTACGTTAAGGATATTCTCTAGATCCGTATGCACATCTATCAGCATTTATTATTCTCAATTCCTAATATGGTTCAATCAATCATATGAACCTTTAAAGTTATCCCATTTGGGTTTTAATTCTAAAATCCATTGTCACTAAGGGCATCCTAACTCTCTTTATTATAGATTCTAATTATCTTCAAGTATAATTCTTAATGATAGTGGGCTTCCCCACTAGTCGATGCGATACTCTCCAATCGGTACTCTCTCGAATTAAGTCAATATGACTCCAATAATTTCTCATAAGGGAAACTCCCCAAAAGTATCCACAACACGCTTCTCATAACTCATATAGAGAGTCCCAATTGATAAACTGGAAAGATCCCGGATAAAACTCACTCCAGAAGAACTCCCTTAAAACAACCCTATTTTCGAATCGATTCGGGCCAAATCCGAATCGATTCGACCCTGCGAATCAATTTGCCCTTCGTGCAAATTTATTCGACCCAAAGGACCTGGGATTCGGTCTCAGGCCGAATCGATTTGGGTTGGGTACGAATCGATTCGATCACTCAGACTTGGGCACCTGCAACTTTTCGAATCGATGTGGTAAGGGGCCGAATCGATTCGGCCTATCAGAAACTACGAAAATGGCTATTTTTCTTAAAAGCCAAAAAATCCCAAAACTCATATATACCATCTTCTCTTCATTTTTCTTCAACCCAATCATATATATAACATCAATATTCATAATATAACTCAACCCAACTAAATCATAACCCCAAATCGATTATATGCACAACAAATCTATGATTTTACCCAAAATCTAGGTTTTAGCATTTTAAACCCAAAATCCCGAATTTTGTCCACAAATCATGGGATAAATGATACACAACAATTATTTATCAAGTTTAATTACTTGCCTCGAATTCGTAGAGTCTGATTCGTCCTCGAAATCATGGATTGGGCGAAATCGTAGAGTCTGATTCGTCCTCGAAATCTTTTTCTTTCCTTCTTCTCTTTCTTTCTCTCTTTCTTTCTCTTTTCTCTCTAAGGAGAATTGTTTCTCTCGTAGGCTTTTAAGCCTTAACTACCAAGATACACAACTTTAAATGATAATACACACTTTAAATGACTCGGTCACTTTAATTCGAGCCAAACGAACTAAAAATATTTCGAAACCTAAATAGGCCAAAAGTACAGTCATTTAGACTATCTCGACCCTTCCGAAAACAACTGTACCCTCATAATCACCATTCGAATCACTTTATAACATTGTCAAATTTTGAACTCAATGCCCATTTAATTATTCTCGAATTAAAATAATATTTATTTCTCCCAAAAATAAATAAATTATTGTCCCAAAAATCTCGGGGTATTACAACGCCTCCATCATTTCACTTCCGTTATGTTTATACTTTATATTTAGGGCATGTGTCACCCATTCCTTAATCAATTATTTGAGATTTTATTCAGATTATTTCCTTTTCATTTCAATTGGATTTATTGTTCCTATGGTACTTGATTTAGAGTTTTAAAACTGGAATGTTTTGTCCAGTCTTATCTATTTCATCTTGTTATTCAGATTTAGTATTTATATTAATTAGTTGTGATGGACGATTGATGTTTATATTCTCGGATTAATGATGGAAAGATTATTTTTAAAAAGAAAAATATTTTGACACTAGCTTAATTAATTATTAGGTGGTTAATAAGGTTATTATGTTTTCGACAGTGATGCTAAGAATGAACCAACCGAACATTTTGTTTAAAATTTTATAAAGGACTGATCACCCAATATTTAATTGGATGGGGTGTCACAGGTGGTATCAAAGCATCAGGTTATATATCCCTTTAGGATCTGTACGGCTTACTATGTTTCAGCTTTGCATCTTTTGATATAGAGCCCTATCTTTAAGACTGTTGTAATCTTAATTTTGTGATTTCATTTTTAGTTATTTGAGATTTAGTAATAACGGTGGACTAATAAAATTCTTTCTCTCCTCAGATGCCTCCTCGGCGTGCACCAAGAATTAGACAGGTCCAGCCAGAACAGCCGGTAGCGCAGACTTAGGGGATAATAAACGCAGCAGAGGCTGCTGCAATAGTTGCACAAGCGATGAATACATCCATAGCGATGGTGCAGCAGGCCCCACCCCAAGCTCAGGCAATAGCACCAGTTCCAATGCATTTGTTTCCCATTTCATGGGAAAGTGTGAGAGAGTCCTTTCAGAGGGCCTATCCCCCAGAGTTCATGGGCAGTTCAGATGTGATTATTGTTAGTTAGTGGAAGAAGGACATACAGCTACACCTTCGTATGTATGAGTTCAGTGACGTTCAGAGGCAAGTTTTGGCTACCTTCAAGCTGAGAGGGGCAGCCTTATAGTGGTGGGAATCCACTACTACTATTGAGGAGCGATATTTGATGACGATCAGTGATTTCTGGGTGCGATTCGACCGCAAGTACTTTCCTTCCACCGTCAAGATCGATATGAGGCGGAAACTTTTGGACCTCACCCAGGAAGGGAGACCAGTTGCGGAATATGAGGAGGAGTTTACACGATTGGCAAACATGGTACCTGATGAGGTGCCTACTGAGGAGAAGCGCATTCAGATGTTCATGGATGGCATCACCTAGAGGATCAGGCAGCATCTTCTAGGTAACCTCTCATTACAGACCTATTCTGATGTGCTTAATACAGCACTGCTGCATTGCCCGAACCACCACTTCCACGTGACTGGGAGCAAACGAGTAGGGGAGTCCAGCCAGTCGGGCAGGACATGAGTTAATGGTGCTAGCGGGGCACAACCAGCTCAGGGTCAGCAGATGTTGGTTAATCAGAGTTCCTAGTAGAGGTACTCTAAGAGATTCAGGTGAGGGGGTTTCCGTTAGGGTTAGGGAGTTTTTAGGCCTGTCCAGCAGGGTCAGCATAGCTATCAGGACCAACAGGGGCATCAGGGCTAGCAGGACTAGTAGCAGTCTAGGCAGGGCCAACAGGGCCAACAAGGAGGTGGGAACGGCCAGCAGGGCAGAGGATAGTAGGGGCAGCAAGGGGGAAACTTTGGTGGGAAGTGTTTTATATGTTGAAACACTAGCCACAAGCGACATGACTGCCCTGAGAGGGGCAGGAGCCCACGTCAGCAGCATCAGTGTGCTCGACATAAACCCTAGAGACCGATTTTTCCCACCGCCCTCCCAGCACCACCTCAGATGTCATCATTGCCAGCAGTTCCAGTTTAGTAAGGTCAACTTCAGTATGGACGAGTTTATAACTTCCATTAGGCCACAGCCCCACAGGCACCACCCACAGTTGAGGGTACATTTCCTATCCATGGCACTAGAGGTCGAGTTTTATTCCATAATGGGGAGTCACACTATTTTATATCTACTCATTTTACAACGGCCTTAGGGTTATTAGACACAACAGAGAGCACGGTGACATGCGTAGACTCACCACTGGGTAATGGGTCTTTGATTTTCTTTATATGTCAGGGTGTGGGAGTAGAGATTGGTAGCCTGATTCTACCAGCTGATATGCTAGTCTTATAGTTACATGAGCACGATGTTATTATTGGAATGGATTGGCTCGCTGTGTATAGAGCCATGATAGATTGTTTCGGTGGGAGTATCATCTTTTCCATTCAAGGGTAGGAGATGTTTTTGGTGGCGATGCCTCACCCAGAGGGAGGCTCCTCCACCCATTTGCACTACATAGAGGAGGAAACCTCTAAAGAGATCGTGATTCCCTTAGATTCGATCCCAGTAGTTCATGAGTATTTCGATGTATTTCAAGAGATACCGAGACTACCCCCAGTTGAGAAATAGATTTCATCATAGACTTGATGCCGGACACTCGACCGATAGCATTGCACCGTATCGTATGGCCCTAATGGAAATGAGGGAATTATGGGATCAGATAAAGCAGCTATAAGGTTAGGGTTTCCTTCGTAGGAGCACCTCACCTTGGGGCGCTCCAATGATGTTTGTGAAAAAGAGAGATGTTTCACTGAGGTTATGCGTGGATTAACGAGAGTTGAACAAGTTCAAGATACAAAATAAATATCCGTTGCCTCGAACCGATGACCTGTTCGACCAGCTGAGGGGAACATCCTTCTTTTCAAAGATAAATTTGAGATCAGGATACCATTATCTACGAATTAGGTCGAAGACTACTTTCTTGACGAGATATGGGTCCTATGAGTTCAGAGTCATGCCATTTGGGCTGACAAATTCTCTAGCCATATTCATGGACTTGATGAACCGAGTGTTCAGAGAGTTCTTGGATAAGTTTGTCATCATTTTCATAGATGACATCCTGATATATTCACACATTGAGGAGGAGCATTCGGAGCACTTGAGGAAGGTTCTTCAGACTCTACGAGAGCATCAGTTGTATGCTAAGTACGAGAAGCGCAGATTTTGGTTACGGTAGGTACAGTTTTTAGGGCATTTTGTATCAGCATTAGGAATATCAGTTGACCCGAGCAAAGTGTCGGCGGTGAGGGAGTGGGGACAGCCCACAACTCCGAAAAAAGTGCGTAGTTTCTTGGTGCTAGTCAGGTACTACAGAAGATTCATTCGAGGCTTTTCGAAGATAGCGGGTCCGTTGACGAATCTAACTCATAAGGAATTCAGTATGTTTGGGATGATACTTATCAATTGGATTTTGATGAGCACAAAGATAAGTTAACTTTTACACCATTTCTTGCTTTGCCCAAGCCGGGTGTAGAGTATCTGGTGTACACTAACGCTTCTTTACGGGGACTCGGGGGAGTAGTTTAGTAGGAGGAGAAGGCTATAGCTTTTATCTCCCACAAGCTAAAGCCTCATGAGAGGAATTACCCCACCCACGACCTAGATCTAGCATCAGTCATTTTTACTTTGAGTATTTGGAGACATTACTTGTTGGGGGGGAAATTTCTCTTATTCACAGACCACAAGTCACTGCAGTACTTGTTCACTCAGCAAGAGATGAATATGCATCAGTGCAGATGGTTCGAGTTTGTGAAAGACTACCAGTTCGAGATACAGTACCATCTGAGAAAGGCTAACGTGGTTGTTGATGCGTTAAGACGTAGACCCGAGGGAGATGTAACAGACATCTGGAAAGATAAGTGGAAAGAGTTGGGTCACCAGGATGAGGTAGCCGATTCCTTTGTGTCTGTCATGACAGTCACACCAGAGATTGCTACGAGGGTGATACAAAAATAGTGAGTGGATACGTTTTATCAGGAGCAAATTGTACAACTTTTAGCTGAGGGTGCTGAGTCCTACTCAGTAAGTTCTGATGGAGGTTTGAGGTTTAATGAGAGACTGGTGGTCCCAAAAGGAGAAGACTTACGTCATGCAGTGATGACACAGTCTCACGGGTCCAGATTCGCGGTACATCCCGAAGGAGATAAGATGTACAAGGATATGAGGTGGAAGTACTAGTGGAGTGGGATGAAGAAGGACATTGTTGAGTTAGTGTCCAAGTGTTATACTTGCCAGATGGTAAAGGTACATCACCAGAGACCATCGAGGTTACTTCAGTCGTTGGATATACCTACGTGGAAGTGGGAGAGTATTTCCATGGACTTCATTATTAGGATACCTACATTACAGTGAGGTCACGACTCCATATGGGTTATAGGGGATCAGTTGACCAAGGTGACTCATTTTCTGCTAGTAAGGACAGACTATACCACATGCCAGTATGCACAGTTGTTCATTGTCGAGGTTGTTAAGCTACATGGGGTGCCCCTGAATATTCTGTCTGATAGAGATAAGATTTTTGTATCGCGCTTCTAGGAGAGATTTTAGGAGGCCATGGGTACAGATTTGAGATTGAGTTAAGCTTATCACCCACAGACGGATGGACAAACAGAGTGTACAAATCAGATGTTGAAGGATATGCTATGCATGTATGTTCTTGACTTTTGAGGAGGATGGGAGCCGTATCTTCCACTGGTGGAGTTTTCTTACAATAACTATGCTATGCATGTATGTTCTTGACTTTTGAGGAGGATGGGAGCCGTATCTTCCACTGGTGGAGTTTTCTTACAATAACTCCTATCAGTTCACGATCGGCATGGCTCCATTTGAGGCATTGTATGGAAGTCCTTGTCGTTCTCCCGCTTATTGGCTAGAGGTGGGGGGCAATAAAATTCTCGGACCTGAGGTAATTCAGGAAACCTCATTTAGGATTGAGCTCATCGGGAGTCGCATTCGGGTAGCACAAGACAGATAGAAGAGCTACGCTTAACACTACCTTAGGTGGTTAATAAGATTATTATGTTTTTAAAAGTGATGCTAAGAATGAACCACCCAAACATTCTATTTTAAATTTTATAATGAACTGATCACCCGATATTTAATTGGGCGGGGTGTCACACCTAACACTACCTTAGGAATCTCCTCCTTGAGTACTCATTTAACTTCAATCCACTCACAAGGGAAAGGCAATATTGTATGCTATGTTTCTCTCTATTTCCAACACCATAATTTATCCTCAATCCATTATTTTTCTCACCACTACCTGATCCACTGACCGCTGAGTCGGCCTGTTGAGGGTCCCCTAGTCTCATGGGAGATTGATACTACGAATAAACGGGTAGCCGAAATCATAACTACCTTACACAAAAATTTATGCAATAATGAGGTTACATTTGATGAGCGCACCCAATTACCGAGTTACATTGGCCACACCGGGCATCCGTGCCGTGCAATACATGAAACTAATTTGAGTCACCACATAGGTGAGAATACTGCTTTTCGATTTCCAAAATTGAATGAACACACTAGAGTCAGATGAACATGCAAATGTCCCAAAGAATTTCGTCCATAAACATCCGATTCTGACTCATGGAAGCGAACCTATACCGTATACTGTAAGCTATACTACTAATTCGCATCACTCTCATCGAGTACTACTTCTGGCCTGGACCACTATTTATGATGAATCGAGTCTCGACTATTCATTCTCATATTGCGATAACAATTTACGAATCAATAGTCCTTGAGGAATTCAATGCTCAACTTCCCTCCTTGGGAGCAAGGTCCTACCTTTCACACCCTTGGTGTAAACGAATTGTTCTGACTGGCAGATATTTCAAGTTTTGTCTTTACCAACCTTATCCAAAAACTAGTGACGACATCACCAACCCATTGCACCTAGGTTATTATCTGCTCTAATATATCGTGATCAATCCCAAATTTCGCAGACACTACTTGGCTAAAGTGAAGTACTCACCTAACCATGTCCTTTCACCACACTAGGTTACCGCCTAACTTACCGTTGATTTTCACCCACATAAAATTCATGTGGAATCTTCTTGATGACCACACACGTCATCATTGGTACCCTAAGGGTAATTAATATCACACTAGTTCGTATCTTCTATCCCGTTCCAGTTTGGAAAGATTACAATAACTAATCCTTACATTTCTAAGGCTACTCTAACATATGTTATTGGCATCCCGACATAAAAATCATGTTTTGTTGCTACCCCACCTTAGTTTCCTTTGGCAAATGTACACATGGCGTCATCACTATAAGACCATAATACATTTATTAGCATGTCTCGAAACTGAGTATTACCACACCCATGCTAGTCATTCCATGACATCCGAGAATCATTCATAAAAGGATACAACTATCATTCTACCTTAGGGATTACACCACCCATCTGTGCCGATTGGAAAAACATACCCGGTACGTACACTATGTGACTATTAACCTGGGATCATTACCTGACCCTCAACACTATCACTACTGGAATGATGTTGCCTCTTTTTATCGGAATTAATTAGTATTCTAAGAACACCAAACACATCTCATGTGAAATCACCAATTTGATGAGATTTCATCGTCTACATCCTTATCATCTTAGGTACACCCTTCAAATCTTTCTATACCCACATCGATATTACTTGGCGCTCAAAAGGACACTAGTCCACGAGCTTCATACCATAGTGAACCGTAATCCTCGAACAACTGGAGACATCACAAAATTTGATATTTATCATTAATAATGCCCCATAAATTCTTCTTATATGTACCTTCACGTGCCTATGGACTATCCATATACTAAGATTTCCTTGCACCTAGCCATTACCTCGGTAGCTAAATCGAGTATCAATGCTTAGATACGAATCTTAGCTTCTCCCAAATAGCTGTGACTATAAGCCACGTGTAAACTATAGTTACTACTACTGGAACTTATGGAAGGGCAAATGATGTCGCCTGTAGCCTATAAACCTCAAGGTATGCCTTACCCAAATACTCGATTATTTCTCAACTATGGTAATTGAATTTCCTTGCTATATGAACATCATATTATGTGCCAATCCATAAGATAACACAATTCTATTGTTCTTGGTAGGATATGGACGTCGGTTATTACCTATAAACACCAAGGCCCTCACCACGAATGCCGCATGAGATCATATTCCTCGATACCATACTATAATCATCAAACTATAAGGTAATACCACCTAGGGGTTTGGTAGGACAATGGGCATTGGGTATCTCGCAGGAGGAATCCCACCCTAACAACGCCGCGAGAAATCCTATTATAAAACATCACAACTTAATTACGTAATTCCAACTTACCACGATTATCTAGGTTCATTCCTTAGTTACCCCAATCATCAGGATTATCAACACCAATATTACAGTCAAGGTACATAAATTGAGATGCATTAAACCCAAGTTCCCTAACGAATGGACCTAGTACTTCCTCACCTGGAACTAAAACTTGTAATTATATTCGTCTACAAACAATCCACTAAGGTGTTCACCCATAAGGATAGCATTCTAACAACTAAGACAGACGTATTCCCCTAATGTTATTCTACATCCATTTATAAACTCATTGACCATATCCTCAATAATGGTATAACCCCAAGGATCAAAATTTACTAATTATCACATTGATATTGACTTCTCATATGTGTCACACACAAGGAGACATATAATTCAAATCACGATTTCCCATTAACTGATTATGACACTCTAACTATCAGTCTCTACCATTGACTATACACAATTTGGTGCCACTTGCCCAATGGGGGCATTTCATTCCATCAACATCTCACATGATTCTAAGCCATTAAATTGTTAACGAAAGAACCTCACACTAATAAATATGGTGTCACCACTATAGGTTTGCATAAACACCCGTAAATTACTATAACTCTAATCAGAATCACGTAAGCGATTAATAACCATCAATCTAATCATGTGCCACTAGGCATTAATCTAACTTGTTGTGCTAACCTTTAAGACTTTACCATCGAGGACACGAACTAAACCATCATCAAAGTAGCA
This sequence comes from Sambucus nigra, assembly GCA_949130495.1. Classification (NCBI taxonomy): domain Eukaryota; kingdom Viridiplantae; phylum Streptophyta; class Magnoliopsida; order Dipsacales; family Adoxaceae; genus Sambucus; species Sambucus nigra. The sequence continues at coordinate 604,238,644 of OX422208.1, forward strand.
TGACTATCCCGAACCACACCGACGTCGAAAGATCTAATACCGACCTTACCATGTCACACCCGAAAGGAACTTTTAACCTAGGGCTTTGATACCATTTGTAACGTCCTGATTTGGATTTATGGGTTACCCATGAGTCAACCCAGTCTGACCCGAGCATCAGGTGTGAAGTACAATGAAACAACCTTAAATAATTTTGCTACTGCAGTTTTATTTTAATTAAAATTTCACTTGTTAGCATGCAATTCTAGTTTTCAATATAAACTACATGAGGGACCCATGGGGAGCACCTAAGTAAACAGAGCTACTAATGCAAGCATAAATAAGGTATACTTACCTGTAAGCGCCCTCAAATTACATAATTGCTTCCAACCTGCAGTAACAAAGTGGGAATGTGAGCTTATGCCAAGTGGGATTTCGATAAGCAGTATAGAAACGAATTGCAGAAAGGAATACTCACACGCTACAACCACATGCATGCAAGAATATGTATATATTTACATATGCATACCTTTTAAATACACATGCCAATGCTTTAACCATTTTATTTCTGAAAATCCTTATTTACCCAGATTAAATGACCTTAATCTTATTAAAGGTTTTCACTATTCATATCTAGCAATTTCAACTTTATTCAACACACCCGGTTCAACACTTAAAATTATTACACTTTATTTGGCTCGTATCCATTCCTTTATCGGAATTTAAGCCATTTTATTCTTTATTATTTTCATTGAAAATCACCATTTCAACGCACGTATTCATGGTGTTAGAAAATACTATTTACTTTTTTAAATTCCTTTTTACAACATATTATTGTGTTAAATATGGGTTTCACCATTTAGGTTGCTCAACCACCCATTTCTCCACTTTATTTGACCTTTTTTTTCTTAAGTTATATGGACATTAGTGGATTTACGCATTAACTTGTCCATTTCACCCTTACCGAAATATTTATTACATTCATTCAAGTTAGGTTGTATTAACACATTTACCACACAACCCATTTATTGACATGTTTCCAAATTAATTTAACTTTTCTCATAATATTACTATACCGTATACTTACACGGGCTCCACACCAACGGTTATGCGCACCATATACTCTGGTCAGTGGTTTAGGGCTTTTCACCCAAGGGCTTCAGGCCTTTCTTGATTTATACTAGTGTAATTCAAGTTCCTTTAATGTGTCTTAAAATTTTATAAATGTCCACATTAATTCCTTTCCAATTTACCAGGACGAAGCCAAAACTCGGGACTTTACCTCCCTAATTTGTGTTACACTTGAGAAGTTATCATTTTGTGTCCTTTACACCTTAACCTTGTTCTTTATTCCAAAATTCATATTCATTTAGGACCACTTTGTGTAACACCCTTTAAAATATTTTTTTTTCATAAAAATGTTCCACTTTAAGTAAAATTGCCATTTTACCCAGTTTCTTTCAAATCACACTTTCACAAGTGTTAATTTCACCCAAAACATTAATACACACCAACTTCTTATGTTTTTTTAACCCTTTCACACCTTTTTTCACTTGGAGTATATTAATCTTGATTGGAAACACTTTTACACCTTTAATCCTTTTATAATCCCATAAGGGTTATTCTTTTGTATTATTAGTAAGTTACACTCACTAACCATTCCATGTTTTCCCATTAACAATTTACTAATAATTTTTACCAACATTCATATTTCTTTACTTCTTTATTCAAGAAATACATTTATGCTTAAAACTACTTTTATAAGAAAATATCATTTCTTTTATTAACATATAGTCTTTTAACTTCATACCCACATGTCCTTTAGTCCCAATTACACCTACTTTGAAGACTAAAATTTTGACTTTTATTATTTCTTGTTTAAACCCAACAAAATCTTCTTTAAACTTGTTTATACATGCTATGTCAAAATACTACAAGTTTATATGCAAGAGAATATGGATTTTAAACCCAAAAATCTGTCTACATGAGTTAAACATATTTTTCATCATTAAAGGTTTACTTCCAAACATTTTATTTCATAAAATGTTTAACAACAATATTTCTAAAATACGCATTTTCACAAAATATATCATCTATTAATATTCCAAAACCTTGAAATATTTACTTATTCTTTATTTTTTCAACAAAATATCAGTTCCCACAAAATTGCATTATTTGCCAACATTTTGTTCCATAAAATGTTTTTTTTTTATCAAAACTACTAGAAGATACACCATTTTCATAAAACATCAACTTTCATTATTTCAAAAACCTTTAAATATTTATTCACTATTTATTTTTAACAAAAATAATATTTTCCAACATTTCTATTTGAGAAAAATATTTATTATTTCTTTTTCACTAAAACTATGCCAAAATGACATTTCTTACATTTGCATTCCATGAAAATGTTTATTATTTTCAGATTTAATAGAAACAAACAATGATAATATCCTAGCATTTTATTTCATAAAAATATATATTTTCAGATTACTAGGAAGAACCAAAAATATTGTTTTCTAGCATTTTTATTTCATAAAATCCCTAATTTGAGATTGTTAGGAACACATCATTTTTTTTACATTCCTACTATTAATCATAGAACAATAATACAACACATTTATCAAATGGGGTCTCAAATGAAATGTGAGTATGTTACCTACCTAAATGGTCTCTAGAGTCGGAAAAATGGATCCCATCTCCACAATCCGCCCATTTAAACCCGGTAAGTGTTGGGGTTAAGCCCGACAGTATTTTTGGCGGGTTGAAATGGGTCAGATGGATGGTTTATTGCGGGTTGGAGACCAACCCGTTCCCAACCCACACTTGAGCCCCATATCTTCTCTTCTAGCTCTCTTTCTTCTCGCTCTCCCCCTGTATTATCTATATTATTTGTAATATACATACATACAGACATACATACATATATATAACAGGGTAAGTGGTTTGACCTGAGTCTGTACCCGAGATAATTTTCCTCTCAACCCGTTCCAACCCGTCCATGTCCAACCCTTATCCATAAGTAACCCGCCCAGATCCTCCCAAAATGGCCCAATTGCCGTGATGAATGGCCTCCAAAGATGGTAGTGGTGGTGAAGATGGGTGACTCTCCCGCCTCTAAAGGTGGCCCTAAAGGGAGTCACAGAATCCCACCAAATAGTCTCCATGAATTCTCCAAAACAAACCTCAACAAAGCCCTCTTCAAAAACCCCAATGATTCACTCATCTTATTTTCTAAAATAAACCCCTTCAAATGTACACTCGAACCTCCCAACAACCAGTTTCTACACATTTATATAAATGCCATAGCTTATATTTTAACAGTGGGAGGGTTAGATATTGTGAGTGTATGAACTGCACTGTAAGGGAAAATGGGAAATAACCGATTTAGGGATGGAGGAGGGAGTCTTTGATAGTTTTTTGTTGAGGGTTTTAACTCAGCCTCCCTCTCTCATAAATACAACCAGACTACAAGCAACCCCAAACACGTCATTCTCAGGTAAATCTAATAAATAGTGTGCCGTGCGTGATACTGATTTAAATAAATTCGCAAATTCCCAATTTAAACTTATTTAACAGGAGTTAATTTTGAACCAAATTAAATCAGCTTATGACAACCCGCCTATCAAAATAAGAGGTGGCCAACCCGATACTCCAATATTAACAGGAATCATAGATGGTCCATTCTTAGAATCATCATAAATAAAATAACCATACGAGATAGCCACCCATTATTTTGGAAAATGGATTGTCAAAATTTAATTTATACGTTGAAGAAGGCATTTAAACAACCCAATTTGAAAAGAAGGTGGATAAAATTACTGCATGAATTAAATTGAACAGAACATATATAACACAATAACCGAATAAGATGTCAGTTAACAGACCCAAACAATATGGTTACATCGAGTATTAAAGTATAACGTTACATTTATAATACAATTACAAAAGTTGGGCAACACGCCCGAATGAGTACCAAATCATAACTAGATTATAAAAGAAAATGGAATCGTCTACATCAAAATATCCCATAACATCCGCAAGGTGTTACAGCTCCAAGACACTGGAATAGGAAAGTCAATACGGGTGTCCTTGCGACGGAGCACCTGAGCGAATATAAGATTCATGCAACAAAAAGAATATGAACGGTTCAGGGCCCGGTTTTATATGATCACTAGATGAATAAAGAGTATGACAGTTATGAAGAGTTAATCATAATTGATAATGATAAGAGTTTATCTACTCAATATTAGCGCATAAACTAAAGCAATTATAACAACCATAGATTTAATTCAATTATACAAGAGGATATGAGTAAATATTATAAACTAAGAATGACCATCCTTTATACACCGCTTCATTCCACCGTTCCATATCTCATTAGGAAACGTATTCAAAGCCATTTAATTCTTAGAGCACTTTCTCTTAAATGAAATCCCATTTGAATAAGAATAGTTATATTACATAATACATAACGATTCTAAGACCGTACTTTCGAGTTTCCCCACTGGACGCTCCCCTAAATAGCTATCATCTTCCAGGGCCTATCGCACAAGACAACCTGGGCATCCTACAATGCAACGTCGTGAAGTGACCATATACCTTAGACAGTGAGTCATAACCACACCCGAAATTATCTCACTTCGAACAACAATCACACAATATATAATAACTGGTCCTATGGCCGAGGACTATATTCACCCTGCGTTCACTATCCAGGGGACTTCAGCTCATGCGTGTACTTCCCTTATGATAGCATTTGGAGAGGTGTATTTATGTAAATTATCATTTACAATTTATTCTCTTTTTAATAAATACATTATGTTATAACTGGAACCATGATCATTTAACGTTATCATTATAACTTCAACGTTTAATAATTTCCCAAATTAGTCTCCAAGAAATAATGACTTTTCTAAAACCCACCAAGTCTAGTCTACCTCAGTAGAATATCTAAAATCCCCCGATATATAGTCTTACATCTCCTACTCTCCATCTAACTTGTAAAAGAAAGAAAACACTTTATCATCTCTCTAGTAATCCCCGGAATAAGCCCCCCTCTATTCCATTCCTAACATAAGGACTACCTAACTAATATAAGACTCTAGGACACCAAGTTTACTTCATAAAAGAAGGTTCCTAAGTCCTAAGCCTAATAGAAATGGGGTAAGACTAAGTTAGAAAAATCACTTAAAACAGTGGGAATTCCGAATCGATTCGCCCTGGCTGAATCGATTTGGTCTTGAACCGAATCGATTCGGATGGTCTGAATTGATTCGGTCAAGAGAACCCAACATTCTGCAAACTGCTGAATCGATTCGGATGGTCCGAATCGATTCGGTCATCACAGACCTGTATCCTAACCCCTTAGCGAATCGATTCGCTAGGAGCGAATCGATTCGCCTGGCCCAGAAATCCCAATTTCGGCTATGGTGTTTAATGCCCTACTTTTCCCAATATTCATTTCTCCTCCATAATTACCCACAAAAACCACCATCAATTCAACCAAGGCCCTCCTACATGATTACTAACTACTATACTCAACATAATAATCATCTAAACAACCTTTAAGGGTTCAAACACCACAATTCGATTAAAATCCCCATTTGTTCAATTGATTCATATACACAATAATCAATACAATTTATTCGCTCTAAATCATATATTAGCAAGTAAGAAACTTGCCTTAAGGTTGAAATCTCAGATTTCCTTGTAGTAGCAACAATCCCAAGCCTCAATCTTCAATCTCTTCCTTTTTCTTTTCTTCTTCTTCTTCTTCTTCTTCTTCTTCTTCTTCTTCTTCTTCTTCTTCTTCTTCTTCTCTCTTTCTCTCTAGGTTTATAAATACACACTTAAGAAAATAGAAGGGTTTGTAAGACTTAAACGCGCCTTTCTCCTTAATTCCAATCTTAAATTGTTAATACCTCAATAAAATGACTCGTAACTACACATTTAAGTCATAACAAGTCAAAAGTGCCCGAAATCCAAAAATACAATATGGCACTTATTTTGACTATGTCGACTATTTCGGGACTCACCGCGCCTTCTAAATTGGCATTCGTAAAATATCTAACTCAATTCAAGTTCCGAATTCATTTAAATCATAAATGCCACTTAAAGCACACGACACTATAAAACGTAACATGATGATATTTACCTACACGTAATATTAAATATGCAACAATCTAGTAAATATTCTTTATTAACTCACTTAATTGATATTTACTCCATCATTCATTATTTTATATAATTCCTTCACCCAATAAATTAATATAAAATAAATTTCTCAAAAGTAAGGGTTATTAAACAGCTCCTAAAATATGCAACTACGTGTGTGTGTGTGTGTGTGTGTGTGTGTGTGTGTCAAACCATCACAAATATAATTATTAACTCAAAAATTTCAGGAAAAACCCCCTTTTATGTAAAACCTTTATTTCATATAATACTTACAATGATTACAATGAAATTTATAATGAGTTAATCGCAAAAACCCCACATGGACCACAACCTAGAGTCAGCAAGAACCGCAACTCCAATTTAGCCTAGGAATACCCACGAGCACTCCCCATGACATGCAATCATTGTTAGCTTAGTACTCCTCTCAAGAGCACCTAGATCAGCAGTATATATCTTGTCTACAAGAGAAACTTTACATAAGATGTGTTCTTGGGTTCCAAAAGAACTCACATAAACTATTGGGATCTTGTGAATTGAAAAATAAAAGGGATTAAATCCCTAAAAGAGAAGACAAACGTTTCTGCAGTAGCAGTTTTTGTAAAATAGTAATCTCAAGTTTTCTGAACAAAATCAAAACTAGGAAAATTAATTTATAAAAAAACTAAGGTGGCAGATCGCTCGAATGAGATAGCAGCGTCGCTCGAATGGATACACGTGTCGTTTCAATGACATCGCGCGACAGAGGCCTGTCGCTCGAACGATGTATTATTATAGATCGAACGAAATATTTAAAAATAAATATTTTATTTCACCAGTAAAAATCCGCCTCAACACATAGAAAAAAAAATTGACGAAAAACATAAAAGTCCGCTCCAACACTTAGAAAATATTTGATAAAAAATATCTTAACACTCTAAGTGAAATGCTAAGGAATTAAAACAAAACCTTTACAAAATTTATCTCGCGGAGATTGAATGTTGACGAACTTTGATATTCGGATCTGTCTTGATGCTCGAATGATCTTGAATTATTTTTCGACGGTTGTAGCGGTATACTATATACTCAATTGTTAACGGACAATAAAAATAATGTCCTTACAAATCTCCCCCAATGTCCATGCCGATACAAAATAAAAACATTCGAATTATCAATTCAAAATGCCTATACAAATCTAATGCTCTCCCTTGAACCCAAAACTGTAATGGTACTAAAGATCCAAGTATCAAATTCCTTTTCTTCGAAATCTTCAACTTCAAAAAATCTTCAAATCTTTAACATTTTCTTATAAGGGTGTGCAAAATAATGATCTTAAATTTGTTTGTACCTACACACATGAGATAAAGCAAATACCTTCATGAGAATATATCAATCAATAATCAAATCTCCCCATGATGAAAAAATTCCCCCATAATTCGTTCTCCCCCTTTAATTTTCGAAATAGACAAGGAAAAGAATAAACAAAATAAACATGGAGTTGTTACGATAAATATGCATAGAAAATATGGCTCAAACTATGCTCATGCAAAAAGTAACTCTAAAGCATCCACAAACTATTTTTTATTTTTCATTTTTTTAACAAAAATACAAAAATAATTTTACAAAAATCACACACCATCAATTTACACTGAGACAACCAAATCATGGAAAGAGAATGAATGGGTGTGAACATATTCTATAGGTAAATCAAAGTAATCAAACATAACATATGTGCACAATGAATACGTGTACTCCTAGCGAATGAATTTAAAAATCGTCCTTAGGTGTTAAAAAGGTCTAATTTAAATGACATCGACTCAATCCATCGGCATATAAAAGTCAAGAATGATTCCCACATCAATAACGTCTAAAACTATGAATGTTTTTCAAGACGCTGTCAGGACGTGAAACCCCATTTTTCATTACTTTCCATCTAAACTCCCTCATAAATAATAATCATTATATTTTTTTGTTTGATGTGGCCCCTTTTTGGCTTATTTATCTTTTTATTGCCTTTAAATTTTTCAGGCTCTTTTAAACGGTAGCTTTCACGACAAGTTAATTTTGCACTCTCGCAGCCCTTTCCCGTGAATCACTCATCATATTTTGTTGCAATTAAATTATTCACGGTAAACGGTTTTTACATGCACTACTTCCATTGTCAAGTCTTATCGCATATGGTTCGTTTTAAAGACAGAATTGAGATGACAACACTCTGACCAATATGTGATAAACAAGTAAAATAATCAAACAAATCGTTAATGTGTGCATTAAAGGATCTCACGAGTCAAACATATAGGCAGTAATCACAAAGTACATCTTAATGACTCCAAAAATTATAAAGTACAAAATGAAATGATGACGCATATCAAAACACATACAAATCGTCACATGATATGCAATGAAATGGTGACTCAGTCATCCTAAATGTCCATTCATATATGGTGTAAACCAAAATCCAAAAATCTTTTTGTCTTTTTCCAAAAAATTATAAAAATAAAATATTTTTGTATTTTTCAAAAGTTTTATCAAAAATCCAATACAAAAAGTACATGTGCCATAACACTAGCACGCATATAACATGAAGCACAACTAGCGAATGATAAATAAGAAAAAAGAATCATTTATACGGTATGGCAAGAGAAGAATCATGTGCAAGCAATCGAGAATCAACTAGTCTAAAATATAGTGCCTCTAAAAGTGAATTCCTAGCCCAAATAGGTGTGCAATGATGCATGGGTGTTTTGGGAACCAAGGTAACACTAGACTTCAACTTTCTAAGACTTTTTTGAATATCTAAGAAAAAAATCCTAAGGTGACCTTTTCTACCACAATATGAACATGTGTAAACGGGTGGAACGATGCCTATGGGTTAACCTTTTCTAATGACCTTCGAATTGATTGACCCTCTAAAATTAATAATGGTCTTGGTTTTAACAGAAGCATTAGAACACGACGAGCCACTACCACTGCTACCAACACTACTCGAGTCTCTTAAAATATTTTTTAACTCCAAAATATTTTACTCAAGCAAAGAATTAGACTCTTCAAATTTTAGGGATTCCTTCTCTAAATTTTCAATTATTCCTAGAATATTATCATATTCTCCCTTAAAATATGCACACTTATCCCTAAGAGTTCTTTCACTTGCCACAAACTCATCGATAAATATTTTTATCCTCTTTGGCACAAACACAAACCGTAGAATTTTTATAGTGCTCCAATTCTTTTTTAAAAATGGTATTCTATCATCACTCTCTTTCTTGTACACCTCCAAAATTTTAAAATCACGATCCACGTCCATAAGTTTCTCACGATAAAAATCTCTTTGGTTTTGAACCATTTACAAAAGCTCCATGGCGAATTTAAAACGACAATTTTCATTTTCTCAAAATTTATTTCCTTTAGAAAACTTCAAATTCAGACTATTTAAATCTTAAAAGCTAGGAGAATCCATCATGAGATAAAATAGGCACACGAGAGATGACAAAAATAATAACCCAAAACGCACTAAAACAAGATCTACACCGTAAAATAGTGAAACATGCTCTAATACCAATTTCTAAAGAGTGTGTTGTGCGTGATAATGATTTAAATAAATTCGCAAATTCTCATTTAAACTTATTTAACTGGAGTCAATTTTAAACCAAATTAAATGAGCCCTTATAACATGCAACTTTATGTGTGTGCGTGTGTGTGTGTGTGTTAAACCATCACAAATAAAATTGCTAACTCGCAGATCTCAGGAAAAAACCCTTTTTGGGTAAAACATTTGTTTCACTATAATACTTACAATGATTACAATGAAATCCACAATGAGTTAATCGCAAAAAACCCACATGGACCCCAGCCTAGAGTCAACAAGAATCGCAACTCCAATTCGGCTCAGGAATACCCATGAGCATTCCCTATGACATGCAGTCATCGTCAGCCCAGTACTCCCTTCAAGAGCACCTAGATCAATAGTAGAGATCTTCTCTACAAGAGAAACTTGACATAAGATATGTTCTTGGGTTCCAAAACAACTCACATAAATTATTGGGATCTTGTGAATTCAAAGACAAAAGGGAATAAAGCCCTAAAAGAGAAGATAAACGTTTCCGCAGTAGTAGTTTTCGTAAAACAACAATCTCAGATCTTCTAAACAAAACTATCACTGGGAAAATGGATTTATAAAAAAACTAAGGTGACAGATTGCTCGAACGAGATAGCAACGTCGCTCGAACGGATACACGTGTCGTTTGAACGATATCGCGCGACAAAGGCATGTCGCTCGAACGATGTATTGTTGTCGCTCAAACGAAATATTTGAAAAATAAATATTTTCTTTCTCCAGTAAAAATCCGCCTCAACACTTAGAAAAACATTTTTTGCCGAAAAACATAAAAAAATTTCTCCAACACTTAGAAAATATTTGATAAATAATATCCAAACACTCTCAGTGTAATGCTAAGGAAATAAAACACAACCTTTACCAAATTTATCTCATGTAGTCTTGAATGTTGAAGAACGTTGATATTCGGATCCGTCTTGATGGTTAAATGATCTTGAATTATTATTTGACGGTTGTAGCGGTATACACATACTCAATTGTTAACGGATAATAAAAATAATGTTCTTACAAATCCTCACCTCCCAAATCAAATCCACGGCTCAAGTTTAGACAGAGAAATGGCAGGTCTGACTTTCGTCAAACATCGTTCGAACGACTTCCATGTCGTTTGAACGGTACAACTCCTTCGCTTGAAAGACTTCCATGTCGTTTGAGCGCACTTAGAGAAATTTTCGAATTTCCTTTTATCATCCTAGCTTCTCAATTTTCTCACATTTGCCGCAATATAATACCTAAAGTCTTAAGAAGGAATATATGATTTATAACCCAAAATTTCTATAATCCTTATAATATCCATAATCAAATAATTTTTTTCATTTAATCCATTTCGTTACCCGTAAATCCTTATAAGTACAATTTCTTCCTCCTCATATAAACCCCACATATGATTTAATTAATTTAATGGGGCGGGTATGACAGACTCATGGGTAACCCATAAATCCGAATCGGGGCATTTCAAATGGTATCAGAGCTCTAAGTTCAGGGTTCCTTTCGAAAGTGACGTAGTGAGGTTGGTAGTGGACCTTTCGACGTCGATGTTGGTTTCGGCCAGTTACGCTGCTTTGGTGACGATTGTGGTTCTTGTCCTCGATGGTGAAGTCAAAGAGGTTAGCACGATAAGTAAATTAGTGCCAAGTGGCATATGTTCAAGTTAGTTGTATAAATCGCTTTTGCATTTCTGATTAAGTGTGTTAAAAATTTATGGGTGTCCACGTAAGCTAATAAGTGATGACACCGAGGTTCATACTGTGAGGTTTTTTATGTTCCATCCTTTGTAGACATAGAGTATTTAGAGATGTTGATAGAATGAGATATCGTCCATTGGGCAATGGCACCAAATTATGAATAACCAAAGATAGAGATTGATTGTTAGAGTGTCAAAATTATTTAATGGGAAATCGTGATCTAAATTATATGTAGCCTTGGGTGTGTCACATATGAGGATCAATATAGATGTGATAATTATGCAATTTCAATCCTGTGGATAGTACCGTGATTGATGGTAAGGTCAATGAGAATATGGATTGATGTAGGCCAACATTAGAGGATAAGTAAGTCTTAGTTGATAGAATTCTATCCTTATGGGTGAACACCTTAGTGGATTGTTGGTCGATGAGTGTACTTACAAGTGTTAGTTTCGTAGCGAGAAAGTACTAGGTCCATTCGTTAGGGAACTTGGGTTTAGTGCATATCAATTTATGTAACTTGACTATAATATGGGTTTAGATAATAGTGATGCTTGAAGTAACCTAGCAGTAAACCTAGATAATCGTGGTGACTTGGTATTAAATAAATGAGTTGTGATATTTTTGTATAGGACATCTTTCGACATCATTCGGTTGGGCCTCCTCTTGGACAATACCCGATGTCTTGTGTCCTGCCAAAAAACTGAATGGTATTAATTTAATTTTGGTAATTGTAGTTTAGCAGTGAGAAATAGGATCCCTTATGGCGTTCGTGTGCATGGGCCTTAGTGTTCATAGGCAATGCTCGACGTCCCGTATCCTACCAAAATATGTCTAGTTATGTTAGTTGGTAAATTAACAGGTAGCATGAGGTTTATATAGTAAGTGACTTCAGCTATAGTGGTTAAACACTCATTAAAGACTAAAAGGTGTAGGATTGTGAAAATATAAAGACAATTTCCTTGGATATGTATACTAAAAATTATCTTAGTTGGATGTAAATGCGAGTTGTAGTCATTCCCTGGAAATAGTGAATCTGAGGTTATGTACTGTGCATTACAACGATGTTAGTATCTCTATTCGAAACCTTGCGATTTATTGTTGCATTTTGGTTCATGTAGTGATGTCCATTTCATGGTGATAAACTCAAGGCTGTATAGCATAGGTCATCATATGACTAGTGGTTCCATGTAATGGATGTGTAAACTTTCTAGAGATACATTTGAGTTTGATGTCACTGCCCATGAGATATAGGGAACCATTGTTGTAGTGAAGTTTACATAAGTGATGGTAAACCATTTATGATTGTAGTATGGTTAGGTTATCTTAATTTGTGGCAATACATTGGAGTTTGTGCTATGACTTTTGTTATAGGCATGTATCATTATATGACCTTCGAGGATAATTTTGAAAATAGGTTGATTAATGATAGGTGGTCCACTTAGGAGAGTTAGAACACGATGAGATTCTTTGTGAATTTTAAAATAGCACTCGAGATGAAGTGTTAGGCATAATTATAGCACATATGTGTGCTACCTGTATAGTTAGCAACGACCTGGCTAAAGGAAGTTATTAAGCGAGTGATGCTTGAAAGTTAAGACGCCATTAGGATGATTATGGTTTGGGATCATGTAGACGGTGCTAAGGGTTGTAGCAATGGTACATAAGTTAAATATTTGAAATTATGTAAGCACTATGTTTCACTTGATAAGAGTGATCTCAGGAAACTGAGCTTAGTTACTACGTGTTGAAATTTTGGAGGCCTAGCTGTGATAAGTGTAAAGAGAAGTAAATTTGTCTTGATTTGTGATATTTATGCTTACTAATAATGGATAGGTAGCATTAGTACTAAGGAGGGAAGCCCGACGTTTCAGCTTCTCAATGTAAATTCATTTTGTATTCCGCACATCCATCAAGGACGGATGATCTTCGAGTAGAACTCGTCAAAGTTAAGGGACCAAACCAGAGTATGTGGCAAGGATAAGGTACTTAGCACGTATCGATGAAGAGTTATAGAATTCGAGTATATGTTATGGGTTCACCCTTCGTGTGGGTTTATTCATTGTCAAAAATGGATTATTTTCTTTTAGGCGTGGCAATCACCCGATTTGTAGCATTTTTATGTCTTTTTAATCCCAGTAATGGGAAGTTGTTAATCAATTTCAATTCAAGTGTGGTGCCGCGTAGGATCAGTAGTGATGCAGGTTAGGTCGGTTATGGATGATGCTACAAAATATGTGAGTGAGCCCTTCTTTGGATGCACCTTTGTTCTTCACCAGTCTGTGTGTGCACGTTGCCTCGCATTCTTGCATATAGATCGCATATGTTAATGGTTACTTTAGGTTGACATGTTGTTAGTTTTTTTATATGACTAGTTACAACTTGGTCGTCCATCTTGAGGTTGTGACTTGGGGATATCATAAGTGTTGAAACTTGATATGGCATAAGGTGGTATTAGTATTACGCTCCACTAAGAGTCGCAAATCGAGAATGTGATTGCTCGTGTATGATGGTGCTAGGATGACTCTTCATTAGCAAAAGGATCTCATGAAAGATATTGTTCGGGTACAACTATGTGATAAGGTGATCATCTTAATAAATCGTTGATATATGTAACTAATAAGCACCCAAAAGTGTATACCCTAAATAGACGTATTTTAGTTGTTAATTCTTAACAATTTGGGTCTTATGCGCTTAAATGTTTATTTTGTAGGCCAAATGCATGTTGCGGTGTTTAAATGCTCAAATCAAGGCAAATGCGCATCAAATGGAGCTAAGCGCGTATATACCCTGTCCCTTAACCCTAGCCTAGACCCGACCTTCCCAAACCCATCACTCGAGCCCCATGTGTGTTTGGTTTATCCCCTTTTATTTTATTTTATATTTTTTAGATTTTTTTAGTTGTGTCGTTTAATAGTTAGAATTTATTTTTTTATTTTGAGTCGTGTTTATTTTAGGATTTTTTTATATTTTATTTGCGCGTCGAGTTTTGTTTCTTTATTTTTCTTTGTTTTATTCTTTTGCTTGTTTTTAGTTTTTAGTTAGTTTAATTTTATTATTTTATCTTATTTGTTTTTTATTAGATTAGTTTATTTGTTTTATTTTATTTTATTTTTAGTTTTTAATAGCTTAGGATTTTATTTTTTTTAAGTTTTAATATTTCTATTTCTATTTTTTTAGTTTGTTTATTTTTACTTAGATTTTTTTAATTATTTTTATGTTTTTAGTTTTAATTTTATTTTTTTGGTCCAAACTAACATACACACGCATCCCATATACTCACCCACACCTTAATCCTGTACACCCTCACCACTCCCTACACCCACATCATCTTCTACCTCCCAACACTCTCTCTCCTACTCCATTAACACAACCAACACTTTCCTTCCACACCTCACACTCACTAAAAACCACCACCACACAAGCCCCATTTTACCTCATGACCCGAAATCGACCAAACCCATTTCGCAAACCCATTGAACGACGTTGTGAAAAATCAGTTATGTGTCTTGTTAAGTGTTGTCTTGATGCCAAGCTTAAGATCACATGTGTTGTCGACTTAGGAGCAGATCATACCTGTTATGGGGGGTGAGGTGATAAGGTTTCTATTTGGGTGACATACTCATTATTTGAGGCAATAAAAGGAAATTGAAGACAGTTTAAGGGAGATCCATCAAACCTCTTTACTCCTCTCTCTCTCTCTCTCTCTTTCTCTCTCTCTCTCTCTCTCTCTCTCTCACTAAGAGCTCTCATTGGGAAACACTCATGTAGCAAATTAGTGACGGATAACCCAATGACCACCTAGAAACCCCATTATAAGAGATCAAATCACCCTTTTATCACCATATTGAAACCCTACGCACATTAGTTTTGGGTAGAGGATGGTGTGCTTGACGTCTTAGTGGGTATTAGAGGATGAAGAAGAAACTTGTGGGATCTTTTGCAAGGAGCATTCTTGGAGTGATAATGGAGACAAACTTAGGAGAGGGATTTTAGAGACCCCTTGAGTCCACCAGTGGAGATGGGGGGGGGGGGGGGTCCTCCATCTTCTTCACCATTCTTGCAACTCAATGGAGGTGGGAAAGACTAACTTTGATTTAAGTTTAATGAGTAGTATATTTCATCATGTTATTTACATATATTAGGTTAAATATATGGGTGTAATTTATTGGCTTGCATA
This sequence comes from Sambucus nigra, assembly GCA_949130495.1. Lineage (NCBI taxonomy): Eukaryota > Viridiplantae > Streptophyta > Magnoliopsida > Dipsacales > Adoxaceae > Sambucus > Sambucus nigra. Next base: position 604,254,254 of record OX422208.1, read on the forward strand.
CTAGTATTGATTAGTAACCATATTAGCATTTGTATGTAATGGTATCACAAAGATTATTTAAAATAGGTCTTGAAACAAAATAAATTTAAGAATATAAAAATTTAAGAAAATGCTACTTCAGTGTAGTTCTAGTGAAAGGAAAAAAAATATTCTATAGAATAAAAATGTTAAAGAATGTCTTTACACTAATATGTGTGAAAATGAATTACGTCCTAAAGCGTGAATGAATTGTTGTAAATCACGTGTGTGTGGATAAGGGACTTAAATAAGAAAAGAAATAATTTTCTATGTATTAATGGAAAAAAAAACGGTTAAGTCCGGGTTTATCGATTCGGCTTTCTAAAAGAAAAGAAGTGGAATAATGTGGACATGTGTAAATGTTAAACAAGTTTATAAAGACTCGAATGAAACCATGAAGTAAGCAAGAAGGTCCCGAAGACCTTGGGTGAAAATCCCTAAAGCACTGGACAGAGCATATGGTGCGTATAGACATCGGTGTAGAGCCCGTGTAAGTATACGGTAAAGGAAGATTCTGAGAAAAGATAAAAGGAATAAGGAACATCTCAAGAAATGAGTTGGGTTGTAAAACATGTTAATACAGCCTAACTTGAATGAATGAAAAAATGTTCTGATAAAAGGTGAAATGGACAAGTAAATGTGTAAATCTATTAATGTCCATAAGTTGAGGAAGAAAAGGGTAAAGTAAAGTGGGAAAATGGGCGATTAAATGGCCTATGGTGTTGAACCCATAATTTTCATAAGTAGGAATTGATAGGTTATCAAATGACAAACAAGTATTTTATAACATTGTGAATATGTGTGTTGAAATGGTACTTTTCCATGAAAATACTAAGGAATATTTTAATTAATAAAAATGGGTGATTCTGGTAAAGGAATGAGCTGGAATAAATCAAGTCTAGTGGTGTTAAAGTTCAACCCGGTGTGTTAACTAAAGTGAGAATACTAAGTAATAATATAGAAAGCCTTTAATAAGATTAAGGTAAATTAATATGGATAAATAAGGATTTGGAAGTAAAACGGTTAATGCATTTGAATATGTATTTTTCAAAGGTACATCTATATATATGTAGATACATATATATTTTCGCATGCATGTGATTGTAGCATGTGAGTACTCTTTTTTGCCGTTGGTTTCTATACTACTTTGTATATTCCCACTGGGCATAGACTCACACCCTCTCTTTGTGATAGTAGGTTAGACGTGGGTTCGTATTTTGAGGGCGTTGTACAGGTAAGTGTACTTTATTTGTTTACGTTAGTAGCTATGTTTACTTGAAATCGGGGTGCTCCCCATGAGTTCCTCACATAGTTTATCTTGAAATTGGAATCGCGTGCTAAACAAGTGAAATGTTAAATAAAATAAAACTGGACTAGCAACATTATATAGGTTGTTTCATTGCACCTCACGCATAATGCTCGAGCTGGATCGAGTTGACTCACGAGTAACCCATAAATTCGGGTCGGAGCATTACATGATTGGTCTTCAATTCAGAAAAAGATATATTATGAAGTAGAGAAAATTTGTAGATATTCAAAGTTCTAATCTTTATGAAGCCTAAATAAATGAGTCTCATTCCTAAAAAATGTCTCACCATGTATCAAGTTTATTTAGCTTCAATGACCGATGACTAGATGTTTTGACAAGAAATTAATCTAACGTATATAAAATTACAAATGTTTACATTTTCATATATGTTTTGAATCATCATATGTTGTAAATCTGTTCGTTTTATTGTTTGAAGAATTGACTAATGCGTAATCATTTGTTTAATGAAAGGTATTGATGTTAATTATATAAAATTTTGCCCTAATTTCATTAAGAAGAAAAAACTTGGGTTTGATTGTCAAGATTTGTAATTGAAACCTGAATTTTGTTAGAATCATGTTAAATCTTATAGCAAACTTGTTATATACATGAATTCGTGGTTAAAATGTTTGAAACATTTTGTTTTAGTGGTTACAAAAACCCTAGGTTAAATTTGCAAAATTTTGGGGCCACTATAGAAGGACTGTTGGATAAACTTAACCTAATGGACTTGTAAATAGATCCAGACCAGGTATTGAATTATTTGACCCTCTAGTTCATTAATAATTGTATTAGGAAAGTTTTGGCATTGGTTTTGTAATTTTTGGAGCTTTCATGAATATTTTTCCAATAATGCGCAAGGCTGGAATTTTGGGTTGGTTATTTTTTATTGGGTTGTGTTGTATTCATTTTGGATGAAGAGTTTGACGTTTATATATATATATATATATATATATATATATAGTTTTTAATAGATTAAGCTAAAAGGATAAAAGGAGGGGTTTTATTTAGGTTCAAGTGAATTAACCCTATTATTATTATCATAATTCGGTTTTGGGGTTTTGGACGGGCAAGGGTATATTAATATGTGTTATATTATATGTGTTAACTATGATATGTATATGTATGAATTTTACTTTTTGGGATTTACATACTCGACAAGACGATATGATTTAATTGGGGTAGTTCGAGTGCGGTTGGTTGCATTGGGGTGTTATAACTTACACTTTGGCTTCTATATATCAGTATATGTGTGTGTGTGTGTGTGTGTGTGTGTGTGTGTGTGTGTGTGTGTGTGTGTGTGTGTGCATGTGGATATTATTAGACAACGAGTTATGTCTTGGTTGTATGTATATACATATAGGAGTGGGTATATATGTGTGTGTGTGGTGCGAATATCTAATTCAGTTGTGAGGACAATGTATGAATGTTAAATACCTATTCGTTGGGATTATGGGTAGATTAACATTAGGTATTGTGTACCTCAGAGGTTATGAATATTTGGTATATTTATTTGTATATGCATATTAGTATACAGAGGAAGTCGGTTTTAGCTAGGAGTCTAATTCAAAAATACTGTGAGATATCTAAAATGTAATTAATGAAGGCATAAATAATGAGTAAAATTGTTAAAGTACATTGGGAATCACTACTAGAAAAATACCTTTTTACGACGGTTTTAGAATTCAATTTTATGATCGTTTTATTTAAACAGTCATAATAAATACTGTTGTTTCACAATTATGATCCTTTTTGCCTTTAAACAATTAATTATGACACTCGTATACTTGTTGGGTCATATTAATATGATATTTTGTGACACATTATTTTGACTGTCATATAATATATTTATTTTTATGACACTTTTGTGTACATGGTAGTATTAACTCTAATTTACAAAATTAATAATTTTTCAATAAACCTATTTAATTATTTACAACGCATTTTAATAATATAAATATATTGTATACGCGGGAAACAAATGTTTGGTGATAAGAATCCTACACATCAATTTAGAGACCCACTTCCCCAAACCATCTCTTTTACTACGATAAAGATGGAGAACCCACAACCCCACAACCCTTCCATCCCACACATCTCGTGTTCAACCCCCGCAGAGTTGTATACATCTATGTCTTCAATCTGTATATTTAATCTTTAAACATGTATAGCTCTGTCTTTAATCTCCATCCCTCTCATCGCCGCACCATCCCTCTCTCTCTACTCTCATCTTCAACAATCGCCCCTTTCGTTGCGGCCCTACAGCTCACAGATCAAATCAAGCTTCTGCACATGAGTACATATAAGTATGTAAATATACTTCAAATCTTCCTATCAATCATTTAAGTAGAGATTACATTGTCGTGGCTAAAGCAACTCTGGTAATATATTGATGTTAAATCTAATATTTATCTTATTGCTATTATCTCAGTGACTGAATTCTAACTCTGCACAACGCTATTCATTCTACCCTCCTCTGATCGTTTAGACTCCTGAAGCCCCATTTGGTTGTAGATTAGTTTTTAGGGTTTTATTTCATAATTTTATTTGATTGTTGTTAATGTTTTATTTTTCAACTAATTGATATTGCGGAGTTATTCGTTCACATTTTGACCTAATTAAAGCATTTGAATACAATTTTGGATATATAATTGCCTAAACTTAGTCAAATTATAAAATCTAGCAATGTGAATTTTTAGATTGCAAATTTGTGCTACGATAAAATTCCGTTGACTATTTATCAAAATTTATCCCATGGTCTACAATGAACAATTTTTCAACTTGAAGTGGTGAAATTTTAATTTTAACGAGTTTGGTTCTTGTTTCAATTATATACAATATCTCAAATACAAGTCGAAACCTTGAATTTGTGTTATTGTATCCAATGTTATTTGATTTGAGTTATAATTGTCTAAAAATACAAATTATCGATTAAATATTTGTAAAAATGTAAAAATAACCCTAATTTTTTTTTCCCGACAGCTCCGCCTCGAACCCAAGTCAATGGTTTATACCCCACCCTCCTAGATCCACCATTGATTGCTAAGATGTGTATTTTTTGGATGGCCAGTACATCATTGTACAAAGTTTTTATCCTCCTTTTGCTATTTTTAATTCTTAATAGACATTTGATAATATTCTGCATACACATTTAAAAATTGTTATTTCATGGATACATTGTAACTTAAAGTGATATTTCCCAGTTTTTTTTAATTATATTATATTGATTTATGATCCGATGTTTTCATTGCAGTGGGTTCTCTCTCCAAAATACTTCTATTTTCTAGTTCCTATAAAACTTACCATGATTCATATGGGATTTTCCGTAGAAGTGGAATTCTTTCTTATTCATGTCTTGAAGGTATGACTCTCAATGGAATATCGACAATCTCAATTCTAAATATGCTTTCCCTTTATCAACTCACTTCCTAAAAGATTTCCTGTTAATTTGATTTTCCAACTAGACAACATACATTTATGACAACTCCGTTATCCTTCCATTGTATACCAAATAATACGTGATTTTAATGATTAGATATCCAGTTAAGTTGTGCTATCAATCAGTGTTGAAGATGTAGAATGTTCGGGTTTTGCCAAGATATTAAAGTTTTGCACATCATAGTCTTGTCACTCACGTTTTTACTAATGTTTGTGTGTTGAATATGGTTGGGGATGTGCCTTAAACGATGGTGGGGGGGGGGGGGGTGATCATTCAAAAGCATAAAGCCTATAGAGATGCACTGTGCTGGCAGCATTTTGGGGCATATGTCTTGAGAGAATTAGCATTTTTTAAGGAAAAAAAGGACGTAATCAAGGGGATTTGATAGAGGGTGAAATATTAGTATCATTACGGGAATCTCTTCTGAAACCTTTAAAGGGGACCCCTATGTTTGGAAACATTTTAAAGCTTGATAGAACACTGATATTGCCTGTCTATGGAAGCTTCTAGTTGTTATTAATCCAGATCTTATTGTGTATTCTATTTATTCTTAAGGGTCCTTGTGTCACATTTGACTTCAATTTTTGGTTGTGCATCCCTATTTTATCCTCACTTCTTGGGGTTGATCCCTGCTACTTTCTCAGCTTTGTTTTCTGTTTGGATGGTGTTTTGATTTATCTAGCTATGTCATATTGGGAACTGCTTATCCTCCATCTTGTATATCTTCTATTGTTAATAATAATTGTTTCGTATCCAAAAAAGAAGGACATTATTTACTCCTTAGCTTTATTATGAAATATTATACACGACATTTACAAGTTTAAATCCTTTTTTTTCTATGTTTTTTTACACTAACGTGATATGGTGATCTTATTTAATAGTATTTTTTCTACGTGGCAGGTTGTATCTCCTGTTAAAATGACATTTGAAATGTAAGAGATCTTGTTTTTTTTATTTATTTAATTTTAAATGATATAATTCATTTTTATTTTTCTTACAAATTTATTGTTCTTTTTTTTTTTGTAATTTAATTTTAAAATAATGACAGATATGCGACATGCGTAATTCCAATAAGTGCCTTCTTTGCATTAAGTCTTTGGTAAGTATTCAATTGCATTGATATTGATTTTGTGAATTGTTATGCTACTGCTACTAGGATGAATGATACAATTTGACATATAAATTTCTGGTGTATACGTAGTGATGCACATGTCATTTCCATTAGTATACAACTCAAAAATAATTATATAACTAACTTAGACTTATTTTGGGTGGTGTGGGGCGAGGATACTTGTGATTTAAAGTTGCTCTGCTGTTCAAACTAGAAACTCTGCTTGAGGAGTTACTAAACTTTTTTTGTATTAGTTGAGTCTTTTTTGGATTGTCAAATATTAAAACTCTCTTTGTAACTCATTGGAAAATTCTATATGAAAATGATTTTTTGTTTGGAGTGTGATGTGTCTGCTTGATTTATTTTGGGATTTTAAAGCATTTTCAAGTTATAAGAGTGTTAGAACTGGATGGTAAGTGTCAAGTTTTGCCTCATGAAGAAGTCTATAGATTGTATACTTGCCAATTTTGTTCGTTGGGTTTCTCACTTTCCTTTTTCTAGTAAAATCGAATTTTACTTTTATAAAATTTGAAGTCATGATAATAATATTTTTACAATATGTAATTATATATGTTTGTGAGGTTAAATCTTGTTTCAAGTTTATGTAATGTGTGCTACACTATGAAGCTCAGATTCTTCAAAACTATAAACGTGTCCAACTCGGGTGCGATATTCTCCACCGATCCGCAGCTACCGCATATCCAACTTTTTAAATTAAATTTTATAATGGAGCCACGATGTGTCGAACGATATCAAGTCGTGCCCATTGGGGGAATATGATTGAAGTATGATGCGATATCCTTGGGAGGAAGCTCAGTCAGTATAGACACCATAGGGATATGAGAGAATAGCAAGGGTCTCAATGGGATTTTTAGGAGGCTCGTGAACAGCAAGCAGCGATTGCTTGGTGTTGGGTCTATCGACCCATTTTCTAGACAATACAATACAAGGGGCCCGAAATAAGGGTTGTACCCTTTTCATGAGGTACTTTGGCGGCTCCAATGACTGATCCATGCAAATTTTATGATTTTATTATTTTTTAATCGAAAATAACTTTTATTGAAATAAGAGGGAGATTTACAAGAAGGATGGACCAGGAATCCATCAAAATCTACTAAAAGGAAATAAAATGATGCATCTACAAAGAAATTTGACCTTTTTTTCTATATTTTTCCAGAATGATGTCTATGCTAAGGATCATATAGAAAGAAAGATGCAACACCCCTACCATATTGAATTCAATGCCAGTTACGCCCAACCCCAATAGTACCTCAACAACTCACAATGGATGAGGATATGATCAACATGGTATCAAAATAAGAATTAGAGGAATAAAGGCCTCACTTTGTCAAACCCAAAAATAGTGCTCGTCACAGTTACTAATGTATGTGCCCTCTAACTCGAGGTATAACGCTAAAGAAAATTAGACCATTTAACATGACACACACTAGTTTTCTCTTAGTTGTTCTGATCCTTCCTTCTGATCAGATTTAATTACAAATTTCTTGGGAGATCCTTCTCGTAATACTTGACTGTCTAAACTACTGTAAAAATCTAAAGTAATGTAGAATAACTAAGGGTGGGCCCTGACACAATCTACTTAAAGAATGCAACATTTTGACAATTTGATCGTTCTGAATCAATACTTCTCCACTACTTATTTTGCACGTGTCATTGAGCTTAAATAGCTTTGTAAGAGTAGGTAATGCCAATCACATGATAGTACTCATATTAGACTTGATGAGGTGTGACAAATCTATGCCTCATCAGTCTATTAAAACCATGTCACTACGAACCCTTCAATGCAAAAAAAAAAAATTCATGATAGTACCGAAGACCTCAATAAACCACTTTTGTAGAAACTGGTGAGTCCATGGAAGTTTTTCACTTCATATACAGTCGTAGGAGCAGGATGATCTACAATGGCCAATTCTTTGGTCTCGTCTACTCTAATCTGTAAAGTAGCCTACTACCTCATTTGAAGCAATTCATGTAAAAGAATAGTAGAACATACTATAGTAAGGTGTAGAAAGTATATGCAGCACTTTTCCAAGAGGACATCAATATTAATACGAGGATACTTATAAGTTGGTCAAATCGGCAATCTTGACTCTCGGATACGACCCGATACGTTATGTTTTTTATAGAGAGGGATATATTTTTGTACTTTAAAAAAATAAAAAAAATAAATAGGTCGCTTGAATTGTGATTATGCAAAGTTGAAAAGTTTAATTATAAAATTAAACATATACACGTTATGTTCCATAAAAACATGCTTAAGTTCTTAATTCGTAAGTTGGTGGACTTAATTTCCTGATGAAAGTTTGCATATCATTTACCACATCCCATGTCATGTTAAGAAACTCAAATGCTTATTCTTTCTTTTGGGAGAGGAACCGGTGTACTAAGTATGGTATCAGAGCCAACCCAAGGCTATCAAAAGTGGTCATACAACTTTTATTATTTTTGAAATAGATAATCAGTCTCCTCATTCATACCACTTAATTATTCATTCAAGAACAAGCCTATTTTACTTGGTTCCATTTTCAAATTTTTGTTTACTAGAAAGACGTTCCTTAAAATTAGTTTCTAAAGTGAAATGTATTGCAATTTTGCATTGTGGATAATAGATGATTGAGAAATGTCTCCAAATTTTGTATTACTTACAACTTGGGAGATCACATAGATGCCTAGAAACTGAAAAATGCCATACTAAGGCTTGAATTGTATCTGGACATCTTTATTTAGTTTTAATGGCTCAACTTTGTATGAAATTTCTTATTGGATTAGAAAAAATAACACCCATTTATATATGTGTTTATTCAAAAAAGTTTGGTAGTACTGCTTATTTGTGAATATGGGTGGCCTTCATTTAGATGCTCAAAGTCGTAAGTACGTTAAGATAATTTTGGCAACCCTTTCGTGTAAACATCAATGTAGTGCTCTCCATATCTAATTAATAGCTAACTTTTAAATTTTGGATGTTACAGGGCCGATGGCAATAGTTCTCATAGTGGGGCATGTTCTTAAACATGGTGTTGTTCAATGTTGCTTTGGAAAATATTCTCGAGCGTGAGGTTGGTTATGAGTCTCCAATTGAGGATGGGGAACTAAGGAATTCAACTATTCATTCCTGGGAGGAAAATGATGTGGAGAACAGGGAAACTGAATGTGTGGACTATGAGTCTGATGTCGGAGACACAGATAGTTTTGATGTTGTTGATTACCCTCTATCAAAAAATGTTGAAATTAGTCTTGAGGGTCAGGAAATCCTTGAAAAATTAAGTTTATTGTTTAAAAAATATGATATTGAAAAGATTGGGATTGTTAGAGAGAGAATGATAGATGCAGGATCTGTTAAAGGCGTTGAACAATTTTTAAAAAGAGGTGCTCTGGAGGAAAAATGCCTTTTAGTGACAAAAATGGCAATTTCAGGAGAGGGTCGGTTGCAAGAACATAGTAAATATGTGATTGCAGAAGGTAATGATGAAAAACTTTTACTAGCAGGAGAGGTTGGATCAAGGCATCCATGGGGAAGGGACCTCATGTTGAAGGACCATCATCTTATCATCTCATACACAAAAAGAATAGAATCAGGGGAAGGTCTGGTATATATCCACAAGGAGTTAGGAGAGTCGGTCCCAAAGAAGATTACCATAAACCCATGCATGATGATGTCGCAGAACCTTCAATTCATATGCCACATTACATAACCAGGAGAGAAAAAAGGTTTTCTCTCGATCTTAATAGGGATAGAGGCAGTGCTCATTTTTCTAGACCACTGCACAGAAAATCCCATTCAAGATCCCCAACACACTTACCCCCTCGTATGGAATTTACAGAGGGGAGACTGAGATGTGTGCCCCGGGCATAATAGTCCATATTTGAGGTCTGAGGCAAGAATGGAAGGAATGAGGTTACCCTTTTAGAAGAAAATTTTTGTAGCAAATGATTATGAAGAAAGTTATATGTCCCCACCAACAGGTCGCTTATCCCCATAACATAACACCAGATGGTCTCATGATGACCATTTCAGAGACAGGAGATAATCACCTGTAAGAATGTGCAGGTGAAACCAACGATGTGACTATGTTAGCTATCCTGGAAGATTCAATCAAGATGATTACTTTAAACTTATGGTACGTCGGTGGAGATTTCCTCTGACAGCAGGTGGGCGGGGGCATAATTACGAGGACAGTGCTGTTGATAGAAGTAAACACAGTGATGAACATGAGATGATCCATCGAGTGAGACACTATGATGCAGGTGTTTTAAGGTGGTCCACGATTATTTTGAGGCACGCAACTCTTACAATGAGGATAACTTCTTTAGGAAAACCATAAGAAGGACCTTGGGTTGCCCGGGAAGAGAAAGTTCTTAGATGTAATGGTGACGGAATGTATACAATTGCCTCATCATCTGGACAACAAGATTACAATGAGGATGCTTTACCATGGGGAGTATGACCTTCAGAAGCTTTATGGTCATGTACCCTTTTTTCCCTTCAAGTGAATTGCACTACCTCTCTTCTGTGTGATGACATGTGTAGTATAATTATAATGCAGGGTTTTAATTTGTGCCATCAGATTGAAAAGCCTCTCATATAAATATTATTTCCTTGATTTTAGTTTCTTTATGCTATGATTGATTATTTCTTTTCTTTTCATAAGATAGTTCTCCTTTTTACGGTGTGACATTGTATATGAATTATTTGGGCAAATGTCGTAGAGAAGATGGAGAAGTGAAAAATCTTTTATGATTTGCACAGAGAAATTGCTGCAACTTGATGTCATATCACTATGGTATATAATTTTTGGATATATGTTTGGTAATTATTGTTGCTCTTTATGAAATATGAAGGGATTGCAAGTGTATTTATGTGTGCGTGTGTGTGCGTGTGTGTTTTCCTCTTTCTACTACTGGTTGATTTGATGATTAGAATTTAGAATAATAAATATTTTAAGTGTGTATGTGTATGTATTCCTCTTTCTAGTTTAGGTTGCTTTGATGATTGAAGTTTGGAATATCAGGTATTTTAAGGAGCATGGTTGGCCATCTTGGACAATCTTTCAGATGCCTCCTGATGATAAAACCGATAGGGAAAATCTAATTGACACTCTTCAGGTATATCTTCTCACTCATATATGTACACATGAACACACACTCTTATATTTGATTCCCATTTACATAATTAATTTCTAGAATTGTATAATTTGATTGTATATGTATAAATTTTATTTAACTATGAAATTTGACTAATATCAGCTTCAATTGATCAAATTTCAATCTCAGTATAGATAGTAAACATTAAGTAGAAGAATCTAGATACCTCAAATTTATGTCTCAATTAATTCGGGTAAAAGTGACCTCTGATTTGATAAAGATTTTGGCTAGAGGGTTGGAGCCCAATTTTAGGGACATTAAAGTTTGATACAAATTTCAGCTAGGAGGCATGAACACTTTTCTTGAGGTTATGTACTTGTTTTGGACACTCCAATGCACGTACGACACAACTCGAATATGTGTCCGACACTCCACATGATGTGTCGGATTTATTTGACATTCAAAAGAAGTCAGACACTCCACAGGCACAAATGTACGGCAATAAGGTCATCATGTAAAATTAAATATTTTTAGAGTTCTAAGAAAAGTTAAAATAATGAAGGTAGTCTCTTGCTCGATTTTAATGCTTACTTTTCACTACTGGTGACTATTATTATGAAATATAACCATGTTAATTTTGATAAATTAGTTTGAGGAATAAATTTGTTTTTTAAGTGTAAAATAGGTTTATACATATAAATATGTATAATTAAAAATATACGTTTATTTGTCAACTGTCAAGTAAAACTTTATTAAAAATGATGCAAAATAGCATCAATTATAGACTAGTGCAACATTTAGTCACAAGACCAAGTTAACTTTGTGTATGAACTTTATTCCTTATTTTTTGGCATTCTTTGGGTAGATGTAACACAAGTCAAAGTAGCTCAGTTAGAAAAAGCTCAGTCGAGATCATTAACAGTGTTAATTGAGCTGGGCTTGAGCTGAACATTTAAGCTTAGCACTTGAGTGTGCAATTGCAGTTTGTACATGTAATTTATTTTCTTTTTCCTTTTCTATGATTTGTATAATATTTTTAGTTTATTTTCATCTCAGGAATTGTTAGAAAATATAAACAAAATAATTTGTATGCTTTGTTATATTGTTGTGGAGATGGTTATCTTCCCAGGATTTACAATCTTCTTGTGCTTCTAATTGGGGGATTTCCAATTTCCATGCCTACTGTTATATCTATAACATGTGTTTAGGCATTTGTTATATTCAATTTTCTCTTGACCTTTATAGTGTATGTACTCAAATATGAGTTGCTTCAACATTTGTATGGGTATTAATCTGAAAGCATGAAACCATGATAACTTGACACAGATATGTTGATGATTTCATTCTTTTAAGTGAAGGAAAAATTATATATCAGGGGCCTTGTGAGACTGCTTTGGAATTCTTTGCATCTATAGGTTTTCATTGTCCAGACAGAAAAAATATTTCTAATTTTTTACAAGAAGTATTTTTTCACTCATTGACTCTTAATGAGGAATTAAAGTATGGGACTCGTTGACGTAGCAACATCATATTGAATATTGTTTTATATGATAGAAAAGGGACCCCATACACCAACTAGTACACTTAACCACATTAGCAAGTTCCCTATTTTAAGTCCACATGGAAAGGGTATAAAATCACTCTATGAAGTTTGAACATGAATGTATGTTTGGCCTTAGTAAATAGTCCCGTGAATCTAGTTCCATGATGTTAATGGTACCCTTGTATTTCCATTCAGTTCATTTTGTGATCGCAACATATTATTTTCATATTTACAAACTTGATATTTTTTTATTTTTGTTAATAAATGGGTCGGGTTTTGTACCCGGATCCATAATCCGCCCACCGTGATATGGATTATCCAATTTAGTGTTGGATAAATCATTATTATAATAATTAAGTATTTATTATAATAGAGGAGTCTTAAATATAACAGATAAGAAGAGTCCAACTAACTCCTTGATTTTTGGAACTCTTATCTGTTATATATAGATATCATATTTGGTGATTACAAGGAACAACAGAAAATATACGATACATATTTTCGGTATCTCTCTCTCTCTAGAAATCCTCCTACACAAATCATCTCTCTCTCTTGATCCATCATCAACGGATCTTGGATTTGTGAGCGTGGGAAGAACTCGCAGATTCGGTGTCGGCTCGTATCAAAAAACGTGCATCGATCATCGGGTTACATTCCGCCTTTGAGGTAATCCGAAAACCCGTATGTGCTATGTGTATATACTGTTAATTATTACATTGGTATCAGAGCTTTTTAATTTGTTTGATCGCCGGATTATTCGTCGGATTATTTTTTTTGTACATAAACTCCATTAATACCCATTTAAATTCGTTTTAAATTGAGCGCGTAATAATCCGAAATTTTTATAAGGTTTTGTTTCTGTGTTGATAAATAACTCGTACGCGAAATTTCATTAATTTTCGTTGAACGGATTGAGAGAAAATCGAAACCCTAATTTCAATTTGAAGTTGTTCCGATTTTTTTTTTGCCAACTTTGAGGCAAAAAACAGTGGATCAAACGACGATGAAAATCTGTTTTTCTTTTACATAATTGTTCTACGTCGCGAGGGCTTTCCAACCATATATTATTTGTTAATTTTGGATTAAAAATGAGCAAGTTATGACCCTCTGAACATGGCTCCATGAAATCGCGAAATCTGGAAATTTTCTGTTTCAAGAAGACGATGAACAGTATTTTTTTTTTTTTTTTTTTTTTTTTACTCTCGGTTTTGTACCAAACTGTACCCAAACCAAGTCGTGGGGTGGGGCTGGGCCTGGCGCGTGGGGGCTCGGTTTTTGATGTAGAATCCAAGAATATTTTTTGTGTATTTTTTGGCCCACAGTAAATAGTATTTTTTAATTATTTTAATTTTAAATAATTTTTTGAGGGCCTTAACGATGCGATAAAAATCTGGAAAAAATATATTTGGATTCAGTAGGCCGAAAGCAATTTTTCCATATTGTCAAAATATTTTTTACTGCTGTGCTATTATAAAAATGATTTATTGTATTTTTTTGACACTTAAATAATGTCTAAAAATTACCGAAAATTGCAGAAAATTACAGAAATTTTTTTCTGACTTAGTGGATGGAAAATTAATATTTTCTGAGCATTTTGACATTCTGGAAAAATTAATGTATTTTTGGTGGTCCATTTAATTTAGTATTTAATGGATTTTTATGCTTTTATTTAATGATTATTGTCTTGATAACTTGCGTAGTTAACACAATAGTTATGTTTGACCATGCTCGCTCCCTAAGTTGGTGAGTGTAGCAATAATTGTCCATTTAAAGGCCTAGGTTATGTGTTTTGCATGATTAAATGGACAATTCTGAAAATTAACAGTTGAATGAGCTAGTGTTTGCCTGTTTAATTCCTGTTTTAAGGTTGTTCCTATGTATATGTGCAATCGGACATACCCCGCCCGACTTTCAGTAGATATTATGTATAGGCTTCTTCTCCTTTTATTGATGTATTAGTGAGAATGAGAGGTTTTTTAAGCCACATGTAAGGGGATGATTTCTGAATGCACAACAATACATAGGAATTATCTTAGCACAAGCTCTAAACTGTTAATTAAGGGGACTATGTGGGACCCTCCACATTTATTATTGTATGGCGCAAAACTGGTTATCATAATTCGTTTATCTGCCGTGATTTTAAATTATGATGAATGGATGTAAATGATTAATAGATGTGTTCATTAATCGGATAAAATTTGTTTAAAAATCAATTAGAAAATATGCTCTAATTTTACAATATTAGGAGATGACTGCGAGCTTTGCAAACTTTCGATTTTAATATGTAAGAGAAGAAAATATTTTCTAATTGGATTTTAGAACAAATTAAAAAGATGTGTTTTAATAATAATATTAATGTCAATCTTTTGCGCATTTTTCATGTAGTAATGGCAAGCAATAACGTAATCGCCGCTATGACTAAAGAAGATAAGCTAACTGGTAACAACTACAACATATGGCACCGTAAGATCCAATATCTACTCAATCAGCATGAGTTGCTTGATTGTCTCACCACTGTTATGACTGAACCAGTTGGGAGTAGTACTGCCGCCAGCCGGCGTGAGCATGAGGCTCACCAGGCTTGCGTGAATAAGGATCGTGCTGCCCGCTTTACTATGCTAAGCCACATGCACGATGACCTTATTGGGCATTACGATCACTTCAAGACAGTTAAGGAACTTTGGGACCAGCTTCGATTCGACTTCGGTGGTACGTCCACTACGAGACTTAGGGGTCTTGTTTTGAAGTTCGAAACTTATCGTAAGGATAATAAGCACACGATGACTGAGCATCTTCGAGTGATGTCCACCTTGATTCGTGAGCTTAAGGAAGCTGATCACATTCTCTCTGACGAGCAACAGGTTCAGGCTGTTATCCGCTCCCTTCCTGATTCATGGGTGCACATGAAACAAATAATGACTCACAATGACAGTATTAAGAATTTTTCTGACATATCTCGTCATGTTGAGCTTGAGGCGGAGCGCCAAGAGGCGAACCGTGCTGCTGTCCTTGTCGCCCAGAGTGGCAGACGTCAAGGAAATAGGCCCAGGCAAAATGGAAATGGAAAGCAGACTAAGCAGGCTGGGGCAAATGGCCCTAAAGGGAAAAAGATAACAAAAGCCAAAAGAGGCAAGCGTGGTGGGAAGAAAGATATTTCCAAAGTCAAGTGCTACAACTGTGGAAATAAGGGTCACTTTGCTCGTGATTGCACTGAGCCAAAGAAGGTATCCTCTTTCCTTTCCTCTTTATTTTTACCTCTCCATATTTGTGTATGTTCTCATGTATTAGTTGCTCATTCTATTCCTATGTGGATTGTAGATACAGGAGCAACAAAACATGTGACAAGGGATAGAGGAGGATTTGTAGATTATCGCCGTATTCCAGCCGGTACTCAGAGTGTCTACATGGGAAATGGTGCTCGTGAAGATGCTATAGGAGTCGGTTCGTACGAACTCCACCTTAGCACTAGGACCAAGCTACTTCTTCGTGATGTGCTCTATGTGCCTGGAATAAAGCATAATTTACTTTCAGTTTTAGCTTTATCAGACTATGGTTTTTCTTTCAGTTTTAATAGTAGTGGTTTGAATATTATTTTGGATAATATTATTTGTGGACATGGATCTTTATGGAATAATTTGTTTAAAATAGATTTATTTGATTCTGTTTCTTCAACTTCATTATCATATATTGCAAATGTTGATGTTGATTCAGTTACTTGGCATGCTAGACTTGGGCATATAGGAAAAGATAGGATGGCCCGATTAGCTAGAGAAGGCCTTTTAGGCCCACTCGCTAAGGTCGACCTACCTATATGTGAGCCTTGTTTGGCAGGAAAAGCCTGTAGAAAGCCTTTTGGTAAGGCTTTACGAGCTAATCAACCTCTAGAACTAGTACACTCAGACATATGTGGACCTATGAGCGTTAAGGCACGTCATGGCGCCTCTTATTTTCTTACGTTTATTGATGACTATACGCGATTTGGACATGTCTACCTGATCGCTCACCGCTATGAAGCTTTGGATTGTTTCAAACGCTATATAGCAGAGGTTGAGAATCAGCAATCGAAGAGGTTAAAAACTTTTCGTACTGACAGAGGACGCGAATACTTATCTGATCAGTTCAAAGAAACGTGTGAAGAAAAGGGGATACGCAGAAAATTAACTATCCCTCACACTCCACAACAAAATGGTGTTGCAGAGAGAAGGAATAGAACTCTTCTAGATATGACTAGATCTATGATGGCGCAGGCCAACCTCCCAATATCCTTCTGGGGGGATGCTCTTTTGACTGCCGCCTACATACTGAATAGAGTGCCTTCTCAGTCAGTTTCCTCCACACCTTATGAACTATGGAGAGGCAAAAGACCCAATTTGGATCACTTGCGCCCTTGGGGTTCGGCAGGCTATGTTCACACAACTTCTCATAAGTTCGGGAAGTTAGGCCCTAGAGCTCGAAAGCATATC
The DNA here is from genome assembly GCA_949130495.1 of Sambucus nigra. Lineage (NCBI taxonomy): Eukaryota > Viridiplantae > Streptophyta > Magnoliopsida > Dipsacales > Adoxaceae > Sambucus > Sambucus nigra. The sequence continues at coordinate 604,271,240 of OX422208.1, forward strand.
TTTATAAGATATTCTGAGAGCTCAAAAGGCTACGTTATGTACGGTGAACACCCTGATGGAGGAATGACTGAAATAGAGTCACGTGATGTCGAATTCTTAGAAAAGGATTTCCCTAGCACAAGCAATACAAAAGAGGATCTTGAACTCTATGAGTTAGAGGATACTGAAAACACTTTACCATCTTCAGGCGAGGCTGGGGGATTAGTTCCTCCTCCTGTAATCACTGAAGATAGTAGTGGTCTTCAGCCTAGTGGGAGCATTCCAGATAGTGTGAGTGCACCACCACTAGATACTCACGATTCTCAGGTTCGCCGTAGTAAGCGAGGAAACATTCCACGTCGTCATTTTGAGATTGAGGGGAATACTTTCCTAAGCATTGCTTTAGATGAGGAAGAGCCAACTTCTTTTGCAGAAGTTCTTTGAGTGGATGGTTGCTATACAGGAAGAATTGAGCTCCATGGCTAAAAATAAAGTCTGGGAGTTAGTTGACCTTCCACCCGGGCGCAAGACTATTGGGAACAAATGGGTTCTAAAGGTCAAGCGCAAAGCGGATGGTTCAATTGACAAGTATAAGGCACGCCTTGTGGCGAAAGGCTATACCCAACGAGAGGGTGTAGACTACGAAGAGACATTCTCCCCAGTGGTGAGGTTTGCCTCTATCCGCCTTATCCTAGCTATTGTCGCGCAAATGAATTTAGAACTATTTCAGATGGATGTTAAGACTGCTTTTCTCAATGGAGAACTTGACGAAGAGATCTATATGGAACAACCTGTGGGTTTTGTATCCAAAGGACAAGAGCGCAAAGTCTGCCGCCTAAAACGTTCTATATATGGCCTCAAGCAATCGTCAAGGCAGTGGTATTTCCGATTTCATCATGCCATTACCTCTGTTGGTTTTGAGATGATTGAAGAAGATCACTGCGTATATCTTAAACGATCCAAGAAAAGTGTTCTTATCCTTTCATTGTATGTCGACGACATTTTGTTAGCTGGGAATGACCTGGACTCCATTGTCTCCACTAAAGAGTGGCTGTCCTCTACTTTTCAGATGAAGGACATGGGTGAAGCAAATTATGTGCTGGGTGTTAAGATCGTGAGAGATCGATCTAAGAAGCTTCTCTATTTGTCTCAGGAGACTTACGTAAAGAAGATTCTGGAAAGGTTTCGCATGCATAACTCTAAACCCATAGACACTCCAATGGAGAAAGGGTGTACATTGAGCCTAGATGATTGTCCAAGAACTGATGAAGAAAAGAATCAAATGTCTAAAGTGCCATATGCACAGGCCATAGGGAGTCTGATGTACGCTATGTTGTGTACGCGTCCAGATATCTGCTATGCAGTTGGTATAGTTAGTCGTAATCAGAGTAACCCAGGCCACAAACACTGGCAAGCAGTGAAGAGGATTTTTCGATACCTTCGTGGGACTGCTGATCTCGTCCTATGTTATCATGAAGGGGACTTGAGACTTAGAGGCTACAGCGATGCTGATTGGGCTAGTGACAAAGATGGAAGGAAATCCACTTCGGGATATACGTTTATTCTTGGAGGTGGAGCTGTCACTTGGTGCAGTAAGAAGCAAACGTGTATTGCTCTATCCACAATGGAATCGGAATACGTGGCATGCTCGGCAGCTGTTCAGGAAGCTGTTTGGCTAAGGAGATTCTTTCAAAGGCTAGGCATTTCAGATCATGCAGCTGAGCCTGTGCTTGTCTATTGTGATAGCACGTCAGCTCTAGCTTATGCAAAGGATCCAAAGTATCATGGGAAGTCTAAGCACATTGGCATTCGTTATCATTACATTAGAGACATGGTTGCGCAAGAGGAGGTTGTCTTGAAACATATCTCCACAGGTTGTATGGTGGCTGATCCATTAACCAAGCCCATTGCTCGAGATGTTTTCCTTTCACATGTTAGGAGTATGGGACTACGTAGGATTTGATATGTATGACACCATATTGTTTATTGACATTATTATTATTTATTGGATATAATATTCATTTCTTTTATTTGTTAAATTAAATGAATTGTTATCACTATGTACACATCTTATAGATATGTCACCGGGCTTGAATCGACTCTCTCACACGAGTGATTCACCTTGGCGCTTAGACAGCGAGCAAGATGAGACATTTATGTCTGTGGCGCTTTGAAAGCGAGCTGAGACATTTATATCCTTGGCGCCTGAAAGGCGAGCAGGATATATACGATTATGCAGATTCTGCTATATGTCGCCTTAGTTGAGTACTAAGATGAGACCTTATTTATACTTTTAGGTCGATCATAGAGTATCTCCATAACTCTATGTAGCCTGTTTTTAGCCGAATGTGAGATTTCAGGCAGGCACTATGTGAGTGACTGGGCTGAAACTCAGGTTAGGCGCTAGATAGCGACTAGACTAAGATTCGTATGGCGTCCTTTTATTTCAAAAGTGACATACCCTTTTCAACGGGATGACGCCATAGCATACATTTCATACTGTATGTGCTTTGCCGACCAATAGTGGGAGCGATGAATGAATCCCTGCTTCATCGCTGTGTGAGCCACATGGATTATTATAATCCAACGATATGCCTTTTGTCGACCTGAGACTATGTCATGAAGAGAGGACTTGATGACGCTACTTTAGCGTGTTTACCTAGGACGAGGGTTGATTCCGTCTAAATGGGCACGACTAGGAAAGCGGTTAAGTCTAATTGAATTGGCATGAGGACTTAGGGAAGACTATTTGATTATACACCATGATAATGTGACTCATAGTCCGGACGGCTTTACTGTGTTTTGTGCACGACTTAGTCATGAGTACATTACATATTTGGGATCTAGCACTGCTTTCTTGAGGGATTAAGAGTGCTAAATTCGGTGTAAATCAAACTGTCTGGGTATATGCGAGATTCCTTCGAGTGATGCGTCTTCGTTAGTTAGATGATGGCTTAACGATTACGCTCCTGAGACTGTACGTTTTCTCGTGAGGTCGCACGTCACATTTTCCTGTATGAGGAGACGAGTGATGACAGAGATCGTTGGAGATTTGTTAGAGAGACCACGCCTTATGTGGGCGAGTGGGAGATGTTAATATATGGGTCGGGTTTTGTACCCGGATCCATAATCCGCCCACCGTGATATGGATTATCCAATTTAGTGTTGGATAAATCATTATTATAATAATTAAGTATTTATTATAATAGAGGAGTCTTAAATATAACAGATAAGAAGAGTCCAACTAACTCCTTGATTTTTGGAACTCTTATCTGTTATATATAGATATCCTATTTGGTGATTACAAGGAACAACAAAAAATATACGATACATATTTTCGGTGTCTCTCTCTCTCTAGAAATCCTCCTACACAAATCATCTCTCTCTCTTGATCCATCATCAACGGATCTTGGATTTGTGAGCGTGGGAAGAACTCGCAGATTCGGTGTCGGCTCGTATCAAACAACGTGCATCGATCATCGGGTTACATTCCACCTTTGAGGTAATCCGAAAACCCGTAGTGTTTAGTGTATATACTGTTAATTATTACAATTTTAATCTTTGTCTTGAAGTGAATTTAAAGTGTTGGTGGTATCGAAAGATGGAAGAATTTCAGGTTCAAACTGGGAGAATGTTAAGGTACGATAATGTTAATGAATATACATTAATAACTTATATCTTAAATCTTAATATAACTATGATCTTCAACATATCATCCTATAGGGACCTCTACAATCGGAGAATGTTGAATGTACATATTGAAGTTCATGAGAGATCTAGTGGAGAATCCGTCTCAATATACTAAACTAAACTAAAGGTAAAAAATATTTATTTTATAATATTTTGTTTCCCTGCTAATTACTTTTACAAGGAAAAATTGAATATAACTTGTGTCATTTGATTTGTTAGATGAAGTAGTTGGCTGAAAAATATACCTACGAAAATCATGAGATAGAAGAAGTTTAGAATGAGTTCATCGATTTCATTCAGGATTATTTTTAGTGAGCTACATTTGTGGACAATTTTTGCTTATCTTTTCAGGTACTTTTTTTTTTCTTTAATCTAATTGATTACTTTGTGTCGATGTTAATAATGTTTAATATAGAGAATAAAAATACTATATATGAAAATATAACAAACATCGTAGTTAATATTATCAAAACACTATAAAAATATGATGTCAATAACAATGTTGTTAGTGAATGGACGGGGTGAGATTTATATTATTGTTATTGTTAATGAAGATGTTGAATGCCCGGGGTGGGCTTTTTTTGTTGATGGTGAATGCTCGGGTTGAGATTTATATTATTGTTGGTTAAACATGTCATGTTTAATTTTGGATTATTAAAAAAATAAAGGAAACTCTGACGAAATTTTAACTAAACCTTCCCCATTTAACTCTTCCCTGCCTTAAAAAAGAATGAAAAAAAAATTAACTTTGAGATTCTGCAAATGTTTAATTGTGATGTCCGTTTGGGACTTTATATTGTTGTTGATTGTGAATGTCCAGGGTGGTATTCATTTTATTGTTATTGATAATGAATGATGTTCGGGGTGAGATTTATATTATTGTTGTTGTTGATGATGCTAAATGCGTGGGGTGGGATTTATATTATTATTGATGGTGAATGCCCATATTGGGCTTTATATGGTGGTTGGTTAAAAATGTCATTATTTTGGATTATTAAAAAATAAAGAAAATTCTGTTGAAATTTTCCTGATACTTTCCCATTTATCTCTCCCGCGCCTTAGTAAAGAATGAAGTAAAAATTAACTTCAAAATTATGCAAATGTTTATTTTTTTATGCTTGATATTAAATTAGAATATCATTATTATTTGAGTTGTATTCTTTATATGGTTAATCTGTTTTAGTTGTTAACTTCTATTTGTTTCCTTCTTTTGTTCAGATATCGATCCTATTGTTGCTTATTGCGTATCCGATGTAACGGTTGCTAAATTGAGTTTTCATGATACACGAATGGAGCTAATGTTGCAGTTTAATTTTTTAGTTTTAATGTCTATAGTATAGGTCGTTTTAGATATCTTTTTGTTTGCGAGTTTTCTATAATCAATTGGAAAACTGTCGGTGTATATTTATTTTTTTTAATTTCAAATATTAATGACAATTTTTATACTTATTGTTTAAGTCATATTGGTACTTGGAATTTGCTACTTTGAATTTGCAAATTGTAGTTTTATGCATTACATGTTTAGGATATATGAATAGTACAATGTAACAAAAAGAAAGGAAAAAACTATTGTGACGGTTTATAGTTCACATATAAATACGGGTATATTTCTGTGACTGTTTTATGTACGTTGTCATTATAATTAACAAATTAACCATCGTAATAGGTACATTTTATGACGGTTTGTACGAAAAAATGTCGTAATAATATGGTTTGTTATGACAGTTTTTTCAACACTAATTTTATTAAGACACACAACATTATTGTTAATGATGGTTTGTACGAAAAATTGTCATAATAGGATGGTTTGTTATGACGGTTTTGTCAACACCAATTTATTATGACACACAACATTACGACGATTTTTAAAGCTTTGAAAACCTTCATAAACAACCTTTTATGACCCTTTTTCCCCGTTGTAAAAATGTTTATTTCTAGTAGTGAATGGGTTAGTCATAATGAGTAGGGTATGGTTAACTATTTATGTGTGACACTCCATAAAATATAAACTAGATTGATCAGGTCTAAAATCAATAATATAGGAGTCTGAAAGAATTTAATATCATTCTAAGCATAACTAAAAATAAAACTAAAAGTATAATTACAACCACTGGATACAACCATAAAGAAAATGCATAACCTCTAATACCGAAACCATAACAATAATAAACATGAGACAACAAATCTAGGTGATAGGATGGTTCAAAAAATAACACGTTCCAAATTATATATATATATATATATATATTAACTTTTTAATAAACAAGAGTTCATTCAAATTAATTAAGCACAAATGAAATAATTTCTTGGTTAACAAATTTAATCTTAAGCCTAAGCATTCGTTGAGGTGAGTATAACAAGGTGGAATAATTCAACCACCATGCCCGATGTACAAGAAAAATCCAAATGGGAAATACCTCGGATGACCCAGCCACACATAGTCCACTAAGTACGGAATTACAAAAGGACACGATAGAATACTTACAACACAGACTCAGCGACCTCATAAACCTTAACTCTCTTTGTTCCTTCGACCTCTGCTCAGTGACACACAGGAGTCCACCAGCGAAGCTGCAACAACATATGAGCCCACAAACGCCTCGAAATCCACCGATAAGGCTCAGAAAACATCACGTAAACAGAGTCTACCATTTGTAAACCAACGATCAAGGAATCCTCTGTAAGAAAGAATTCTCAACAATACAGAGAATAAACTATGGAGCCAAAAACATGATCTCAAAACATATATATGAAAAATCTTGGATCGTAAACTGGTGTAAACTAAGGTTTGTGTTTGGAAAAATTAATCATGAATTATTCACAAAACATTAAATGACTTTCTAGAAGAGTTTTTCTCTTCAAAGGATGGAACAAGACATCTTAGAAACTACTGCTCTACACTATTTAAAATGGATGGAAAACAGAGATAATGGGAATAGTGGGAAAAATGACAATTTTTTGAAAAATGCACCCAGTCGTTCGAATGACATGGTATCTCATTTCAATCTTAGAAAAGGGATATAACGAGGAATCAAACGAGATTCCAGAGAGGTCAAGTTTTTCGAAAATTTTCCTCATTAGAAGGTCATTCGAATGAGTTTACTAATATCGTTGGAACGGCCTTCGAATGAGTTATCTAAACAAGATTTCAAAAAGAAGTAAAAAATGGTTTGTTATAAATTTAAAATATCTCATTTGAACGAGGTAACTGTTATCGTTAGAACAACTTATCTGGTGAGAAAACAACAAAGCCTAATTTTGACTCGTTTGAAGTTCCGTTTGATTTGGGGTCTAATGACACCCAGAATGACTTATAAAAAAATATATAAAAATATTTTATAATTAGAATAAAAATATCTTAACACCCAGTAATAAAATTTGCAAGGCTCAACATAAACTATGCATTCATACCTGAGAGATCCTTGGAATGTTGATGATAAAATATGGGACGAAAGACAACATGATGATGTGTTCTCTTTATCTTGGCCACTACGTCTTCAACAAACATGTCATAGGCTTGAAAGGTCACTAACTCAAGTCCTAACCTATGACTCAATTTTTTTTTTATGGAATTAATCCAATACATAAAAATTGACTCAATTGAAAATTTATCTGTACAAAACTTCAACATTGAAAAGTACTATTATCTCAACATAAACCCAAACTCCAAATATAATAGCAACTACTATAAATTCAACACTTTTAAAAGTAACTATAAATAAAATAGTTATCACTCAATCTCGACACCTACATCCTAGAAGAGAAGTAATTGAAGAAGGGAGTAGGTAGATGAATCAGGGATGATGCGGCAGCGGCAGCCTAGATCCTGAAAAGTAAAATCAACAACAACGTAAATAACAAATATACAAAGAATAAATATTTAATCGAATTTGATATACAATAAATAACTATAATCCTTCTCCCATACTTTAGTTATTTTTAAGTTATTCTAACCCAAACAATCGCAAATATCACAAGTGTCTAATTTTAATCACACATGAGCCCAATATATCATTACTATTCATCTCAAGTAAAATGTTAAGTAATAGTATGATCCTGACATGTATCAAAAAAATTTACTAATATCCATGTAAGTACAATCCTGACATGTACTAGAGATTTGGACTAATACCCATATAAGTACAATTCCGACATGTACTTAAAATTTTGAATAAAATGTATAGAGGCATAATCGTGACATTTACATGAACTTTGGACTAATATTCATATAAGTATAATTCTGACATGTACTATAAATTTGAACTACAACTACAATGATAACACAAACTAATAAGGGTATGCTCCTACATAAAAGTATATAATACCAAGCATAATATATCCTAGATTACTAAGCCATAAAGCCGAATTATTAAATTAATTAATCTCTTTTAATCAAGAATTTAATTTCCAAACATAACTGAATTTGTTCAAATGGATACTCTATTCTCGTTCAAACGAGATCTATATAGCCATTCAAATGACATTACCTGGAGTTCAAATAAGAATTTCCCCTCTTTCAAATGAGCCAAAGGACTCGTTCGAATGACCCCTCAATTATCATTCGAATGAGATTTTCCCAATTTTCTTCCCTAAGTCTCCAAATCCTCTATTAACAATTCAAACCATCTGATTTCAAGCATCTACACAACCAAAACACATTTTCCTTTAAGTATAAGGTTATACATCTATATACCCAACCTACAACTAGAAGTTTTCCATCAAATTAACATGGATTTCAGGTTAAATTCCCAACTTTAGAAGTATGAATACTAGTTTTCTAAATTATCAAATTTACTTCAATTCGGGAATAAAACGGAGGAATTTTCAATGTTATATGATTATATATATATTCCATAAATTAATCCAAATTAAAAGGATTTAACACTAATTTTCTCATCATGTATATAAAGGAGTAAGGGCTCAATTCCTAAATTGATTAGATTGTAACATTCATTCAATTAAAAATTATAAATATGAATTTAATAGAATCAAGCTATAACTAAAAATTTCAATAAATCTTTAGTATAAATACACTTTCCTTATAATATTAGGATGAATCCAAGCTAATTTCCCCCAAATTCTTTTCTTCTCTTGAGTTCTTCTTTTCTCTAGCTTCCGGGTTCTTTTCACTAGTCTCTAAGATGAATTAGGTTAACCCTCATGACCTCACTAACTATTTATCCACAAAATCATATATAGGACCCATATAAACCTAAACAAATTATCCCAAATACTAATCCAATAGACCCAAAACCTTACCCAAGCCATGTATCAACCCATAAGGCTTAAAATCCATTATTTTAGGTCCCAAATGCACATTATAAATGTCCCAAATGTCCCCCCAAATTATGAGGCCCCTCAAACAATTATTTTATTCGATACAAATCCAAAATAAATTATTATATTATTTTTTAACTTATTAATTTATTGCAACACGACATTATAGAAAATTGTTTCACGGTGGATGGAACTCGACACTGAGAAAATAGTCCAAACAAGGAAACCCTTGATACAAAATCCCTAACCATTCTATAATTTCCCATAATACACGATAATATCAAATATTTAATAAGTGACTTACCATGAATTAAGTTCAATTTTAATTTTAAATTATATAATGCTTGACAAATGTAAATAGTGACATCACATGTTACCGCAGGAAAATATAACAATTTATAATGTAATTTAATGTAATTAAAAATGAATTATTACATTGTGATTATGGTATATCCTTCATAATGTATTTATTTATAGAAGTGGCATCATTTTCATGGACTATATGCGGGGTCTGAGTTGGGATATCACTCAGTCGTTGGACAATTGTGTTTGGCATATTTGTTGTATGATATGCATTATGAGTTGGGAGATTAATCATAATTTGGTCAGTCTAGGATGGTTGATTTCATAGGGACGACTTAATATATGTGTAGTAGATTATTTATACATACTAGACTGGGGTATTTTCTTAGGGAGTCTCTTACACTTGTCTCGAATGAGTGATCCATATAGACATAAGTGTATCAGGGTGATTACTTGTTTGGATTTTGCTAATGAGATGTTCGACGCATGTAATCTAGTTCGGTCGGGAGTTTAAAAGCTTTGTGTATGGGATCCTTACGACTTAACTCGTGTGGTTTCTTAGTTTGTGTGGATATTACTATGTTATGTGTGGAGACTAGGGCCAATGGATCTGAATTAGCGATTAAGTTAAGTAGTGGTGTATCTGGGGGTTCCATGTTTGTATTTCTCTTACGAGACATCTCATGACCAAAACTTAGTGATAGTCAGGAATTGAGATGTAATTGGGAACTAGGAATATTGATTTATTACTTGGTGCTTTGCTTAATACAAACTAGGTAAACATACCAATATTGGTGCAATCATTAATGAATGTTATAAATTATTTTATACAACCTCTTGTCTAAATATATTTAAGATCGCTATAGCATAGTGAAATATTTTGCATGGTTTCTTGCTTCTTTTCAGATATTGAATTTTTTTTAAGAAAAATAATATTCAACACAAACTTCGTATTTTTGTGTATTATATTTGAAAGTTAATAACTAAAACAAATTTAGTTAATCTTTGAATAAATTCATAATTTGTTTGTCCTAACCTACCATGACAAATATTAAATAACTCAAGCATGTATGCTTATATTTATTTATAATATTAAAGTCAATGGTTACATTTAGTTTAAATAACCCACTTTCCCCAAAAAACATTCCACCCTTGTTGAGTACAATTTTATTTCTAACTCAAAGACCAACTTAAGCCCCTTCTTACTTAATAATGACCTACATAGAAAATTATTCCAAACTTTAGGGTAATGAAGTAAATTTTTTAAGTAGATTCCTTTTAAAAGTAAACATTAGAATAATATTCCTTTTCCTTCAACCATTTAACCCGATGAGTTCCCTATGACAGTATTTCTCATTTATTAGCATTTTCAAATTATGTGAATAAATTTTGTTAACACATATGATGTGTGTTCCTCTAATGTTGACCCATCAATACTCTAGAAGTTTAAATTGGACTGTACACATATATATGATATTACCATTGATATATCGTTGCGACCGAACAAGTTGGAGTGTTTTTCTGGATCAAGAGTGACAACAATTGAGGTATCAGTGTGGTTTTTTAAATCAAGAACTTCCTCACTTAGGAATTTTTCCAAATTCAAGGTTATCAAATATGTATAACATAGTATGTTTCCAATAAATAATTTTTTACTCATAAACCTCTTTGGATCGCATCAAATTCATGGTTATGGTTAATTTGATTCACAAAAAATAATAATTACCTTAATTTTTTAAAATTGTATGAAATATTTCAAGAACAAAATTATCTAAACTATATACAAATATCTGATTTAAATAAATAACAAAATTTATTTATAATAATTTTGGTATAATTATAATATATGGAAGTTGTAGAAAACTTAGCCGATTATAGTAATATAGAATATAAAAGCCACATTCTAACTTTGATCGAGACTATTGTCGAACAATACGTTCTTAAGATATTACAACCACCTAAGGTATTGATGGTCATTTTAACGATTATCTCCTAGGATACAATGATCTAGCAAAACAAAGTAAGTGGGTGTAATTTAATAATTTAAATTATATAAGTGGGTGTAATTTTAGAATTTCATAATTTTTTGTGAAAGAGAATTTAAAGTGCGAGTTAAATATTAATTGGTGAGTGACGGATTAATATTTATGTGTACTATATTTACTTACGGGAATATGTAAATGAAGTTGGATTATTTTATATCATGTCGCAGTTGGGCAAATCGACAAGTAATAATATTTTATTTGGAAAATACGTGCGGAGTTGTATTGGATATAAAATGGTAAATTTTTCATAAGTGACTCGGATGGGAATTTCGAGTGCACAGTTGGTCTCGGATGGAACGAAATAGTTCAAATAGAGTACCCGGGGTTAGTGTTTAGGTTTTGGGAACTTTTTGGACTACTAGGGACTTGCATTTGAGTATACGAGTCAATTTTGGTTTAATAAGTGGAGAACCCTTATTTCTCTCCTATAAGGCCATGAGAGAAAGAGAAAAGAAGGAAATAAACAAAGAAAAGAAAGGAGGAGAAAAAGGGAGAAGAAAAGGAGGACTCCAGCCAAGCTCCAGCAAATCCCGTCACGAGGTTGTCATATTTATCCAACGAGGCAAGTGTTTAACTTGATTTAAGTATTTATGTGTGTTTATAATTCATATTATAGTTGGTGAAAACTATATGAATTTTGGGTTGGAATTCTTTAATCAAAATGGGATTTTTGGAAATGATTTCATATAAATTGATGTAATAACAACTCCATATAAAATCTGAGCTCAAATCAATGTGAATGGTGTAAGTTTTGGTGAGAAATTCGAAGAGTTGAATAAAATTTCGGTTAAAGTAAGATAGGGATTAAATCTTAGTTAAATTGACGAATACCATGAATAAATTGTTGTGTTGGGTAAAAATAAGTGTGTAGATGTTTATAGTGATGGTTGTTGATGCAGAAACCATAAATTTTGGAGTTGGAGAAAATAATGAACTCCCAAACTGATCACGTTAAACAGGTGAATAGCGATTCAATTTTGATCACCGGATCGGTTCGTTTATTTGTTCATCGGTTCGGTTCGTTTGTTTGAGAATCGGATCAGTTCGTTTTTGGAGTCATCAGTTTGGTTCGATTATAACAGTTCAATTTGAGAAATTTTTCTTGGACTTAAAGGATTGGAGAAGGATCCTAAATAGAGTGAGAGGGACTCTAAAAGATTTAATGAATGATGTATAAATCTCGGGTTAGTGTTATAAATTTAGGAGTGTTTGGGACTAGCGACACTCGGGAAAATTATTTTGACACACACACACACACACACACACACACACACACACACATATATATATATATATATATATATGCCGATAGTATATGAGTAAATTCGACTGTGTGAGTAAGATGAAATTTGAATACTAGCTGGATGTGTTAAGCTAGTATTAGGGGATTTTTAAAATGTTAATATTATATCATAAGTGAGAGAATACTTATGGGATTAAATTAAGTGCGTGTATACTTAAAAATTAATACGAATTGGTATATTCAAGATTTATAGGCTAGTGTCATGGGATATAGGCAATATAGCCGGATCTAATATATATATATATATATATATATATAGGGGTATAGAGACATTATATATATGATATGATTATAAATATATATATATGTGTGTGTATGATAAATTTATGTTAAACATACCCCTCTAGTGCTATCATGGGAAGTTGCACAATGTGGGTGAATCCCCTAGCTTGAGGAGCATGGTGAGTATAGTCCTTAGGTCATAGCGTTCAGTTATTTATGTAATGTGGTTCTTTATCATGGGTGAGACGTCTTGGGAATGATTCGATCTCACTTTCAAGTGAGGAACTATGAACGCTTCCCCAATGTTTGTGATATATTTTTATCAAGCCGGTGTGAGACCCCAATCGGTAGTACCTAGGATGATGTGTGTTCCCTAGAAGATGATAGCATTGTAGACACTACATCCATTGAGTTATAGCTCTGAGGGATGGTTATTATACTTATATAGTGTGTGATATATAAGTATCGATATATTTGATGTGCATAGTATATATATATATAAACACACACAGAAAAATAAAGAATATAGTGATAAGTAAATTGTTGCATCTGCGAAAATAAAATCCGAAATAAATGTGAGATATGTTTATAAAGATGAGAATATTATATACGATATTAATGACACTAAAATGTGAATAGTGTATTGTAACTAGGGAAAGTTATTCATAATGAACGGATAAATTATAAGTGAGAATTTATAATGCATAAGCTCATGCGAAAGCTTAGAGTATTATACACGGGTATGAGATAGCATATTATAACTTAGAAGTTTTGAGAGGTGCTATTTAGGCTGGGTAGCGTAACTAGGGTGTTTCAAATACATGAATTAGGTGTGCATTGTTATATGAGAGGTGAGGGGTATCTCATGGGAGTGCGACACGAAATAAAATATGAAGAATATCATATTCTAAATGTTGAATTATTTTATACACTTGCTAAATATTTTCAGAACGTTTTGGGCTCTGACCCGCTTACAAATATTTTAAAAATCTTTTAAGTGTCCAGACACAGGGATGCCTGGATTATATTACTCTTTTGAGTTCGACAATGCTCTAGCAATTGTGGATGCTTGCTGGGATTGTTTAGACGCTTCTATCCTTGTGATCTAGATAGGATGTACTATTAAAATATTCGGGCATGTTGCCCAACCGTTGTCATTTTCATCTGTGCCTATTTGATATGGTTGTAGTAATGTTAACTATTTCAGTTGATGTGTATATATTGTGTTGATGGATTTATTGTGTGTTTAAGCTAACAAGATTAAAAGGTTTAAAATTTGACATTGGGCCTAATAAGTTATTAGTAATTAATTTGGTTTTCGACAGTGATTCTGAGAATGATCCACATGAAAATTATGTTTTACTTTGATAAAGGATTGATCAACCGTGATTAAAATAGACGGGGGGTCACAGGATCACCCTTATTATTGGTAATCACCGGATGCAAGGGATCGCCACAATAGCCACCATGATAAGAATTACCTTCATAACCTTTTAAGAAGAGATATAGACAGTCACCCTTCCCATCAAGGACATAAAACTACCAAGGAGTTTTCTAGGAGGGCTCTTATCTGTCAAATGAAATCCCCTTTTTTCGAATAATTAAATATTTTGAGCCTCCGAAAAAGTTTGTCACTCCCACGTTTAAGATTAAGATGGGAAAACTAATTCCATCGATCATGTTTGAAAATTTCACCAGGCAATAACCCTCTGGAAAAGCAATAAGGCTCTATGCATCATATATTCCCTTCCAGTTTAGGGAACATCATATAGAAGTGGTTTAAAAATGTACCACACCAATCCAATGTAGGCTTTAAGCAAGATTCATCACTAGTATCACATGCCCACAATGGATTAATTCCCTCCTTATAGTGAAGAAAGTCTCAGGAAACCTTTTGAGAGTATGCTCGATGATATTGGGAAACCTATAACGAGGCAGAGGATTACTCCGAGTAAGTGGTTATGGAATCATTTAAGATTTACATATTGAGAAGTTCTATATTGCACCAGTCTCTTATCAAAAAGGAGGCCAGAAGTATAGATGACCTAATATCCGAAATTGACAAGTACACCAAGGTGTAGTACATGGTGATCGGTATCCAGAAAGATAATGGTTGGTTAAAGGCAAACAAGAATGGAGATAAGGAAGGAACTCTAAAGAATGGGTGGGATTAAGAAGTTGACCGATGGATCTAAAGTCAATGATAAGAAGGATCCCAGCGAGGCCCTCTCTGCCATCAATACTATTTTCAAAGAGTCGATCTATAAAACTTGTACAAGATTAAGGATCAATAATATTTTAAATGGTCGAAGAAAATAACAAGGGAGCCATTAGATATGTAATACCTTATTATTTTTATGAATTAAATAAATAATCTGGGGAGAAATTTAATTGATTATGCGGTGACAATAAATCTCAACAAAAATTATAAGAAAATGCGATCACCAAAAAAAGTGAAGAACACAAAATCACTGCAATCACCCACGACACAAAATATTCTTGATTTGCAAAATGGCCTACATCCACGGTGGTGCTCTCTTTTTTATATTTCTCAGTTCTCCAGGGGAGTGTTTTCAATTGCATGCCTCTTTCCCCAGGCTGGGGGGGGTTCAATATATATATATATATATATATATATATATATATATATATATATATATATATATATATAATTCTCGAAGAGTGGAGGTGTTGGGAACCTCCACGGTGGCCCATAATCCCTAGAATATATCTTGAGATATTTTAGGGGCTAGATGGGTCACTGCCAAATTAGTTCCTGACTTTCCCTATCTTTGATAGGGCCTAGTCGGGATACTTCTGTAGGCCAAGAAAATTAAACGAGGTACCAACAATTGCCCCTAAAATTTTTGGGTCATAATTTGGGCTCAATAATTTTAAATAATAGTCCTGATGAAAATTTTATGAATTGCAAGAAGCTTTGGGGAGTGAAATGTCCTTCCCAAGTAGATTTAGGCGAAAGATGCACTTCGTTCTCTGTGTGTAATCATTTAAAAGGTTTAAATTTGTTTGAAGAAGCCATTTTCTGACGTTGCTCCAAACTTCCATGCATTCTCAAGATTTGTCTAGCTTCTCATTGCGTTTTCTCACTTCCAGGTCTCTCCTTTCGTCTTCGATCTCTTTGTTATCTTCCCATCTTCTTTGCCTCTGGCCTTGCATCATCTCAAACTAATTTCTACTTCGTAGCTTTTCTAAACTTCTCGTCCTTTCTTTTCTGTTGAAATTTCTTCATTACCGCTGCTAGGATTTTTCTTTTCTGATGGCAAGAATAGGTAATAGGTTGATAGATGAGTTTAGGGAGTTTTAAAACATTCCAAACTGGGTGGACATTGAATATGCCCCTGTTCCTTGTAATGTTCGAGACATTGAGGACGGGAATTGGATTCCTGTTCTTCTGTTATCCCAGGGGGTCTGAATTTTCCCCCAAATCGCTTGTTTTTGCATTTCGTCAGTTATTTGTATATAGTTCCTGTAAAGTGTTCTCCTAATGTTTGGAAGATTGTCAATGGTATACATAAAATCAATCAGCTCCATGGCACCAATATAGGTCTTGCTGAATTTTTTTTATTGCTATTCCTTCTCTCGAACAAGCTTTGGTCTCTTCTATCTAAAAGCTAGGAGTACTGACAGGGTATTGGTAGTCAATATACCTGATTCCCACAAGGACTATTGACAAGAGGGGTCTATTTCCAGGAATTGGAAGTTCCCTCCCCAAACTGAAGGGGTGAGGTACAGGGGACCTATGATTCCATTTTATGACGAGGAGTGTATAGGTAGGCATAGCTCTTATTCTGCTCATTGATTTTTTATTAGTGTACTATATTTCTTATGTTTTCCTTTTTTCCTCTTTTAGCGAAGACAAAGAACTCATAACCTACACTTTGCAAAATTCGAGCTGTTGAGTTGGTCAAGGCCTTGTAGAATACTTGGCTGACGATGACCATCCGTAATCATCTGTGTTCCTTTTAGAGTATAAGAACATCCTATCCAGCTCCATCACTCGACTTTTGAATAGTATTCCTCAGCTAGATATCACGCGAAATGTTGCTGCTGAACCAATTCAAGTTGACAAGTAGGATAGCATCTCTGGTGAAGAGAGTAAGGGAGATGATAGAGGTGGATCTGAGGGTGATTATAGCGAGGAGAGTTCAAGCGACAAAGAATCTTACAGTTAAGAGGAGGGTTTAGAGGGTTCGAATAGCTCCATCAAGTAAACTATGGCTCCTCCTCAAAAAAAATTGATCCAAGATAATGATGAAGATAATGTGGCGCTTTCTCGCAGGTTGAAGAAGCAGAAGTTTGGGAGTGGGTATACTTTCACTGGCACCCAGTTACTTTCTCATGAGCAGGAGAGGAAGAAGACAGAGGAGGCGTTGGTGAGAGAGAGAGAGAAAGAAAAAAGAAGAAGGAGAGAGAGGAAGAGATAAGGAGAGAATAAGTGAGGATCAAGGCGGGGTAATCTTTGGTGCCCGTGTCTACCCTAGTTGAGGGGGTTTCTGTTGATCTTTCCCCTCAGCTAGATCCAGCGGTGCTCGAAAGAGAAGTCTTAATAGCTGATCGCCAGAGGTCATCGAGTATAGGGACCGACTAGTTACCCCTGAAGCCAAGTCAGGGGTTAGCCTTGGTAAGTGTATTTTTACTTATTTACTCTTGTAGTTGTTCTTTTAATGTTTTCTATGCTAAATATTTTCTTTTTCTCTATAGTTTGTGTCGAATTTCACCATCCTCAATCGTAGCCGTGATGAGATGGCGAGGAGATCTGTTGAGTTATAAGAGAGCTTAAAGATTGATCTTATTGCTCAGAAGTATTTCGACATTACCTTGGAAAACGATAATAAGGTAAAAGAGGCAATGTCCAAAGAGCTAGAGGAGCCGAGGCCGTCTTAAGGCCTGGTCTGTACAAGAAAACAGGCGATGGTTGAGGAGAACAAGGTGCCTGATAAAAAGGTGAAAAAGGTGAAATCTGAGGCTGACACCCTCAAGAAGAGCTCGTACAACACTGGATGGGTCACAGCGTGCGAGGATACTGAGTCTCAGATTGGCTATATTAGTTGTCTCAAATTAAAGAAGGGTTGGGATAAGGCCTTGCCTGCTGTCGAGGTTGATGTTGATTCCCCTCTCTTTGACGAGCACAACCCCAGCCCCAAGCCTATTGTGGATGAGGTGTTCCTCCAGTTTCCAATGAAGGTGTCCCTGTTGTCCTGACCACTACCGCTAACACTCCCCTTGATCAAGGGATGGTGACTTCCATCTGAGGGATGCGTATCTGGGGGTAGTAGCATCCTTAGAGCAGACTGAGGTCGCCAACTAGTCTTCTTATGGACCTTTGTATTTTTGTCTTTTTGTTGTTCTTTCTTTCTTTTGTTGATGTACTTGAACTTCCATATAATAAGATGAAATTATGTTTCCTTCCGCGTACTGATTTATTTTTTCTTCAATACTTGTATGGTTTGTAGCTCATCGATGTTGAGGAATATATTCCTACTACCTATTAACTAGGGAAAATTCTTTGTCCTGATGTGAGCAATCGAGTTTTTCGTGCCTTTATAATAATCTACAAGTCTCTTAGGTCGAGGAATAAAGATTATAATGACAAGTTAGAGCTCGTTGATAACCTTAAAGATAGGCTTGAGAAGATGGAGGAGGTTGGCACTTCTATTCAAGAAGAAGTGAATGCTCTAAAGGCTAAGCTTCTGGATGCCTTCGAGGTTAATAAAGTTAGAGAGGTACTTCAACAAGAGAATGACGCTCTAAGGAAGGAAGTCTCCTAACTTAGGTAGAATGTGCCAAGCATTTCCCCTCGAGTTTTATGTGGTTCCTCTTCATGGACTTGTTCGTGAGCTGGTACTGATGATATTGGTTTAGCTAGGAAGATTATCAATCTTTGGGGTGATGTTCGTAGGGCATACATGATAGTTACTAGTCTTCAAAGAGATGTTACCTCACTAAGGCACCTGTTCAAAAAAGGGCCTCGACAGGTGTAGGCTGATGGTTATGACCAGGGTTGGACCGATGCTCCGACGAAGTTGAGGGAGGTTAAAGAGTTATCTTTCATAAGAGGGTGGTTACGTTCTCTTAGGGAGTTGCAAATCCCTATAAACTCTATCCTTTGGTACCGGCATGAGATATCCCCCTCAACTTTGATGCCGAACCCATTCAGAAGGGATGATCGATGGGTTCCCAGAGATGCAATCCCAAGGCAGCTCATGGAGCCAAATTCAGATGAAGTCGAGGAGGAATTAGCTCCTTACCCAGATGATGGCCAAAGAACGCGGGTAGCTGACTATTTCTCTCAGCAACCTAGTTCTCGTTAGGATTTAATTTACTCAGCATGTGTAGCTATTTTTATATGTAATGATGTAATAAAATAGTTATGTTTTGGGCGATTTGTCGACTAAACATGTGTTGTGTATTTTTTTTACTTCATTGATTTCTTATTCAACTATCTTGGGCTCTTCCAGCCGACTAGACTTGATTTAGGCAAAGTTGGTTTATTGAGTGAGTATTACCCCAGTCCAATATGCTTTGCGTGTACCATTATACCTTACTTTACCTTTTAGGTTGTGTCATCACACTTCCTTAGGCCTAAGTGAGTAAATGGCGAGTATACACCTGGTGTTAGATGTTCTATCCAAGTAGGATGTTTTAGACAAACAATGTTGGTGACCAACCTCGATTGGACATATTGCCTAAGGGTCCCTTGTAGGGCTTCATATATTATCAGGGGCAAGCTAGGAGGTCATTCGTGTTTACTGACGAATGCCTAAGGAGGGTCATTGCATACTGGCCCTATTTTAATACGTATCTCATGATCTTAGTTTTGTGTGTTACGATGGGAGCCTGTAACTTGGAAAAAGTGCATGAATTATAATGTAGTTGAGAAAGATCAACACTTCATAGAATGCCACTGCCAAATAAATCTTTATTAATAAAAAATGAATTAAAAATTTGAAGAGTTTAAAAAGAGAAAAGAAAAATTAGAAGTAGAATTTATTCAAATTGGTTGCATCCCAAGCTCTAGGTATCTCTCTGCCCTCCAGTATTCCTAAGTGTTAGGCTCCTTGTAGGTCATCTCTTATCACCTTGAATGGACCCTCCCAGTTTATTCCTAGCTTATCATTTGATGGTTTTACAGTGATGCCAAGAACTTTCCTCAGGACGTAGTCTCCAACTTGGTATGCTCTTGGATTGACCTTCTTATTGTAGTGACTTTATAGTTGTTACCGATAAGCTGCTAGTTTTACTAGATCCAACTCTCTTCATTCTTCAGATAGGTCAAGTTTAGCGAGTAATGCTACATCATTCTAGCCTTAGTCGACCATATAGACCTCATGGTAGGAAGGCCAACTTCTAAGGGGATAATTTCCTCCATCCAATACGTCAGTGCGAACGGTGTCTCTCTAGTTGCTTGTCGTGGGGTAGTGTAGTAAGCACATAGGATGTGGGGTATTTCATTTACCCATGCCCCATTGGCTCGCTCCAAGTGCTTCTTTAATCCATCAATCGCTATTTTATTGAAAGCTTCAGCCTATCCGATGCTCTGAGGATATGTCGTAGAGCTGAAGTAGTGCCTAATACTGTGGTCGTTGCAGAAATCCTGGAGAAGGCCACTTTCAAATTGGGTTTTGTTGTTAGTGATGATAGTCTTGGGGTCCCAAAATGAGTGACAATGTTCCTCCATATTAATATTATCATGTATGCGTCCCTAATGTTTGTCAGTGGCTCTGGCTCTTTCCATTTGGTGAACTAGTCTATTACGACTAACAAATATTTGTGATTATCGATTGCGGTAGGTAGAGGGACCATGATGCCCATACCCCATTGGGCGAAAGGCCATGGGCTGGTAAGTGACTTCAGGTCACTTGTGGCTAGTGAACCATAGGTGCGTGAAGTTGGCACTTTTTGCATTTGCGAGCATATATTCCTGCATCTTTCTGCATGTACGACCACCAGTAGCCTTCTTTCATTGCTCGAAAAGATAGCGACCTTCCCCGAATGTGACTCCGCAGATTCTCTCATGGAGTTCGTACCAAACTTGCTCAACATCCTTTGGATCAACGCATTAGAGTTAAGATCCAGTGAAAGATTTCTTGTACAGCTCACCCTCATAAGATAAGTGAAATCGAGTAACTTTGACTCTTATTTGATGAGCAGTCTTCTTATTGTCTGGTAGCGCACCATCCTTCAAATAATCCCTTAAGGGGTCCATCCAACTAGGGGTTCTCCCGATCTACAGAACATGCCCCACGTTTGGTATCTCATCGATCTGGTTGATACTTAGCTAGGCGAGGAAATCAATCAAAATTGTTTTCTACAAGTTAGAATTGATCGCCGAGCTTAAGGCTTCTAGGGTGTCAGCATGGATGTTCTATCCTTTGGGAAACTGTTGGACGCTGACTTGTTCAAAGTTGGCCACCAATTTCTTCATCGCGGTGAGGTAGGCTTCCATCTTCTCATATCTAGCGTTGAAATCGCCACTTATCTGGTTGGAGACCAACTGTGAGTCGCCTGCAATCAGTGATTCATATTCTGCTTCATTATTGGAGGCTTCAAATCAAAGCCTGATTCCTTACTCGAGTATTTCATCTTTAGGGGTAATCAGCACGATGCCTACTCCTGACCTTTTGGGATTGGAGGCACCATCAACGAATAGTCGTCAGATACCAGAAGCCGAGGGAACTTTCTTCTGATGCATAGTTTAGGGTTGGTCTCATGGATGTTCTCATATAAACTCTGCGATGAAGTTGGCAAGGACCTGCCCTTTGATGGCATTCCTTGCATGGAACTGAATGTTAAATTATCCAAGCTCGACTGACCACTTTGATAGTCTACCTGATAGGTCTGCTTTTCTTAGGACTACTTTAAGAGGATGGGATGTTAGTATGATGATGTAGTGGACTTCGAAGTAATGTTTTAATCTCCTTGAGTCTATCACTAGCACAAAGGTGAGATTTTCCAGTGGTAGGTATCGTTGTTCGGTGTCCAAGAGAGTCATGCTCGCGTAATAGACTAGGAGCTTGATCCTTATTTTTCGCATACCAGTGCAAAACTTACATCATGACTTGATACTGTGAGGTATAAGTATAGAGAATCATTATATTTAGGGATTATGAGAAAGGGTGGTGTGCAGAGGTAAGCTTTGATCCCCTCTAACTCCCTTTTGGATAACTTTGAGATGAACCGATTTAGGGCGGCGAGTATCCCCATGATCTTATGCATGTCTTTTATCGTACGGGGGGCTAAACCCTATTGATGGCATCAATTTGGTTTGGGTTGGATTCAATACCTCTCTTGTTGACCAAGTAACCAAGGAATTTTCCTGACTGGACATCGAAAGACCACTTACTTGCGTTGAGCTTCATCCAGTACTTCCTAAGGATTTTGAAGGTTCTTGATAGGTCAAAGAGGTGGTCTTACTTGAGCTTGATCTTCACCAACATATCATCGATGTAGACTTTTATAGTGCTTCCCATTTGGTCTCTGAACATATTGGTGACCAATCACTGGTAGGTTGCTCCTACATTTTTTAGACCAAAGAGCATAACCTTGTAGCAGTATAACCCAACTATGGTTATAAATGATGTTTTGTTTTGATTCGGCTCATATAGATGGATCTGGTGATACTCGGAGTATGCGTGGCGTCCACCAGTTGATCAATATTTAGGAGGGAAGCTATCTTTAGGGCATGCCTTGTTGAGGTAAGTGAAATCGATGTAGACTCTCCAGTTTCCGTTGCTCTTAGGGACAACCACTGGGTTGGATATCCATTTGGGGAGGTGGACTTCCCATATGGATCCTGTGTCCAGCAGTTTTCAACTTCCTTCTCCATTGCCTTGGCTTTTTTTAGAGCAGTACAATGAGCTTTTTGTGTAATTGACTTGAATGCTGGATCGACGTGCAGTCGATGACAGGTGATGCTCAGATCAATCCAGGGTAAATTGTAAGTCTCCCATGCGAAGACATCTAGGTTACCTCAAATTAGGGTGAATAATTCTCTTTTTTCGTGGTTAGTAAGTGAGGTTCCAATCAAGAACTTTATTTCACTTGAACTGGTGTTGCATGTGACTTCCTCCAGGTCCTCTACGACTCTTTCATATGGGAGGAGACTGGTCTCCTCCACTCTTGGTCATACATATCTTAGTTTCTATTTGGAGGGCATTAGCCTCTCCTTATCTTCATCCTCGCTTATAACTTTCTCAACCTTCTTCTCTATCTTGGGACGGGTGGTTGCTATGAAGAACTTCCTCACCATCACCTGGTCTCCGTGGATCTATACCACTCCTCGCTCAGTAATACATTTGAGCTTCTGATGGTAGGTATAGGGGACGACCTTCATCGTGTGAATCCATCCTCTGGCAAGGATCGCTTGGTAGGGGAAATCAATATCGTCCACGAGAAATTCAATCATTTTTTAGATGTTTCCTTCCCTTACTCACAAGACAATCTTTCCCAATAGGATGGTTACTTTCCAGCTAAACCAACTAGTCGAACAGTAGCTTCCTTTAGGTCGATGATACTTAACTTCAATTTCCTGAACAAGTAGAGGTACATTACTTCGGATGAGCTACCTTGGTCGACGAGCAACCTATTGATATTATAGTTAGTTATCCTGAGTGTAATGATCAATGCATCATGATGTGGGTTTATGCATCATGATGTGGGGTTCTTACTCCCACTAAATCCTCATCTGTGCTTGTTGTGTTCGACATCTTTTACTCGTCGATGCTTTCCTGCTTGTGTTTTGGCTCGATCAATTTGAAAAGCTTGCACTACTGTTGTAAGCCTTTTGATTTCTGTTCGAGTTGTATTTCCTTGAATCTATTTGAGGTCGGATGCCCCATGAATTACTGTGAACTCATGTCCGACGTCTTCTATGAGCATGTTATCGGTTCTTTATCTTCCATTAGCAGCTACCTTCTCTACCTTCTTTTCCACAAATTCGCTCAAGTTGCCAATTTGGGATAACTCTTCAAGGTGAGGCTTGAGGGATTTGCAGTGCTCGATTTTATACCTGCCCTCTTTATGGAAAGCACATCTCACTGTGTTGTTCCTCTTTGAAGGGTCTCCACCCATCTTCCTGGGCCACTTAATGAATGGTTTGAACTTGATCTTTACCAGAATATTATTGATCAATTATTTTAAAACTGTTTTTAGGCATCACTATTGTTCCCATTCTTAGGGTCTCTCTTTCCCCCATTCTTACTTCCTTTATTTTGATTCACAGTTTTGTCGCTGCCCTTACCGGCGAACTTGGGGCCACCATTTTCTCCTGCGCTGAGATGGGTCACATCTTCAACTTAGCATATTTTTCAATACGAGCCATTAAGTGATCAATGGTCGTGGCCTCCTTCTTAGTGAGGGACTGGTATAAGAGGCAATAACTGGGTAAGACAATCGTAAAGGATGCGATGGCAACCTACTTCGAGAAGTCCTCGACATTATTGAACAGTTCCCAATACCTCTTCACGTAGTCCCTAAGACTCTTCTGAGGCTTTTTCTTCAAAGTCAACAAAGCATCCATCCTCTTTGGGTGGGAGATTCTGGTAATGAAGCAAGCTATGAAGAGATCTGCCAGGGACTCGAAGTTAGTGATGGATCTGTGAAGGAGTGTAATACCCCATAATTTTATCAATTTTTATTTAAGGGATTAATTGAATTAAATGAGAATTAATTAGGAATTAATTCGTAAATAAATACTAGCGAGACGTGAGTTGTTATTTGATTACGATGTTAAAATTGAATATATCTGAGTATATATGGAAATATATGAGTATTGAAAATATTAAAATTGTCGTGAGGCTGAAATACGACAATTTGGGAAATTTAGTTGGGACGCACGTGTTAGTCGCGTCTGGAATGAAATTATTTAAATTAAAAAGTGAATTATATTTTTATCAACCGAATGGTCATTTTGAGTGCGCTAACATGTCCGGAAGGGTCGAAATAGTCAGAAAACTCTAGTCGGGGGTTTAGTTTGGGTCCCGGGGCATTTTTAGACCAAACCGACAACCTAGAAGGGTACTTTGGTAATTTTAAAAACTAGGGAATTAAGACCCACGAATTTTAGTGTTAATTTAGATATTTTAAAATAGCCACTAAGGCCATTATCAGCCAAAAGGTGAGAGAGTGGGCTACGGAGGTTTTTGAGAGAAGTTAGAAAGAGGGTAAAGGGTTCCCAAGCCAAACCATCTCCACACCATCAGTTTTGGAAAGGATTTGTGACCGAAAAGAGGAGAAAATCAACCTTGAACCATCGACAACACATCTGAAGAACAAATCTAAGGCAAGTGATTTGATATTTTTAAGTGCATTGAATATTTCTTCCATGTTTAGTGTAGGAATTGTTTTGTCTTGAAAGATATGAGGAAAACCTAATGAAATTGTTATAGAAACTCTGAAGTTGGGTTAGGGATTACATGTAGAATGACTACAGACGAATTTAGTATCCTAAAACTTAATTATGATGATCTAAAAATGGATTTGTGATGATTAATTAGACATAATGAAATTTTGGGTTCATGGTCATAGGGTTTGGGGTAAAATTTGGGGATTAATGATAATTATATGTTGATTAGGAGGATTTGACCCCAAAAATATGTTAAGAAGCTACCTAAGAGGACTAAGAATAGTTCAAGAACATTAAAATGTGATTGGGATGATCTTAGGATCAGTTTAGAGAAGAGAAAAATGAAGAAAAATGGATTTGGAGATTTCTGGGTGTAGTCTGCCATCTCGTTAGAAGACCTGCCCAGGTCTTTCGAACGACCTCGTTCAAACGAGCTTCTAACGAGATGACAGTATCCCTTCTAACGAGTTGGTAGTTCTTTCGAAGCCTTTCATTCGAATGACACTCGTTCGAACAAGACTTCTAACGAGTTGACATAATGGCCTTTTAGGCCTGATTTTATTTCAAATGTCCCGTAGACTTATTTAATGGAGTAATAACCTTCCCTTACTAACTAGTGGGTATATTTGTGACATTTGAGTACGTTGGGGAGTAAAACTTATAATCTTGTAGTAAACCGAATGTCATTTATGGATTAGAAAACGAGTACCTAATTACGACGTGAGAAGAGTTGACAACTTTTATGTATATAAATCGGGGACTTGTAAACGTATAACACTAAATGATGGTATAAGAACGAGAAGTATACCTCTATTAATATTTTAAGAAATCTAAGATGCGGGAATGCTTAGTATATGTGGTTATCTGTGTATAACATACCTATATACTTGCTATCATGGGAGGTCGGCGTTCGATCAGGGTCATCAAATCTTTGTGTGCCTATGGGGGGATTTAGATTGGTACCTCGAGGACATAGGTCAGAGAAGGACTTATTGAGAAGTTAATAAGTCTACTGATCATGGGAGCGTAGGTATGTGCGTGACCCATGTGATGTGAACTATGTTCGCCTCCATTATGTGTGATTGTTGTTTGTTGAAAACGATTCCTGAGAGATTTGGAATACGTGGTCTTTATGTACATGATGTACCGGGATTGGATAGAAGAGTATGTGTGCACAGTAGCTTAGTCTCGGGGTGCCAGTTTAGTATATTTATGATGAGAATAATATACTTTTAATTGAAATGACCTGTCATGTATAAATGTAAGTGTGAATCATAGCAACATTTTTGTAGAGTTAAAAATGGAAAATCTCTAGTGATTGGCATTTCTAATTTTGGGAACTAAGAAGAAAAGTAAAACTCTTTGTCTAAATGAAGATGTCGGGAATTAAATTGTGAATCGTATAGAAATTTTAGATTGTGTATTAGACTAGTTAGATACGGGAATAACTAGAACGGGTACGGGTACGATAAGAGTGCACAATTAGTTGAGAGGTGAGGAACTCATGTGAGTGCACGCACTATCATGTACTTTATATTCACTGTTTAATTATATTAAACACTTGCTGTATTTTAAACTTTTTTCACAATCGGGCTCTGACCCGTTTGCTTTCAAATCTATTTTTCTATAAAAACCTTTTTAGGTGACCATCCACAAGGACACCAAGCATAGGAGTTCCATTCCGGTGACGTGTTGTAGTTGCTGTGGAAGTTATAGGACCTTGTCAATAGATGCCTCCACTTTCGATCTTGACTCTATTATCAGATTTTCTCATCAGTTGGGCATGTCGGCCCATTTCTTCTAGAGATATTTTATCTATTCAGTTTATTTCAGATTTTGGGTGTAATTAATTATTCAAACTTTGTATTTGTTTATTTCAGTATTCGGATTGTTGTGGGGAGTATTACTCCATATTCATTATTATTCCATGGTTATTCAATTATGACTATGTTGTAGTGGTTATGTTATCATTTCATAATCTATCTTATTACATGTTAATTGGATTTAATTAAAATTATACAACTCACTTTTTAAATATTAGGTGGCTAGTAATTGTTAAAATATTTTTTGACAGTGATGCTATTAACTGAACCAACTTGACATTTTGAATTAATTTGAATAAAGGAGTAACTACCCGGTATTTAATTAGTCGGGGTGTCACAGGGAGTTTCTCGAACCACTTTTAAGCCATGTCGTGTATGCTCGACGGAAAGATCCTGCACATTAATGTGTCCTTGTGGTTCCAAAGGGTCATTGCCTGCTTGTACTGCCTGACATGGTCGATAGGATCAGTCTTTCCATCGTAGATCTTGAACCTGGGCATTGTGATCTTCTTGGGGGCTTCTTATTCCTCTATCTACCTTGAGAAAGTGGATTTCATCTGGGACTTGAGAGCTCCCCTGGCTAGCTCTCTGGTTGAACTGGCACCCCGATGTGCTGGGTGTTATTCCATTTCTCTCCGGACCAAATTTTGTATGTCGTCATTTCCTCGACCTCGGCTCTTATAATGACGATCTAATGGTTGTTGCTCGGACAAGTCGTCATTTGACCTGCGTCCCTCAATTCTTTAAGATCCACTTCTTGGGTTCCTTCCTCGAATGCGAGATCTGCTCAACTGAGGGATAGGAGTGTGATAATGACGTTGAATTGTATTGTGATGGAGTTCTCTCTCTATTTTCTCCAGTCTCCTCTTAAGGCGAGCATTTTCAGCTTCTTGCTTGCGAGCGGCCTCTTCCTGCTCTTGAAGCCTGGCCTCATAGGCGTCGATCATCCTGGCAACTTGCATGGACTTAGCTGGTCCTTGGCTTTCTTCTGAGGTCTGCCATTTTGGATGAGGCCTTGGGTTTGAGCATCGAACTTCAGATCTAACCCCACGAGGATTGAGTTTCTCTTAAATATCCCCTACTTGAGGGGCATTGGTGCTGTGACCAGACATTCTACATTCTTATTGGTGAAGGCTTTCTTAACGGAAGAACAATCGCTTCCCACAAACGGCGCCAATTGTAATGACAATAAATGTCAACACAAATTATAAGCAAATGCGATCACCAGAAAAAGTAAAGAACACAAAATAGCTGCAATCACACACGACAAAAAATATACGTGGTTCGGCAAAATGGCCTACGTCCATAGTGGTGCTCTATGTTCTATCTTTCTCTTTTCTCCAGGGGAGTGTTTTCAATTGCATGCCTCTTTCCCTAGGCTGGGGGGGTTCAATATATACATATAATTCTCGGAGAGTGGGGGAGTTGGGCACCTCCACATTGTCCCATAATCCCTAGAATATCTCTTGAGAGATTTTAGGGGTTGAATGGGTCACTACTGAATTAGTTATTTATGAGACCTTAGATTTTGGGTCGGACTCTCCCTATCTTTGATAGGGCCTAGTCAGGCTACTTCTATGGGCCAATGAAATTAAACGAGGTACCCACAGATTATTTAAATGGGAAACTTGAATTTTATAAAATTTTATGGAGAAAATAAAGTTTTATAAGAAAATATGAAGTTGGATTGAAATTATTGGAGATTTGACTAATTAATAATGTGTTTGTGCATAATTATAAATAATTTAAAGTTAAGTATTTGTTTTATAATTATAGAAGTAAATGAAGAATTAAATATAAGAGGAATTTTGGTATAAGGATAAGGGTAAAATAGTATTTATAGTGTTACTTAGGGAAAGAGTTTATAGTTGGAGTTTAATTAAAGAGAGAAATAAAAGAAAAAAATTAGGGTTCGATTTGTTGCTAGCGAAAAAATTGGGGAGCTGCTATAGTGACCATACCCAACCGCTATAGCGGGGGTATGTAACTTGTGTAACGGTTAGGTGCATAATATAAGGGCTTCAGCCTTTTATTATTTTCTTTCGATTTCTCTTTTATCTCTTACCCTCACCCTAAAGAAACCCTACTGCCTATTTATATAAACACAAAATTAACCCAAAAACCGTAATCTAAATCCCACCCAGATTACAAGTTTCTAACCCTAAAATTACATTCTAAAATTCAAACCACAATTGGTTAATTTTTGGAGCATAATTGGGAGTTGCAATTGTAGAAGATTAAGGAAAATTTAGGGAGTTAATTCAACCATTTTTTAATGAGGCTTTCTTCTACATTTCTTTCAACACTTTGTGGATTTCTTATATTTAGGAAAGTTAACAATCTACCCACCCCCTCTTATGAAATTAAGTAGATTTTTTCACCTCCTCCTACATTTCATAATTAAAATTAATTAGAGATAATTAGGATTTCATATTTTCCACATGAAATTTATTAATAGAGAATCAATTTTAAATTGTTTTAGATTATGTAATTCTAATTAGAATTTTATGTTAGTGATATTTAGAATTTTATGAATGTAGAATAATGTCATAGTTCCTATGTAAAATTTTAATTATATAAATTCATAAGCAAAATTTTAGTCATGTAATTCCCTATATGTAAATATTAGTTTGATTCCTGAATGCAAACTTCGATTATCACTTCATATAATTTTGTAAACTTTGTGAATTAATTTATGGTGCCCATTTGTTAGTTATTAGAAAATTTCATAATTTCTTGTTACCCAAGTATAAAGAATCCCCTTACATGTATGGGGATAGTGTTGTTTTAATTCAATTATCTTTCCATTGTACAAAACCCTATACACTTTATCAGTTTTAGTTTTAATAGTGAAATTCATAATTATCCTTTGCCTAAATTCAATGGATAAATATATAATTAGATTACTAGAAATATGCAATGCCCAAAATTGAATTAGTTTGCCTCTAGATTTTATATATGATTTATGCCTTACCCCTTTTAACGGGAAGATAAAGATATCATGATGGTGTATGTGTAGGATAAGAGACATTTGAAAATAAAAGTGACATAGAAACTTTTACAACAATGAATTGAAAATGACCGAATTAAAATAAGTAAAGAAATGGAAATAAATATTAAAGTAAAGTAAAAGATGATGAAATGATTAGCGACGCTAGGAGCTAAGTAGTTGGAGTGTGCCGAGAGTGAAGATATATCATTCTATCATGCATGACCCTATGTGGGGGATTTATACTGTGATGGAGATGTTGTAGGGTGTCTTTGGTTGAGTTTGGATTTTGTTATGATGGTGATTTATTTATTGTTATTACTCTTGTATATGTGTGGTGGCACTAGTTACCTTGAGAGGGAGTGGGGTTCTAAGTACACTCACTTTTGACGCAAAAATTCTCCAACTACGCGGACCAAAAATAAATGGACACCTGTCATCCTACATGGCAATATTTATACTTTCTCAGCATCAGAGGAGAGTTGGTCGGCACCCAAGGTGAGTTGGTCGGCATACCAACCAACTCGAGGAAGACCAACAGTTATATTCATTGTACATAGACGTAAATGTCTGAATATATACAGACTTTCCATCTCTTGGACTCCCATTACTATAAATACATGCCTCCCCTTAGCCAAAGGGACAAGCTGAATAATCTAACCTAAGCAATTCTCTGCACACCCCTCTCTCTACACCATATTGTGCTATTGTAAACCCTTGAGAATAAAATAAGAGTGGACGTAGGCTTTCCTTATAGCCGAACCACTTTAAAAATCATTGTGTCTTTTATGTTTGATGTTCTTGTCTATCTTCATTTCATCTTCAATATCATCCTCATATTTTATCTGTTCTTGATCCCGATAAGATGGCTTGCGGCCATTTCTAGTCATCAACAAGTTGGAGCCGTCTATGGGAAGAGACACATAATTCTTTCCTTATTATTAGAAGAGATGGAGATCATCATAAAGAGCTATGTTTTGATTTCTGTGTGTATAACTAATTATGTGTTATGCACGTATCTTTTTGTTCAATCATGATTCTTTTATGTTTATATTCATAACCCTGAATCAATTTTCATTTGGAAATCTGCACAACATTAGATTTCATGACTCATAATTTTTTGTATGAACTCTTGAAAATAGGACAAACTCGTTTATTTACGAGATTACATCTGATGTTTTGAATCTCATATATCAAATTGATAGCAGGGAATAAAAACGATTTTCTCATTGCTTCATTTGTGTTGATAAATTGAATGCTCAACTTTTATTCATCCATCTGCACAATTATGTTAATTTTAAATAATTTTGGTTGTTGGTTTTGAGATGGATGTCATAATAAGAGGACTTTTCATAATTATTTTTTATTTGATAGGATCGTCCTTCATATTTGTCCCTGAAAATTCAGTTGCCCACTTCCATAAAGAGATAGAAAATGAATACTTGCACATATATTCAAGAAATTACTATAGAGAAAATTTCATTTCACTAATTCTCAGGAAGTTGAAGGAATTTTGGATTTATTAAATATCGGTCCTTTCGATTTCAACGGTATATAACAACAAAAATAATGAAACTAGGCGACATCAGATAAACATGTGAAAGGTTTCTTTATCATCAGAAATCAAACCTACAATTTAGGGACTATCATCCACCTCACAACTTGGTTCGTTTTTAGCTCAATAAAAAAATTCAATCCCCTCAATTCCAACATTCTACGACAGCAAAACGGATAGAATATGGAGAATCCCGTGAGGTTCTCTCCTCAATCGGCAACTGCAACGTCTGGGATACAAAAGTCAAGCAAGAACCCCACTACAACATCGCCGAATTTATCCACCATTGTCTGCGAACATTATATTACGACTATACGTCAGGAGGTAGATCGCCCATGGATCTTACTTCTTTTAAATCTGGGTTTGCACAGCTGTGATTTGACCGACCAACTCGCTCTGACCACCATCCAATACAGTTCCTCCTATTATTTCTCAGAGGTAGGTATATATTCTTGATCGGCGGAGGAACATTCAGTCTTAATCAGCAACCATTAATTGTAAAATATTGGTCAGCACCCCTTGATATTGCTCGGCTACCAAAAGAAAATATAGATAAAAATTTTGGGGATCAGACCTGCAGGTTTTCAAAACTCATTATTGATCGGATACAGGTTTCACGCAAGTTGAAAGGCTTCCCAACCTACTATTTTCTGGTCGGTAACATCTAATATTAATCAGCGGCAGAAAATTAGAACTACACTGTGTGAAATTTCTTTTTGAACTCGAGTTTTTAGCCGGGGAATGTGTTTAAAACTCTTTGGGTTTGTCAAAATTAGCGTTTGCTGGTAAAGGAATTATATGCAGGACTGGTCGACAGTTGTTGTTGTTCCCTACCTACTATTTATACACAGTAATAAGGTCGAAAAGCTCCCTACCATCTATTATTGGTCGGCGGCATGATTTTAATACCAGGTATTGTTGTTTAAATCAGTGAGGGCTACATAAATTATGGGTTGATACCATATGGTGTCGTTGGTCGGACATAGATATTTCGATTAATTGGTAATGTTATTGTTTGTCGGCAATATGAATTTTGGTATTATTGTTGGTCGGTGGTACCAGTTACTGATCTATGTTGATTAGCGATAACCATTGTTCAGCGGAATTTGTTCACGACAAAATGATGGAATGAAGGAGTAGCAAATTATTTGCCCATATTATTAATTTTGACAAAGTCAAAATGATTACCATTTCTCCCTACTATTTCTTAATTCACACCTCTCTAATAAAATAAAATTTTTAAAGCTAAATAAAATATACTCTAAAGCTTTATCTTAGAATAAATTTTCTGAACCAATTTATATTTGGTCTTTTGCTTAAAATTAAAATGTCTAGCACATTTGATAAAAATTTACTCACGCGGCACATATTCCAAATGACATGTGGCACAAAACATACTATTTCATATTTTGAAATTTTTATTGCCCTATGTCCAAGATGATAAACATCATATATTGTTTGGATGAATAATTATTCTCATGAAAATAACTATTTGATCTAGTCTCAACAGGTGTTCGGGAAACTTATTAAATTCCACAAGTACAAGATTCAATCCCGAAGAAAGCTCGGACACAATCTTAAACTTTTGGAAACTATTATTATTGCTCGACATTATGCAATTTTGCCTTGACAGATCAGTTAGGCACTATTAATTTTATTGCTCTGATATATGCCCAAGACGAATCATTATTTATTCAGATGCATATTCTATATTCATCTCAGCATGGAGCTTAACAAAATATTTATTATCATATATTCAGCTCCAAGGAGATCTGCAGCATTTATTATATTTTATCTCCAACAAATAGTTGGTCAGGAAAATTCTTCTCTATATATATTCAAGAACCACCAACTAAATGTTGGTTGACCCTCAACAACCACCAACTAACGTTGGTCGGGATCAACAACCACCAACTAAGGTTGGTCGGGATCAACAACCGCCAACTAATTTTTGGTCGTCAACAGAAACCGCTAACTAAGGTTGGTTGGCATCAGAAAAATCAGTAGAGCAGAGATAAGAGGAGCAGAGATCAAAAAAATCAGAAAAATCAAACATGGACAATCAACACTCAGTTAGTCGGAATAGAAGGAAGTTGGTTAGCTAACTAACCAACCAACCAGCACACTTGAAGATTATGATAAGCCACAAGCTGCAAACTATGAAATTACTGCATCCAGATTCCCAGGGGTGATACATAGCACACGAAGAATAGAGCTCCTCAAAAGAAAAACTAGTTCCAATTCAACAATCAATCAACCTGAATCATGCACCAAGTAGAAGATAATTCACTTGTATGTTGAGAAAATCAAGAAGGAAGATCAATAATTTCATGATGCACAAGCATTGAGAAACATTGCAGAATAAATACTCCATCCTTTCAGTAAACCATTAAGCATGAAGCATTAGGGGCTTCTGTTGACGCAAAAATTCTCAAACTACGTGAACTAATAAGAAATGGACACCTATCATCCTACTTGGTAATATTTATACTTGCTCGGCACTCAATAAGAGTTGGTCATCACCCGAGGAGAGTTGGTCGTCATACCAACCAACTCAACGAACACCAACCAACTCAAGGAAGACCAACCACCCTAGAAGACCAATAGTCATATTCATTGTACATAGATGTAAATGTCTCAATACATAAAGACATTCCATCTCTTGGACTCCCGTCACGATAAATACATGCTTTCCCTTAGCCAAAGGGACAAGATGAATAATCTAAATTAAGCAATTCTCTACACACACCTCTCTACACACCATATTGTGATATTGTAAACCCCTGAGAATAAAATAATAGTGGACATAGGCTTTCCTTATAGCCAAACCACTTTAAAAATCATTGTATCTTATATGTTTGATTTACTTGTTTATCTTCATTTCATATTCACTATCATCCTCATATTTTTATCTATTGGTCCTAAGCCATCTTATCAACATCAACACTCACGGTCTTTAATAATGTTCTAAAATTTAAAATGAAAATTCATATGATCAATTGTGAGGCTCGTTCTATCATGTGAGATAAAGAAATTATAAATTTGTGGATTTATAATTTATTTATATAATTGTCATTGGTTTACGTAGCTTTGTTATCTTGTCATGGACTCACCATCGTTGTTAAACCCCATTTCATGTGCTCGTGATCATCCTATCTAGAATCATTTTTCCTACAGCACTGAGTTTTGTCCCTATCTCACCAAGAGTGCAAGGATGTAGGTTTCAGTCTTATATTTATTTTTTGTTATGAGTGATGTGAGGATTGTTACTTCAGTTTAGTATATACTCTATTTCAATTGTTATTATGGATATTATTATAGTGGCTGGTATTAATTGAGTTTTAATTTATGAAGTTAGTATTGGGATTTTATTGTAGTATTGGATTATGGTTTTATATAACGATTTAGTTAATGGTGATGTCATTCCTATTATGTTATATTTTAGGATTTATCTTATCGTACTCTAGTTGTATATATTTATCGTTTGTTATCACTCATGCTAAGTATGATATTTAAATTGAATTGACAAACTATATGATTAAATAAATAAACTAAATTAAACTTATTATTAAAATATATGGGGAGTCATAGTTGGTGTCAGAGCATAGTCCTAGGCAATGTAGGTGCCATAAGTCCATTCTATTTATCCATATAGTGTTCCATAATATGTTCATATCCTTAATCTTCTTATTATAAGCCTCCTAGTGATAGCTAGCATTTTGTGTCATAGTTGAGGTGGCAACAAAAGGTAATACCCGTTCCACCACACGTTTTTCTTAGCCCGATCCCATAGCACTAATACCACCTTTACTAGTAGTAGTATCAGTACAGCCTTTGCCAGTAGTCCCAGCATTTGATGTTCAGGAACAATTCCACTTTAGAGCTCAGCATCTCTCAGAGATGATCTCATAAACCGTATAGGCAGGGTTAACAATGGGTAAATAGGATAGTCCACCTAAGGTTCTGAAGACAGTGGCATGAGCTCCCATAACAAATTAAGAGAAGGTTATAATGGAGTTTAAGAAGAATATCCCACCAAATTTTTTTGGTTCCATATACCCATTAGTTGCATTGAATTGGTGCCAAAACATTGAGAATTATTGGAGGCTCTTATCTTACACTGGTGTACAAAAGCGGGTTCTTGCTACGTGCCATTTAACCAACGATTCTCTCCAGTGGTGGGAGAGTGTGGAAATATCAGAGTAAGGAGATAAATTATAATATGAGTAGTTCATTACGAGGTGCGGTGAAAAGTACTTCCCTGAGTGTACTCGAGCACAGAAGAGGATGGAGTTTCTTCTACTCCAGTAGAGGACTCGTATTGTCACATAGTATGAGAAGGAGTTTATGGATTTATTTATTTTTCCTCTAAAGGATGTGAATACAAAGAAGAAGAGGATTGGATGTTTTGTGAAGCGTATCATTTACCCTATTTTGTATATTTTGATGGAAAACCCGCCATGCACTACATACACTCAAATGGTGGATATTACACTCACCCTTTTTTAAGATCGTATCGAGCACAAGAAGAAGTATGATAAAGTGGGCCAAGTTAGTAATCCTAAAACAGATGAAGAATCAGCTAGGGACATGAGGGGAGCATGGGGCTTGTCGGGCTAAGGGCAGGGGAAGAGGTTTTTAACCAATCAGTAGAGACCCTAGTAGCTGTAAGGACCCCCTCAGGTAGGTGGGGTAAGAAATAGTCGTAGCAACGATAAACAAAGATCACTTTTAAGTCCTTACATGGAATTTTATAAAGATGTAGGGATACATAACATATGCCAATGTATGTCTTAGTGGCAAGGAAATTAAGCAAATACAGTAAGGCTAGATGTAGGGCCAGCAAGGCCAGTATAATCAGGGCTAGCAGGGTCAGGGGTAGTGTAAGTAAGGCTAGTAAGGCTAGGGGAATTAGGGCATTAGGCCTAACTATCATCCATAGCACAGACAGTAGCTGATGCCCATTCTTTCATTTTTTAGGCAACAAGCACTAATGACATTCCTAGCACCACCAGGCGTAGTGCCTCAGCTATAGTATGGTAGGTTCTATTAGATGGGACCTAGGGATGAACTAGCACTTATTCAGGAATTCCATGGTACGTTTCCTATTTTTGGATATTTAGTTAGAGTTTTATTTTATAATAGGGCTGCACACGCATTTGTTTCATAACACTTCATGGGTATATCGGGGATGATTCGTATTCCTTGCGCTAGGGTATTATCAATAGATACTCCAATAGATGTATCCACTCTTATTACTGAGGCTTTTATGGGGTAGGCATTGATATTATTAGGCTACGATTTGTAGTTAATTGTTTGGTTTTATATACCCACACTTATGGTGTTATATTAGGTATGGATTGGTTGTGTACCTATCGAGTGCATATAGATTGTGTATGAAGAGTTATAGAATTTGCTATTCTGGGTCAGGAGATGTATTTGGCTGATATGGCTAGGTCGGAGGGTGGGGCTACTACCCACTTGTACATTGTAAGTAAAGAGACCCCATAGTAAATCATGGTGTCCTTGGATATAATTCCAGTAGTTTAGGAGTTTGGACATGTCTTGGATGAGATTTTGAGTTTAACACCTAGCAGGGAGATTGATTTTATGATAGATTTAGTGTCGGGCACAAAGTCGATAACTAAAGCACCACATTGTATGTCTCATATGGAGATGAAGGAACTTAGATATCAGATTAATTAACTACTAGAAGAGGGTTTCATTCACTGCACTTGACCTTGGGATGCACCAGTCTTGTTTATAAAGAAGAAGGGTGGGTCTTTGAGGTTATTTAAAGATTATCACGAGTTGAATAAGGTGATAGTGAAGAAAAAGTACTCGCTATCGAGGATTGACGATATTTTTTATCAATTGGAAGCAGTTTTATTATTTTCAAAGATTGATCCACGATTCAGTTACAACTGACTAAGGGTACGAGAGGAGGATATGCCCAAGACCCCAAGATAAATTTATTAACTCGTTATAGATCTTACGAGTTCTGACTGATATCGTTTGGGTTAATGA
The DNA here is from genome assembly GCA_949130495.1 of Sambucus nigra. Lineage (NCBI taxonomy): Eukaryota > Viridiplantae > Streptophyta > Magnoliopsida > Dipsacales > Adoxaceae > Sambucus > Sambucus nigra. Next base: position 604,308,817 of record OX422208.1, read on the forward strand.
ATTCCCTAATAGTATTCATGGACTTAATGAATAGATTATTCCGACCATATTTGGACCAGTTCATCATAGTCTTCATTGATGATATTCTAATTTACTCACTGACGGAGAAGAAGCACGCTCGACATCTATGAATCACTTTACAAACATTCAGGGAGCATAGGTTTTATGAAAATTTCTCTAAATATGAGTTTTGGAAGGGGAAAGGAAAGTTTTTAGGACATGTTGTGTCTAAGAAGAGACTATCCATGGATACCAACAAACTATCAATTGTGTTGGATTAGGGACAACCCACAAACCTATTGTGGTTTGTAGCTTTTGGGTTTGGCCAATTATTATCAGAGATTCATTTGTGGTTTCTCGAATATATTTGGGTTGATGACTGAATTGGTGAAGAAGGGTGTGTCATTATTTTGGAAGAGCGAAGTGTCATCATATGTTCTACACTCTGAAGGATAAATTGATTTCTACACCGATTCTTGTCTCACCTAGGAGTGGAGTTAAGTTCTTGGTTTACACCGACGCTTTTCTATAGGGATTCTATGGGGTAATTGAGGTAAGAGGATAGGATAATTTCATACATCTTTCAAAATTTTAAGTTGCATAAGATTCATTATCCAACTCATGACGTGGAGTTGGTGCACATTTTATTTGTGTTGCATGCATGGAGACACTACTTTTAGGCTGGGAAGTTTAGTCTCTCTATTGCTCATAAGAGTCTACAATATCTATTAACATAGAAACATCTGAATATGAGGAAGCATAGATGGTTTGAGTTTAATAAGGAATTTTTGTTCATAATCTAGTATCACCTGGGGAAGGTTAATGGGGTGACAAACGGATTGATCCGATGACTAAGTGGTAGCCTATCAACTCTAGAGTTGATCGAGTGGATTTCAGTGGAGATGATTGGTGAGTTGACAAGAGACATTATGGGAATGCTAAGAGTGATTCCATACATTATGATACGGGTGATCAGAGGATAGTCATAGGACATAGTATGCAAGAATAAGGTGACGGATATTCTTACCACTAGTGCACCTTTTTTTTAATCGGATTTGATGGAGGATTATGATATAAGGGTAAATTGGTGGTACCCTCAGATGAGGAGTCGAGACGAGCCTTTTTTATGGAGGATATGCACATAGTTCACATTTTGTGATGCATCCAGGTAGGGATAAAATGTACCAAGACATGGAGAAGCGGTATTAGTGGGCTAGTGAAGAGAGGTGGAAAAGTTTGTATCTATATGAACTACTTTTTAGTTGGTGAAGATGTACCATTAGAAGTAGTTCAGTATGTTTCAACCTCTACCCATTCCTGAGTGGAAGTGGAATAATATCTCGATTGATTTCATCATGGGGCTACCTTTGATGCTGCACCAGCATGCTCTATTTGGGTGATGAAGGTGGAACACTTTTTGGTAGTATGTATCGATTATTCGACCGATCATCTTACATGTTCGTATATTTTTTCAATTATTAGATTACATGGGGTTCCATTATTGATAATTTTAGATCAGGGTTCTACATTTGTGTCTCGTTTTTTAGAGAGTTTTTAGAAAGCTACGAAAACTTAATTACACCTTAGCATGGCATACCATCCACGGAAGGATGGACAAATGGATAGGGTTAAGCAGGTGTTAGATGACATGCTATGGGTATACATGATGGACTACAAAGGTAGTTTGGAAGTGCACTTGCCATTGGAAGACTTTGCATATAATAATAATTATCAAAAGTCCATTTATATGGAACCTTACTAAGAACTTTTTGGACAATCGTGCTGATCACCTGTATGATCATTGGACTCAGGCGTGGGTAGATATTTGGGGCTAGAATTCATTCAGGAGATGATCGAGAAGATAAACTTCATTAAAGAGCGGATTAAAATCAGTCAGGTCAGACAGAAGATTTATGAAAATAAAAAATAGGAATCCTATGGAGCTTGAGGTAGTATAGCAGGTCCTATTTTAGGTTTCCCATATGAAATAAGTGATGAGATTCGGGAAAAGCGGAAGTTAACTCCATGGAATATTGGACCGTTTATGATCCCGACGAAGGTAGGGAATGTTGTGTACCATTTATCACTTCTACACCATATAGATCGAGTGGATAATGTGTTTCAAGTATTCCTACTTCATACGTTCTTAAATCCTCAGGTATCTTATCAACATATCATTCTAGCTGAGATTGAGTTAGACTCAGACAATTCTTAAAGTGAAGAGTCAGTGGGTATATTGGATAGTAGGATTCATAAGTTGCGATCCAATGATATATTGTTAGTATGTGTGCAGTGGAATCACCATAATAAAGAGGAGTCCACATGGGAGCGTGAGGATTTAATGAGGCAACAATACTCATATCTATTTTGAGTCGGGTATATAATTTTTATTTGTGAATTGGGAGAATGAAATTCTTTTTATTGGGGGGAAATATTGTATATTCCATAATTTTTATGAATTAAATAAATAATTTGGGGATAATTTTAATTGATTATTTAAATGGGAAACATGAAGTTTATAGAAATTAACTGAAAAATAAGTTTTATAAGAAAATATGAAATTGGATTGAAATTATTAGATATTTGATTAATTATTAAAGTGTTTATGCATAATTATAAATAATTTAAAGTTAGGGATTTATTTGTTAATTATACATGTAAATGAAAATTCAAACATAAGAGGAATTTTGGTATAAGGATAAGGGTAAAATAGTATTTAGAGTGATACTTGGGAAACAATTTAGGCTATGGTTTAATTAAAGAAAGAAATAAAATAAAAACTTTATGGTTGGTTTTGTTTTTGGCGGAGAATTTGGGGGGCATCAATAGCGGCCATATCCACCCAACCGTTATAGCAGGTTAATAGCGGCTATAATGGGGGTATGCAACCGTTATAGCGTTTAGAAACATCATATACCTTTTGTTATTTTCTCTTCATTTATCTTTTATCTCTTACCCTCATTTCTCTTCTATAGCTCCTTAAAGAAACCCTACTGCCTATTTACATAAACACACAATTAACCCATAAACCCTAATTCAAATCCCACCCAAATTATATATTTTAACGCTAAAATATACTCTACAATTTAAACAACGATTGGATAATTTCTGAAGCATAATTGGGAGTCGCGGTTATACATGATTAAGGAGCATTTGGGGAGTCACTTCAATCATTTTTCAAGTAGGCTTTCTTTTACATTTCTTTCAAAACTTTTGTTAATTTCTTCAATTGAGGCAAGTTACCAATCTACTTCTCCCTTATTAAGTAATTAAGTAGTAATTTTCACCTCAACCTAAATTATTAAAATGAATTAGAGATAATTAGGATTTCATATTTCCTATATGAAATTTATAAATAAAGAATATAATAAAGCTTAAATGTAAATTTATTAAAATTATATAATTCGAATTAGAATTTCATGTTAGTGATATTTAGGTTTTATGAATGTAGAATAATTTTAGAATTCATATCTAAATTTTTAATTATATAAATTCATATAGAAAATTTTAATCATGTAAATCCCTAAAAGTAAATATTAGTTTGATTCATGAGCTTGGATTAATTTAGTAAACCCTTATACAAACTTCGATCAGAAATTCATATAATTATGTAAACTTTGTGAATTCGTGTATGGTGGTCATTTGTATGTTATTAGAGAATTTCATAATTTCTTGTTTACCAAGTACAAATAATCCCCTTACATGTATGTAATTAGTGATGTTCTAATATAATTATATTTCCAATGTATAAAACGCTCTAGACTTTATTCGGTTTAGTTCTAATAGTTAAATTCATAATTCTCCCTTGTCTAAATTGGATAAATATTTACTTGGGAAATTAGTTGAAATATGAAAAGACCAAAATTAAATTAGTTTGTCTCTAGATTTTATATATGATTTATGATTTACCCCTTTCAACTAGAAGATAAAGATATTATGATGGCATGTGTGGGGGATAAGAGGGTTTTGAAAATAAGTGATATAAAAACTTTTAGAATAATGAATTGTGAATGAATGAATTAAAAGACGTAAATAAATGGAGATGAATATTAAAATAAAGTAAAATATGATAAATGATTAGTGACGCTAGAAGCTAAGTACGTAGAGTGTGTCGAGAGTGAAGATATATCGTTTTATTATACATGAACCTACTTAGGGGACATGGTTGATAAATTTATATTGTGATAAAGATGTTTTGGGGGTGTCGATGGTGGAGGTTGGATTGCGCATCGCGGGCTTAGTGACCTCAATTGGGACTGGCCCCACGATTACGATATTTTCTTCTGATGTTTTAGGGTGTCTATGGTGGAGGGGTGTACTTTGTTATGATGCTGATTTATTTTATTGTTATTATTCTTGTATATGTGTGGCGGGATTGGTTACCTTGAGGGGAAATGGGGTTTTGGGTACACTTGCGGCCTTAAATAATGTTCCAAAATTTAAAATGGAAATTTACATGATGAATTGTGAGGCACGTTCAACGATGTTAGCTATGGAAATCATAAATTTTGGATTTATTATTTATTTATATAATTTTCATTGGGTAGCATCGCTTTGTTAGCTTGCGGTGGCTTGTCCATCACTGTTGAATCCCCTTTTAGGTGCTCGTGGTCTTCCTATCTAGCATTCATTTTCCTACCGCACCGAGTTTTGTCCCACTCTCACCACTAATACAAGGATGTAGGTTCCGATCTTATATTTACTTTTTGTTATGAGTGATGCAAGGATTGTTACTACAGTTTTCATGTATTCGGTTTCAGTTGTTATTATGGTGGCTTGTATTCATGGAGGTTTAGTTTATTATGCTAGTATTGGGATCTTATTATATCATTGGATTATGGTTTTATTTAATGATTTAGTTAGTGGTGATGCCATTACTATTATAATATTTTGGAATTTGTCTTATTATACTCAAGTTGCATATATTTATCATTTATTATCACTAATGTTAAGGATGATTTTTAATTGAATTGAAAAACTATATAATTTAGTAAATAGAATTTATCTACTTAATTATTAAAATATATGAGGTGTCACGGAAGAGGAATACTTCTCTAAGATGTTCCTATCACAAGGAACATGGGAACAAAAAAATGAAAGGTGCTCAAGTCATGCTTAGAGGAGCTGGCCCAAGTAGGTAAACTAGACAATTACGTAGAGAAGAAGAACAAAAAGGCCCTTGTGGAGCACGACCAAAAGCCTAATAATCTCCTTGATAAAGAGATGGGACATGAGTTCTTCATTATCTGGGGAGCCTCAAGTCTAAATCAGATTCAAGTCATTGTTGTACCAATGGAACTAAATAAGGTTACCGCGGTTATGGAGTCTTTTAAAATTTACCCTACTAAAACCTCGACAGGAAAACAATACCGACCAAAAGACGTTGATGTAATACTCCGTACTTTTATGGGTATTTAAATTACATAATTTAATAATTTTAAGTGAAAGAGAATTTGAAGTGTGTATTAAATATTAATTGGTGAGTTTTGGATTATTATCGATGAGTGTTATTTTTACTTACGGGAATAAGTAAATGAAGTTGGATTATTTTATATCATGTCACGGTTGGAAAAAGCGGCAAGTAATAATATTTTATTTGGAAAACGCGTGCAGAGCTATGTTGGATTTAAAAAGGTAATTTTTTTATAAGTGACCCGGGTAGGGATTTCAAGTGCAAGGTTGATCCCGAATGGGTCTAAATAGTTAAAATGTAGTACTCGGGGGTAGTGTTTGGGTTCTGGGGGATTTTTAGATTAGTAGGGAATTTCTCTCTTATAAGGGCACGAGAGAAAGATAAAAGAAGGAAAGAAAGAAAGAAAATAAAGAAGGAGAGAAAGGGAGAAGAAAAGGAGAACTCTGGACAAGCTCCGGCAGATACCGTCACAAGGTCGTCGTATTTATCCAACGAGGCAAGTGTTTAACTTACTTTAATTATTTATGTGTGTCTATAATTCATATTATAGTTGGTGAAAACTATATGAATTTTGGGTTGGGATTCTTGAATCAAAATGGGATTTTTGGAAATGATTTCATATAAATTGAGGTGATAATAACTCCATATAAATCTGAGCTCAAATCAACGTTAATGGTGTAATTTTTGGTGAGAAATTTGGAAAAATGAGAAATAGTGAGTTTAATTAAGTTAGGGTTTAAAATCTTAATTAGATTGATGCATCCTATGAATAAATTGTTTTGTTGGGTAAAAATAAGTGTGTAGATGTTTATAGTGATGGTTGGTGATATTAGAAACCATAAATTTTGGAGTTGGAGAAGATGATGAACTCGCAAACTTATCATGTTAACTGATAAATTACAGTTCGATTTGGTCACAGGACTGGTTCGTTTATTTGGGCATCGATTTGGTTCATTTATTTGATCACCGAAATGGTCCGTTTATTTGGTCATCAGTTTGGTTCGATTGTTTGAGAACCAGATCGGTTCGTATATAGAGTCATCGGTTCGGTTCGCATATAGCAGCTCAAATTAAGAAATTTTCTTGGACTTAAAGGATTGAAGCATAATTATTCTTGGAAGATAAATATTAAGGGATCCTAAATAGAGTGTGAGGGCTTTTAAAAGATTTAACGAGTGATATATAAATGTCGGGTTAGCGAGAATAAGATTCGGGTTATAAAAATCTTAGGAGTATTTAGGACGAATGGCACTCGGGAAAATTATTTTGGCGGTTGTATATATATATATATGCGTGTAGAATATATATGCCGATAGTATATTAGTGAATCCGAATATGTTAGTAGGATGAAATTAGAATACTAGTTGTATGTGTTAAGCTAATATTCGGGAATTTTTAAAATGTGATAATTCTATCATAAGTGAGAGAATACTTATGGGATTAAAATAAGTGCGTGTATACTTATGAGTTATTACGAATTGGTATATTCAGGATTTATAGGCTAGTGTCATGGGATATAGGCATGATTGTCGGATCTGATATATATATATATATATATATATATATATATATATATATATATATATGTGTGTGTGTGTGTGTGTGTGTGTGTGTGTGTGTGTGTGTGTGTGTGTATGATATATTTATGTAAAATATACGCCTCTAGTGTTATCATGGCAAGTTGTGCGATGTGGGTGAATCCCCTGGCTTAAGGAGCAGGGTGAGTATAGTCCCAGGTTATAACATCTAGTTATTTATGCAGTGTGGCTCTTTATCATGGCTGAGATGTCTTGGGTATGATTCGGTCTCACTTTTAGGTGAGGAAGTATGACCTATTCCCCTACATTTGGGATATGTTTTTATCAGGTTGGTGTGAGACCCCGACTGGTGGTACCCAGGATAATGTGTGTTCCCTAGAAGGTGATATCATTCTAGAGACAATATCCATTGAGTTATAGCTCTGAGAAATGGTTATTATACTTATATAGTGAGAACTTATGTGCTTGCGTTCAAATGATAAAATTATATATTAAACACCTTTTAACTCAAACAAACCCTAAACATGCAACAATATGTGATTGAATAAGATAATGAACTAAGCAACAACATTCAAACACATGCTTGTGAGGAAAAATCCCCCAAAGGGGCAAAACCATTTATTTTCATTATAATATTGTAACTGTACAATTTCGGATTACAATGAAAATACAAGTGACTAAGAATTACCCTCAGGTGTCGGAATCTGTAGTCGGCAACAGGAAATGTCCCTTTCCAGTAGGGCTGCAATGAAGAAGAAGAACGGTCTTCTCCACAAGGGTATAAACAGCAAAAATGCGTTCCTGGGTTGTAAAGTGATTCACAAGTGTTTGGAAATTTGTGTGAAACAAAAACCAAGAGTCTTGGTTCTCAATAGGTGAAGACTTAGAGTTTTTGTGCTCTGAAAATCGTGTATAGAAGTCTTAGAAAACCACTTCCCGTAGTGGGTTTATGAAGGAATAACATGGCCTAAAAAATCTCCGCACGATCTGTTTGAGATTATCCAGGTCTGAGGCGGATCGGTCCTGGTAGGCAAATTGATTCTTTTTATTTTAGGCTTCTTTGGTTCGTTTGTGGTCCGGGGTGTACTGTCTTTTCAGCAGGCGGACCGGTCCGGGTATGAGGTGGACCGGTCCGCAGGCAGATCGGTTCTTTTATTCTGGGCGGACTGGTCCAGCCTGTTAGACTTTGATTCCTCTTCTTCTTTTAATATTCGGATCCGTTGATGACTGTATGAATCTTGAATTTCTTCAACGGTGTAACGGCGTGCAACATAACAAATTTATAATGGACAAAAATGTCCTTACAAATCTCCCCCTATGTCTATGTCGGTACATACATAAAAACAAAAATCCGAATTATCAAACAACTAAAAATGCCTATACAAATCTACCCTTCCATGAACCCAAAACTGGAAAGATACAATTGAATAAGACTTCAACGTTTGCTCTTCAACTCTTCAGGAATCTCAACACTTTTCTCATCAGGGTGTGCAATCCAATGATAATCCATGTAGTACCTACACACATGAGAAAAGACAAAATACCAAGTGACGTATCAAGTTTGAAATGAGATATCAAATGAACAAAGCATGTTGTATCAAATCTCAAAAACACAAAACTCCACCAAAATATCTCTCCCTTTTTCTGATGTCCCCAAATAGACAAATGAGAGAAATAAAGCAAAATAAGCAAGTGCGGGGTGTCACCAGGATAAAATCACACCATGAATTAACACAAAAATAACCAAGTCGATGATAGCGTAAATGAAGTGGTGTTATCAAATTCGATAGGAAAATAAATGCATACAAACATGACATATGTGCACGATGAATATTGGATACTCCTAGCGAATGAACTCCAATGCGTCCTTTGGTGGAAAAGAATGACAATATAATATATTGACTCAATCAAATCAACAAATAAAAGCTCAAAGTGATTTTCACACCAATAACGTCCAAAACGATTTATGCTTTTTCAGGACTTTCAAGGAAGTGCAAACTTGTTTAAAGATTCTCCAACCAAACTTCCTCAAATATATTTTTTGAATAGAGGTATTATAAATTCTCAAACTTTGGAGAATTGATGGTGAAACCTAAGTGGCCCATATTTGGCATGAAGTGATTGTTATTGCCTTTAAATTTTTTCGGGCTCTTTTAACCTATTTGGACCTCGGATATTAAAATTCCTCCATTTTTAGGTCCTTTTTAATGGTGGCTTTTGCACATAGGATAGATGATTACCTTTCGCAGCCCCTCCCCGTTATACAAAAACACACAGTCTCACCAAAACAGTTTTTACATGCATTCCAATCTTGTCAAGTTTTATCGCATATTGTAAGTTGTATAGACATAATTGAGATGGAAACACTCAAGCCAATATGAGATACACAAGTGCAATAATCAAATATGGCCGAGCATGTGTGCAATAAAGGATATAGGAGTCGAACAAGTAGGAAGATATCACTAATTACATCTCAAAGACTCCATACTAAGTAAAGGACATGGATGAAATGATGTAGCGTCTCAAATCTCTATCAAACAGTCACATGGATAAATGGAATGAAGGTGTGACTTGGCTATCTTAAATGTTCATCCATAAAAGGTGCATAAAAATACAAAAATCTTTTTGGGCTTTTTCAAAAAATTTATCAAAATAAAATCTTTTTGTGCTTTTCTTAAAAAATATAAAAGAAAATCTTTTTTTTATTTTTCAAAAGAAATATAAAAAGCAAAAAAATAAATAAATAAATAAATAGTTGTACAACTAAGAAATGGTACAAATAAAACAGACTAGCAATAGGAATCGTATGATATAAACATGAAGAAGCATCATATTCTAGTCATAGAACAACCCCTCAATCAATTGTGCAAATCCCCAAAGACTTCCTAAGACTCTCAAATCTAAGGGCATCTAAAGGTTTTGTGAAAATGTCGGCTAACTGACGGTCGGTGGGAACAAAACTCAGGGATACAGTGTTCTCCTCAAGTAATTGACAAATAAAGTGCTCACGTATCCTGATGTGCTTTGTGCGCAATGCTGGACGGGATTGCGGGATATGTGAATCGCGCTCGTGTTATCACAAGAAATGATCATGGTGTCCTGTGAAATCCCATAATCCTCCAACATTTGTTTCATCCACAAAAGTTGGGTGCAACAACTCCCAACGGCTATGTACTCATCCTCCGCAGTTGATAAAGAGATGCAATCTTGCTTTTTGCTCGGCCAGGAGACAAAAGCATAACCAAAATTGAAACACCCGCCAGAAGTGCTCCTACAACCATCTACATCCCCGGCCCAATCGGCATCCGAATAGGCGGACAAACGGTCATCGGTATCAAAGGAATACCAAATACCGTATGAGAGAGTCCTACTCACGTATTTAATAATACGTTTTAGAGCAAGTAAATGTGACTCTTTTGGGGACGCCTGATATCGCGCACAGATTCCAACACTAAAGGCGATGTCGGGACGACTCGCAGTCAAGTAGAGAAGACTACCTATCATACTCCGATATAAGGTTTGCTATACGTCCTTTCCTGAAGTGTCCTTACTAAGCTTGGTAGTGGTACTTATAGGTGTACGTGCATGCTTAGCGGAGTCTAAACCAAATTTCTTCACTAGGTCTCTAGCATTCATGGATTGGGAGATGAACATCCTATCCTCTAGCTGACGAACCTGGAGACCAAGGAAGAATGTAAGCTCACCAACCATGCTCATATCAAACTCACTTTTCATCTCCTCCTCAAAGTGGTGATCATGTTGAGAGCATGTGGATCCAAAGACTATATCATCCACATAGACCTGGGCAACCAAAATAGTACCATCATTTCTCCTGACAAACAACGTCATATCTACTCCCCTCTCATACCAAGCACGGGGTGCTTGCTTCAAACCATACAGGCTTTCCTCAGATAGTAGACATGCTCCCGGTGCTGAGGGTCTTCAAACCCTTTTGGTTGTTCCACATAAACCTCCTCCTGTAGAATGCCATTCAGAAAGGCAATCTTGACATCCATCTGATATAACTTGAAGCGCAGATGACATGCGATGGCGAGCAGAAGACGGACGGACTCAAGCCTCATAACAGGAGAAAATGTCTCCCCAAAGTCTCCACCCTCTATCTGTGTGTAGCCTTGAGCGACCAACCTAGCCTTATTTCTGATTATGGTACCATTTTAATCCATTTTGTTCTTAAAAATCCACTGGGTACCTATCACATTAGTCTCACTAGGTCGGGGGACTAGTTCCCAGACATTGTTCTTTTTAAACTGAAGCAACTCATCCTGCATAGCAGATATCCAGTGTTCATCCTTGAGTGCTTCTTTATGGTTCTTGGGCTCGACTTTGGACGTGTAGAAAAGATGGCTAACAACATTCTCTAGCTGAGCACGAGTCTTGACCCTTAGAGTGGGATCGCCAACAATGGCAGACGGGTCATGACTCTTGCGAACCCTAGCACAGGAGTAGGGTCCACAGAGTGTGAGAGAGGAACATGTAAATCACTGTCAGAACAATCCTCATCCTCACACTGAAAGTTACGATCAATAATCGTCGGAGGTTCGTCATCTTGCACGGTGACGTTTATTGATTCCATAACCTTAGAGCTCTTCAGGTTAAAAACCCGTTACGCTCTGCTATTTGATGAATATCCTAGAAATATTCCCTCGTCTCTCCGGGAGTCAAACTTTCCTAATTGCTCTCTATCCCGTAGGATGGAGCATGTACTCCCCAAAACACGGAAATATGCCAGGTTGGGCTTCTTTCCAGTCCACAACTCATAAGGAGTCTGAAGTGTGTGTGGACGCAAATAAACCCTATTCACCGTGTGCCATGCAGTAGACACTGCCTCTGCCCAAAATCTCCTAAAAACTTTACAACCTAGAAGCTTAGATCTAGCCATTTCTTGGATCGTTCTATTCTTTCTCTCAACAATACCATTTTGCTGAGGAGTTGTCATAGCAGAAAACTCATGTTTGATCCCGAGGCTATCACAGTAAAGATCTAACTTTGATTCTGTGAATTCAGTGCCATTATCACTATGCATCCTATTAATAGTGACACCGTGTTGATTTTGTAGGACACGGCACTTGGTCGTTAAAAATTCTACAGCATCGGATTTCTCTCTCAGAAAACCTACAATGGAGTACCTGGAGAAATCATCTACCATCACGAGGATGTATCTCTTACCACCTAGACTCTCAATACGAGTGGGACCCATAAGATTCATGTGAATCAACTCAAGAACACGAGAGGTGGTAATGGAATGCAACTTCCTATGGGGACTACGAATTTTTTTTCCCATCTGAAAGGGTCCACAAATGGTCGAAGATGACTTTTTAAGAGATGGTAAGCCACGTACTAGGTCCTTTTTAGCTAAGCGGTTGAGATCTCTGACATTCACGTGACCTAGACGTTGGTGCCACAGATCCATAGGAGTGATCGTGGTGCTGTTGCAGATAAGTGAGGATGTGGGCTCAGTCCCATAGCAATTATCCTCGGTCCTCACCCCTTGCATCAAAAGTTTACCAGCTTGATTGTAGACTTTACACGTGTCCCGATCAAAGTTTACTGCAAAGTCAGTGTCGCACAGCTGGCTAATGCTGATAAGGTTTGCTTTCAAACCTTTGACCTATAAAACATTTTCTAGCTTAGGGAATCCAGGTAACTCGACAGTACCACGTCCTATAATGCTATACTTTCTCCCATCTCCAAAGGTGACTCTGCCATCCTGATAATCCTCAAGAGTCGTAAAAAATGAGGCATCACCTGTCATATGTCTGGAGCACCCACTATCAAAATACCACTGTGAGGTATTGTGTGCTTTGAGATCAACATGAACAACGAAGGCCTTTTTATCTTTCTTAGGTACCCAAGCAGAGATGACCTTTTGTTTGCCTTTGTTGTTGTTGGTTTTAGCTGGAATGTGAGAAGCATTCACTAACGGCAAAGTCATCCGTCTGAATTCTTCCATCAAACTCTGAGATGTGGCAGCTAAGAACTCAACTCGCTCTCTCAGACTAGAAAACTCATCAGTATGACTTGGTGGAGTAGTAGTACGTCGTGTCCAACCCATGCTATAGAAAAACTCCCTATGGTGGCCTTTTCTTTTGCAATAAGTACAAAAGAACACAGTCAAAGGAGGACCTTGGTTTGCCTTTCTTGGTCGAACTCTCTTTCGAGGTTTTTGACGATGGCCATAAGGAGTCGTAGTAAACTCAGGAACTGGTCTAGGGGAAATTTGGGACGTGGAGGCACCATCATAACCAATTCCTTGCCGATCACCAAAACCTAAAGCAGGGCCGAGGAGCATCTTTCCCATTTTCCCAGATTTTTCCTTGATTTGTACCTTGACTTCCCGTGCTTTCTCAAGATCATGAGTAAGCTGGGAAATAAGGGCTTCAAGTTTATTCCGAGTCTCCACGGAGGAATGGAGCTGACTCGTAAGGCTAGCCACTTGTTTAGTCAAGTCCCCTCTCTCTTTCTCAAAAACACTCTCTCTCTCTCTAAACAAACTCTCTTTCTCGACACAGGCATATTCTCTCTCTCTCAGGGCGGTGAAGGTGGAGGACTCTCTCTCTCTTGCTCTTCTTAATTCTTCCTCTAAGCCAGTGATCTTAAGGACTAACGCTTTGTTTCACTTTTTAGTTTTAAATGACTCAGAATATAACTCAGTGTAGGCGCGTTGAATATCACTCTCGCTCTCACTTGAGTCATCCTCCCTCTCACTCACATCGATCTCACTATCAAAGTGTCCCTGTGAAGCATCATCCTCATCGTCGTGAAGAGAACTAGGAGTGCTCACTTGGTTGGCCATGAATGCGGTGAAGTTACCCTTATGCGGTGAAGTTACACTCATGCGGTGACTCATCTCCTGAATCCACCATCTCGACCTCACTGTCGTCGCTAAGAGTAGCATTGAGGACAGCTTTTCATTTCTCTCTATTCAGACGAGTGGCACACTCAAAGGCTCTATGACACCTACCATCGCGCTGAAAGCATCTCTCACTTTCTTTCTTAGGAGGATTTTTGGAATCTTTTTCATTTTTCTTTTCAAACTTATTTTTCTCAAATTTCTTTTTATCTTTAAAATTGCCATTTTTCTTAAATTTGAGAATCCTCTTGAATTTTTTTGCAAAAAGAGCCAAATCATCTAAGTCAAAATCACACTCAGAATCAGACGTGTCAGTCTCTCTCTTTCTAGATGACTCTACCCTCTTTCTAGCCGACCCCTCACTCCTTCTCTCTTGGGCATTAAGTGCAATTCCCTTATCTTTAGATTTAGCAGTTTTAGGGAACATATTAATTTCATATGTTTGCAAATATCCTACAAGTTCTTCCAATTTTAGCGTATTTAAATTACCCATAGAATTTAGCAAAGTGACTTTAGGGATAAAACGCTGAGGCAAAGAACACATAATATTTTTAACAACTCTAGCATTAGGAATATGTTCACCAAGATTAAAGCTAGTATTCACAATGTTAGAAAGTTTAGCATAAAATTCATCAAAGCATTCAGATTCATGAATGGTGATGGTTTCAAATTGAGTTGTTAAATTTTGCAATTTAGACTCGTTTACAGCATTGGTTCCTTCATGGGTGAGTTGTAAGACATCACATGCCTCTTTTGATGTGGTGCACGTCATTATGCGTTTGAACTCATCAGGTGTGACAGACCCAGAAATAGCACTTAGACCCTTAGAATTAAAAGATGACCATTTAAATTCTTCTTCAGTCCAGGAAGTGACAGGTTTCAAGTTGATCACATTATCAACAGTCACGGAGGGAGGAGACCACCCTCTTTCAACCAAAATCCAGACACGTTCATCAATGGCTTTTAATGCAGATCTCATACGAGCTTTCCAATAGGCATAGTTTGTCCCGTCAAAAACTGGCATTTTATTATATAAATTCTCCATTTGAACACGCACTTTTTCAAAAATCAATTTTTTCAGAAAATTGATATCTTAGAAAATTTTTATGGAAAATAGGAATACGTGATAGATTAGCGTAACCTGCTCTGATACCAATTTGAGAACGTAGGTGCTTGCGTTCAAATGATAAAATTATATATTAAACACCTTTTAACTCAAACAAACCCTAAACATGCAACAATATGTGATTGAATAAGATAATGAACTAAGCAACAACATTCAAACACATGGTTGTGAGGAAAAATCCCCCAAAAGGGCAAAATCATTTATTTTCATTATAATATTGTAACTGTACAATTTCGGATTACAATGAAAATACAAGTGACTAAGAATTACCCTCAGGTGTCGGATTCTGTAGTCGGCGGCTGGAAATGTCCCTTTCAAGTAGGGATGCAATGAAGAAGAAGAACGGTCTTCTCCACAAGGGTATGAACAAAAAAAATGCATTCCTGGGTTGTAAAGTGATTCACAAGTGTTTGGAAATTTGTGTGAATCAAAAAACCTAGAGTCTTGGTTCTCAATAGGTGAAGACTTAGAGTTTTTTTGCTCTGAAAATCGTGTATAGAAGTCTTAAAAAACCACTTCTCGTAGTGGGTTCATAAAGGAATAACATGGCCTAAAAAATCTCTGCACGATCTGTTTGAGATTATCCCAGGCAGACCGGTCCGGGTCTGAGGCGGATCGGTCTGGGTAGGCGGATCGGTTCTTTTTATTTTAGGCTTCTTCGGTTCACTTGCGGTCCGGGGTGTACTGGCTTTTCAGTAGGCGGACCGGTCCGAGTATAAGGCGGATCGGTCCGCAGGCGGATCGGTTCTTTTATTCTGGACGGACCGGTCCGGCCTGTCAGACTTTGATTCCTCTTCTTCTTTTGATATTCGGATCCGTTGATGACTGTATGAATCTTGAATTTCTTCAACGGTGTAACGACGTGCGACATAACAAATTGATAATGGACAAAAATGTCCTTATATATAGTGTGTGTGATATATAAGTATGGATATACTTAATGTGCATGGTATATTGTATATATTTATAGGAAGATGTGAAAAGATATATAAAATAAATAATAGAATGAGAAGTACATTGTTGCATCCGGGAAAATAAAATCCGGAATAAAATGTGAGATATGTATATAAAGATGAGAATATTAAATACGAGACTAATAACACTAAAACGTTAATAGTGTATTATAACTAATGAAAGTTAATTATTATGAACGAATAAATTATAAGCGAGAAATTATAATGCATAAGCTCGTGCGAAGGCTTAGGATATTATATATGCGGGTTATGAGATAGCGTATGGTGACTTAGAGGTTTTGAGAGATGCTAGTTAGGCTGGGTAGCGTAACTAGGGTGTTTAAAGTACATGTGTTAGGTGCACATTATTAGATGAGAGGTGAGGGGTATCCTAGGTAAGTGTGACATCAGTTTAAATTTGGAGAATATCATATTTTAAATGTTAAAGTATTTTAAACACTTGCTAATTTTTTTCAAAATGCTTTGGGCTTTGACCCGCTTGCAAATATTTTTAAAAAACCTTTTAGCTGTCGAGACACCGGGACGCCTGGATGATAGTATCCCTTCGAGTCAAATGATGTTGCAACAGTTGTAGATGCTAGCAGGGATTGTTTAGACGCTTCTATCCATGTGATCTAGATAGGAGGTATTGTGAGTTATATTTGGGCATGTTGCCCAACTATTGTCATTTATATTACTTTTCGCTTTTTAGTTTGCGCCTATTCGATATGGTTGTATTAATGTTCTACCGAGAGTTATGGGTTAATATTTTATTTATTCAGTTGTTGTGTATGTAATTGTGTGGATGTCTTTATTATTTGGTTTAAAGTAAAGAATTAGAAAGTTTAAAATTTGACACTGGGCTTATGAGGTTATTAGTAATTAATTTGGTTTTTGACAGTGATGCTGAGAATGATCCATATGAAAATCCTGTTTATTTTGATAAAGGATTGATCTGCCGAGATTAAAATAAGTGGGGTGTCACATATGGTATCAGAGCATCAGGTTCTAGTGTCCTTAGGAATCTGTGTGGATGTACAACGTTTCCATCGTTGCTTTCTATTTGATATAGAGCCCTATGCTTAGCATTGTTGATTCCTAAGATGAGATTTTGTTCTCCTGCAATAATGTATAATTATAGTGAATCTTATTTTCATTCGGGTGTGCTTCGTATGCCAAATAATGAAGGATGGCATATGAGGGTCATTAGGAGGACAGCAGGAGGCAGGGCTCAATTGGAGTTACAGAATAATTTTAGGGATGATGATCGTAGTCAATGTCACCCCTATTATTTCTCTGGAAGTTGGGGTTGTAAGGACTGTTAGGGTGCAACATATATTTTCTAAGTACCACTATAGCTAAAAGTGGTGCAAAATTAGACTTAACTAGCATGGTTAAAATGGGAGAAAGTCAGACGGATCTTTGAAGAGGACCATCTGTTGAAATTTTAGTAAATGCAAAGATTATGTGTGTTAGCCAATGGAAGAAAGGAACCCAAA
This sequence comes from Sambucus nigra, assembly GCA_949130495.1. Lineage (NCBI taxonomy): Eukaryota > Viridiplantae > Streptophyta > Magnoliopsida > Dipsacales > Adoxaceae > Sambucus > Sambucus nigra. Next base: position 604,326,217 of record OX422208.1, read on the forward strand.
GTCTTTAGCATATAGCAGAGTGTAGTATACCTAGAAGTGAAAATTGGGGTAAAAAACAATTAGCTCGTGGGAGCAGTGTTGTAATGGTGGTAGTTAATCACCACATTTAAAAAGTGAAATATTATGTCAATGGAAGGATCTTAGGTGCGGTTTGACCGCGAGTTGCTTCATCTATTGTTCAGGAAGAGATGTGAATGAAATTCTGAACTTATTACATGAGGGCCAAACAGAGGCATTGTCTAGTGAACTTTGTACCCGATGAGGTAGGTACAATGGAGAAAATAATCCTTAAGTGGATGATGGACTCACGAGAGGAGTCGCCAGCACTTAAGGAAAAATCTACTTAGATGATCGATGCAGATCGCGACAATGTCGTACTTTTAATCGTGATGATATTAATGCTTCTTCGTGAAAGGAGAGAAAATAATTAAAGAATTTATTCAGAGAGTAAGACTGAATGTAACGGTGTTAGCGAAACACCGCAGGGGGACAGACCCGTCAGGGGACCCATTTAAAGGATTCATGAAGCTGAATACCTACCGAGTGACGGTGGATTCAGTTGAGACTGGTAAGGATAATAGTGTGTTCCTTAGGGACAGCATAGCTAAGTGAACAACGGAGGTAGCCATCAGGGTTGAGGGTACCAAGGTACGAGGGAAGGACAACCTTAATACGGCCAACGTGACCAGAGATAAGTGGATTATATGGAGAGATATTTTTTTATGTGGAGAGTAGGACCACATGTATTGATTTTGCTCGAAGTGAGTAAATGGATAAGAGTTTGGTGCCTAGTAGGGGGAATTATTAAGATAGTTTGGTTCGGTTTAGACAAGCGTGTCATGTCCGGGAACCACTTGATAGCCAGACCAATTGGCAAGGTCAAAACATGAGTTTTAACCTCGGGTTAATGGGGTAGGTTTTGTGTGAAACGAGTGAGTTACGGTATTTTATTAGCACTATATTCGCGTGTGAGATGAGTTTAGTGGTTTCATCGATAACATTATTATGTTTATATATTATTGTTGTGTAGCGGGATTATCTTTAGCTTCATCTGCAGGGGAGCGGGTGTAGACAGTGGGAATATATTTTATTGGAATTACCCGTTCTAGTGAGGTGTTATATGAGTATCATATTATCTTGAGTATAGACTGGTTAGAACAATAGTGGGTTTACATTGCAAGGCTATCGTGTTCGATGTTCCAAGACAGGATGTGTTGTTTTGGCGATGCCTCACCTACAAGAGGGTCGAGTAAGAACTTATATTAGATTATGATAGAGACTTCAGAGAGTATAGTTGTCATGAGATATTAATCCAGGTGTGTAGGTATTTACTGATATCATTCAAGATATATTGGGCTTACTGTTGAGCGGAGAGATTGAGTTCGTTATTATCTTTAGTTCTTGGGACTTGGTGATAGGGAGTACGCATTGTTATCTCACTTCTTTAGAGACGTGGGAGTTGAGATTTATATTTATATGTCTGGGGACAAAATTTTTTAGAGTCCCGGTTGTGTGTTTGAAGTTTGTGGAATGTTATTACCGCCAATGTTGAGTGATAAATCATTGGGGAAAGTTCCTTATTTGAATGTTATTGTGGGATGAGATACATATGAACCTTGATAAACGTCATGAGTAGAGAGACATTGATGGATGCTAGGGCATCCATTTTTAATGTTAATCAATGAAAGTGTAGAGAAAACACTCTGATTTGAGAGCTATTATATAGTATAAGGCCGGCGGAGTCGGTAGTGCTGTGAGAGAGCTCTGAAAATTTTTCTTCTCATCGCGGGTTGAAGGGTGGAACAATGTGAAGGAGAATTAAATTTTAATGTATCGGGTGATTGAGAATACCCATGTCTTATATCCACGTCGAGAATGCGAGGCCAGTTTTGAGAAAAATATGTTACGTGTGAGACGTTTGTGATGTTTATGCCAATATGCATGGATTATAGGGTGTATAGGCTCCCTGGTTAGTTTGATTTTCAAATCTTTCGAGATAGGAGGATGTGGGAATAATGTGTAGAATATATGCATGTGGGGAGTTATAAACAAAGCTGGAATGGCATGATGGATTGAACGTCGTGTGAAAAAGACGATAATCCAAGTATATATGTGCAACGACAGCTATCACACCCACATGGGTTAAAAGACTATGGGAAGCCATTTAAAAGGATATCTCTTGAGAAGAGGAAAATCCAACTATTGTGGAAAAGTATAGCGGACCCTTGCTCAGTTGAATGTAGAGGGTGGCTTGCACGTAAATAGGATGTTAATGTTTATAAGGTAAAAAGACCCCAGAAGTGGGCATTGTGGTAAAAAATGCACGGGCCGTGATTTTTGGTATACTCCGAGGAAAGAAGCGGAGTATAAAGTACCACTTAATGTGAGATATTATAAGTGGGAATTGGTGTTAGGTGAGACATAGTGAGATTGTCTCCGGGTGCACCATCATAGATGGAAATAGGTTGGATCGAGATGATCAACCCAAAATTTAATAACAAGCCAACGATTCGAGAGATGGAATGAGCAGGCAGGCTGGTAAATTTCCTTGATAGGTTGCCAAAATCATGATGAGGTCCTTGAACCCCACCTCCGGTAGGGATTTTTGGGAAGCAGTGGGGATGAAGTTTTTTTTTGATCAAGTTATGTCACCTATGGGCCGATGAGTAGATGAGAGGTGATTGACAACTAATAATAACTCGTACTGGTTTATTATGGAGAAGGTGCCATTTGAGGTTTTGCGTGGAAAGCCTTGTCATTCCCCATATGGTTGTTTAGTGGTGAAAGAATAACTAGAATTTTGGATCGAACGTGATTTAGGGTATATTTTCAAGAAGGGCATTAACCACAAATTTTTTTGGGGTGGCTTTTGAGCATCGTAAGAGTTACATCGCCATGTACCGAGATTTGAAGGACTGATAGGAATGGTCAGATGTTCTTATGGTTTCTCCCAATATGGGAGTTTTATGTTGGGATGGATATGGGAAGCTATAATTTAGTAATGTGCGAACTTCCAATAGTATTAAGCACATAGATCCAGTGATGCATAGGCTCCTCTTATTCGGATGTCGTTGGCAGAAGCAAAATGGGTGATGTGTCGTTATTGAGGTGAGAGCTTATGACTGATGGAGTATATCAGCATGAAGAGAATTAAACAAGCTTTCCGTGAAGCTAGGGCTATAGTGATTAAGCCTTTAGACAGGTGGGTACCACTAGTGGGTGTATAGTGGAGTACCCACATGTTATTTTGAGTTGATTTTGAGTACTAGAGGATGTCATGTTGTTAAAGATCCTAAGTCTTAGTACCGGTTGTATCTGAATTTTGAGGACGAAACTCACATGTAATGGGGGAGTATGTAATACCTCGTACTTTTATGGAAATTTAAATTACATAATTAGGTGTAATTTAATAATTTGAGAATTTTAAGTGAAAGAGAATTTGAAGTGTGGTTAAATATTAATTGGCGAGTTTTGGATTATTATCGATGCATGTTATATTTACTTACGGGAATAATTAAATGAAGTTGGATTATTATATATCAGGTCGCGGTTTGGAAAATAAATAAGTAATAATATTTTATTCGAAAAACACGTGCGGAGTTATATTGGATTTAAATGGGTAAATTTTTTATAAGTGACTCAGATGGGGATTTCGAGTGCACAGTTGATCCCGAATGGGTCAAAATAGTTAGAATGAAGTACTCGGTGGTAGTGTTTGGGTTCTATGGGCTTTTTGGATTAGTAGGGACTTGCATTTGAGTATACGCTTTGACAGATGCTAGTTAGTCTAGGTAGCGTAACTATGGTGTTTAAAATGTATGTGTTAGGTGCGCACTGTTAGATGAGAGGTGAGGGGTATCCTAGGTGAGTGAGACACTAGTTTAAATATGGAGAATATCATATTTTAAATGTTAACGTATTTTAAACACTTGTCAAATATTTTCAAAACGCTTTGGGCTCTGACCTGCTTGCAAATATTCTTAAAAAACCTTTTAAGTGTCCAGACACAGGGACGCCTGGATGATATTATTCCTTCGAGTCAGACGATGCTGGAGCAGTTGTGGATGCTAGCAGGGATTGTTTAAACGCTGCTATCCTTGTGATCTAAATAGGAGGTATTGTGAGTTATATTCGGGCATGTTGCCCAACTGTTGTCATTTATATTATTTGCGCCTATTCGATATGGTTGTATTAATGTTCTACCGAGAGTTATCGGTTATTATTTTATTTAATTCAGTTGTTGTGTATATAATTGTGTGGATGGATTTATTATTTGGTTTGAAGTAAAGAATTAGAAAGTTTAAAATTTGACACCGGGAATATTTAGTTATTAGTAATTAATTTGATTTTCGACAGTGATGCGGAGAATGATCCATATGGGAATCCCTTCTTATTTTGATAAAGGATTGATCAGCCGAGATTAAAATAGGCAAGGTGTCACAATTGAATATTCCATGCATATCATTTTCACCGAGGAAAGACATGGTCGGAGTCAAAACCCCTCATCATAATGCACTAGTAATCAATCTCATAATTGCCAATTAGGATGTGGATAAGCTAATAGATGATTAGGAGAGCTCTTCTGAGGTCATGTAATATCTACGATGAATCTCACCCAGAGAAGAAATTTCTTATCGACTCCTCATTCACCGATCATGAAAATAAAGAATTGATCTCCTTTTTAAAAGAGAGATGGGATGTGTTCTCATGGAATCCATATGACATTCCTAATATCGATCCCTCAATGATGTGCCACCAATTTCACGTAGACCCAATATTCTTGTCCGTCACATAAAGACACGTCGAATAACCCCTGAGTAGGTTAAGGCAGTATAAGAGTAAGTACGAAAACTTATAAAGGCAAGGTCCATCAAAGAAGTTTAATTCCCAAAATGTCTTTCAAAACTAGTCGACGTCAGAAAGAGCACTGAAAAGTGGATGGTTTCTATAGACTTCATCAACATAAACAAAGCCTACCCCAAGGATTTCGTCTCCTGAAAATTAACAAATTGGTCGACGCTACATCTATCCATGAGCAAATAAGCTTCCTAAACACTTACTCAGGATACCATCAAATCCCTATGATCGAGCTTAACTAGGAGAAGACCTCATTCATCACTACCTTTGACTTATATTATTACACGATTATGCAACCAGACTAAAAAATGCAAGATCGACCTACCATCGGTTGTTTACAAAAATGTCTAAGCCTTAGTTGGATGACACCATGGAGGTATACATGGATGACATGATCGTGAAGAGAAAATATAAAGACCGCCATTTGACAGACCTAGTGAAGACATTTAAATTCCTCATCTATTACAAGATGAACCTCAACGCAGCCAAGTGCTATTTTGGAGATCATTCTGTCAAGTTTTGGGTTTCGAGTCAGTTAAAGGAGAATTAAGGTAAACCCCAATCAGATTGAGGTAACAAACATTATTCAGCCACCTAAAAACTAATCGGGATATTGGAAGCACTCAACTACTTCATCTCCGGTACCTCTAAAATGAATTGACCTTTCTTTTAGATCTTACTAAAAAAAGGGACTTATTTGGAACAAATAATGTTAGAAGTCATTTGAAGATATCTATCTCTATTTAAGATGAACTCCTCTACTTATAGTCCAAAATTCGGGTGATCCAGTCTAACTGTATCTCTCATTGACCGACCACATGATTAACTTAGCCTTGGTATATGAGAAAAAGGTAACCATACACCGGTTTATTATGTTAGAAAGACATTTATGGACGTTAAGAAACGATATCTCCTCTGAAAAAGCTCGCTTACTCGTTAATAATTGCCTCTTGCAAGTTGAAGCAATACTTTGGCTCGCACTCTGTCATAGTAATCACTTCATTTCCATTAAAAGTAGTCCATATAAAGGTCAGCCTCTATGGACGGATGTATAAATGTTCGATGGATTTTGTGAGTTTTGATATCCATTATTAACCCAGAAATGATATCAAAGGACAAGTTTTGGCGAACTTCATTGCTGAATTCACAAGAGGGCATCAACCCAATAAATGGGAGCTCGCCGATCAAGTAACCACTTGAGAACCTGATCAACTCAACAAATGGATGCTCTATGTTGATGGGGAATCCAATTTAAAAGGATGAGGGGTGGGAATTATTTTAGTCACCCCAAACCATACCATGCTCGAGCAAAAAGTCAAACTTGGATTTTAGGCATCCAACAACGAGTTCGAATATAAGTCTCTCATCATTGGATTAAAAAAGACTTTGTTCCTTAGTGCTAATCATCTTGAAGTGTACTAATATTCAAGGATACTATCCAAACTAATATCAATAGACTATAATTCTATAGATGAACGCATTTCAACATACCTCCAGATCTCCCAAGACTTGATTGTCAAATTTAAGTATGTCCAAGTTCAATAATTTCCCCAAAAGAAATAATAATCATGTGGACGCTTTAGCTATTTTGCCTTCAATTGTCGACTCTAACCTCAAAAGAATAATAAAAATGGAATATTTAGCTCAGCTGAGCATCATGAAGAAGGTTTTTGAACAAGCTCTCGATGTTCAAAAGGATCCCAGTTGGATTGACCCAATCATTACATATGCATTGCCTACCCATAAAAAGCGGGATCTCCAAATAAAAGTCAAGGCTAGTCGATTTTACTTTTCTATAGATGATCATTCATTGGTCCATGTCTGCAACGAGTTTACCCCCATGATGTATAAAAAGTTCATTATGATATGCATGAGGGGATATATGGAAGTCATGTAGGAGGAAGGTCTATGGTGTTCAGAGCCATAAAATCAGGATACTAGTGGCCCAAAAAATGAAATAAGTGCCAAGCATTCTCGATAGTGCTCCGCCAACCATCCAGCGATCTCAAAGCCTAAAATATCCCCTAACTTTTTGCACAATGGGGGTTGGTCATTGTAGTCTTATTCGCCACGTCTCAACTCCTGGAAAATGGAAGTACTTCTTAGTTAGCACTGATTATATCACCTACTGGATTGAGTTAAACATTAGTAAACACAAGAGATGTAGACAAGATAATGTCCATACAGAGGAACATGGTGACTCATTTTGGTGTGCCGAGTATGGTCATCAAAAGTGATCGAACTCAATTTTAGAGTGTACCATTCCAAGATTTTTGTGACAGTCATTGATATGCCCATATATACCCTCGGCCAGACCGAGAGTATCCTCCACCCAAACGAGGGCTCAGGCCCAAGCCGACCCCTCATCATGGACCAGACGACCCTTCAAGGGGTTGACCCCTCATCATGGCCCAAATGACCCTCCAAGGGGTCGACCCCTCATTATGGCCCAGTTGACCATCCAAGGGGTCGACCCCTCATCATGGCCCAGACGATGCTCTAAGGGGCCGACCCATCATCATGGCCCAAACGACCCTCTATGGGGCAGACCCCTCATTATGGCCCAGACGACCCTCCAAGGGGACTACCCTTCATCATGTCCTGGATGACCCTATGAGGGTACGATAGTACGAGGCCCAAATTAGGCCAGGCTTGCTGCCAGTAGGAACTTTTCCCTCAGCCTCACATCATAGGTCGAGTGTGACATCATCACCACGCGTGATTTGGGAGATGCGTGGAATAGTGAGCGTAGGACTCCTATGTCATGTGGGAAAGACCATTATAATTATATCACCCCCTCACATGAGGGAATATTATGTCATCATTAATCACATATGGCACCTCAGGTGCCAGTAGGGGATTGGCTAGATCATAACTCACATGCACCATGCATGTTTGGGGGGGTACACTACTCCCCCCAAGACCTATATATACTTATCACCTACAACCCTGCAAAGGGATCGATAATTGTAACCCTAGCAAAAACTTTATTGTACACACAGTAGAGAGCGAGTGAGATTATGTGCATTGTATCCAAGGCAATTAGTGCCCATACTTAGTGGATCACACATTCACAGTGGATGTAGGCCTAATTAGTTGAACCACTATACATCATTGTCTTATTCCTCTTAAAATCATACCCTTATATGCACTAACACTCACATACATATACACGCATATATTTCCATGACTGCCATTGTTATCACTATTTGAGCTCATCATCACTTATCTGGTGGTGCTGAATCTTAGCATCATCAGTTCGGTGTCGTCTGTGGGAACGAGAAGACATCTCTTCCTTTATACAGCTTGACCTCACCGGGAACTCTGGTGGTGAACCAGTTCTCCCCATTTGTGGAGCTGCTTCACCATTGAAAGAGACCCATTGAGGTTCTGAAGCTCATCAGTCTTTTGATCATTCAGCTCTTTATAGCTGCAACACATGGCACCAGAGATGCCACCACCACCACTTCCTCCACCGAATAGTGGAGTGGGACCCTGTTCCAGTTAGCCACCACCTCAGTCTAAAATGGCTGATGTGGTCGATGCCTTAAAGTCTCTGGCAGCAAGCCAGTGGATTATGCAGGAGCAATTTATAGCCCTTAGCCAAATCATACTAAGGCCACTGGGGGTCTTACCGGAGATGATTACTCCGGCAGCAGCTCCAGGGCATCCCGAGGCCAGGGTACCACCCCAGGCACCACACAAAGACCTTCCACCTCCACAACGGCAGAGAGATGTTGCTGACCCCAGCATCTACGCTTGGGGAGGCAAAGAAACCCTTGCCCTAAAGACATGTATGATGATCTAGAGGAAGAGGAGGAGGAGGCCCCCATAGAGTGCTGGGATCCGTATAAGGTCTCCAAAAATACTGTGCGACCTCTCCAGGAGAGAAGAAGGAAGTGTGGAAGGCAAAATCCTGACGATCGCTCGAGGGTCTCTCCTTTTGATCATCTTAGCAAGGGGTCGGCCTTTGAGAGGCTGGGCCCAGTAAATGACCTGCGAGAAAAATTATCCAGATCAAGGATTGTTGCGAGGTCCAGAAGAGAGGCATCAGATGGCCGACCCCACGAATGAGACGGTGGTCAAGGGGAAGTAAATAGCCAACACGGGCCTAGCGCAGCAGAACACTCCATCCACCTCAAAGAGGTGGCAGGGGATAATATCGGCCCAGTTAACCCTACGAGACCTTGGAACAACTCGATCCAAAGTCTAGAGGATAAGATTGGTGATATTATGAAGAGATAGGACCCTCTTCAGAGAGGATACTCCATAGGCTCACCCTTTTTGGAAAAGATAGTCAACTTCCCAATGCCATCCAAGTTCAAGCCACTTGTTGTCACCCCAAGGTATGAGGGGAGTACCAACCCTGTCCATCATATTGACATGTACCAATCAGCGACAAACATATACTCTATCTCTGATGAGATAAGGTGTCGTGCCTTTTTTGGCACCCTGACTGGGGCTGCACACGTCTGGTATCTGTCTCTTTCGAAGAACTCCATCGAAAGCTTTAAGCAGTTACAAGACCGGTTTATCCATAACTTTTTCTTTGGAGTGAGGCCACAGAAGAAGACAACACACTTGCTCTATGTTAAACAAGGGAAGAATAAGAGCAAAGAGACTATATAGCCAGATTTAAAATAGATAAGTTAGAGGTCGAGGATTATAAGGAAAGCATAGCCATGACAATTCTCATTGGAGGGCTCTAAAAGGGGATGATTTTATGGAAGCTTGTCGAAGAACCTCCAAGGATAATGGATGAATTACTGTCGATAGTAGGAAAGGTGATGAATGTTGAAGAAGCGATGGTCACAAAATACGAAGATGAAAAAGGAGGTACTAGTGGGGGGTAAGTACTAGAAAAGTAACAAAGAGGGGAAGAAGAGGCTGGAAGATGACAAATTTTCTGACTATAATCCTCTGATGGTCAGTTGCAAGAACATTCTGAATGAGATAAAGAGTGATAGATCCTTAAAGTGTCCTGAGAAGTTGAGGGCATCCCCTCACAAGAGGAACAAAAACCTGTGGTGTGAGTTTCACTAAAACCCTGGCCATGTGACCGATAAATATTTTTCCCTGAAAGATGAAATTGAAAAAATGCTAAAAGAAGTGAAGTTAAGGAAATACGTCGATATGAGTGCCTTCAAAAGGGGCCGAGGGTACGACCCCAGGAAGAAGAGAGGTGATACGTGTAGAGAAAATCCTCCAAAAATAAGGGACGACCCTTCAGATGATGAGGATGACCCTGATCTCCCACTGAGAGATGACCAAGGCCCTGTAAAAAGACTTAATATGATCTCACTTAGTGTCAGGATGATCTCCGAGGGTCTAGCAGGAGGAAGGTCAGAGGTCGTAGATAAGAAAGCCCGTGTGGCCGAATCCAAGGCAGTGACAAAAGCTGTACATTCAATCTCTATTTAAGAAAAGTCAGAAAAAGAGGAAGAAATTTTATATGGATAATCTTATAGTGGGTTTATCAAGAATAGACTTCAAGGGACTCTTATCCCCGCATGATGACCCTCTCGTCATCACTACGAGGGTGCACGGATGTGAGGTGTCGAGGATCTTGGTCGATGGGGTAGTTCTGCAGATGTGATGTTCTGGCCGTGATTCAAAGACTTAGGCATCAGTCGTGCTAGGTTCATCCCATAACATCACCCATTGATTGGGTTTAGTGGGGAAAAGGTTCATCCCCTAGGAGTGTATGAGGTTGATGCTAGAATGGGGGACGAATGGCCGAGATGGCTAACCAAGAAGGTCAAATTTTTTGTGATGGATGAACAAGTCTTCTCAGCGTACAACATTATACTGGGGCGAGTGGCCCTAAAGGAATTTAAGGCCGTACCATCCACTATTCACCAGATGTTAAAATTCTCGACCCCTTACGGGGTAGGGGAAGTTCAGGGAGACCAGACGACGACACAGGAATGTTACTTCAACTCTGCCTAAGAAAGAGAGGCACACAAGAAGGCAATAACTACTTACAATATTGATACCCTCGACCCCAAGCATGAGAAAAAACTGAAGAAAGGAGAAGCTGCAGAAGAGGTAGAATCCATCATCCTCAATGAGGATCAGCCATAAAAAACCGTCCAAGTAAGAAAGACATCAAAGAAGACATCACCAAGATGTTAAGGAGAAGATAGGACGTCTTTGCATGGAGTCATGTAGATATGTCGAGGATCGACCCCGAAATCATGTACCACAAGCTCAACATGATAGAGGTTACAAATTCAGTCAAGCAGAAGAGGAGAATTTATTCTCAAGAAAAATATGAGGTTATAAGGGAAGAGGTCAAGAAGATGGAAGATATTGAGTTTATCAGAGAGGTTATTTATCCCGAATGGTTGTCTAACGCAGTCATAGTCCCAAAAGCCAACAGGAAGTGAAGGATGTGCATAGACTTCACAGACCTTAATAAACACTGTCTTAAAGACAGCTTCCCTCTTCCCCACATTGATCAGATGGTAGATGCTACCGCAGGCCATGAGCTAATGAGCTTCATGGATGCCTATTTAGGGTACAACCAAATCTTCATGAACCATGAGAACTAAAAAAAAACGGCTTTCATTATCAAGAAGGGGACATACTATTATAGGGGCATGCCCTTTTGCCTAAAAAATACGGGGGCAACGTATCAGTGTCTTGTGAATAAAATGTTTGAAGACCAAATTGGGAAGTCTATGGAGGTTTATGTTGATGACATGTTGACAATGAGTTTAAAAGTTGAGGATCATGTGTCTCACCTCGAGAGGACCTTTAACACAATGGACAAGTACCGAATGAAGCTCAACCCGACCAAATGTGTCTTCGGGGTAGGAGCAGGGAAGTTCTTAGGGTTTTGTGACACCCCGCCTAATAAAATATCGGGTGATCAGTCCTATACCAAATTAAAACAGGAATCCCAGTTGGATCATCCTTAGCATCACTGTCGAAAACTTTTTAAAACTTACTAACCACCTAGTATTCCAAAAACTGGTGCCAATTTTAACTTTTTAATAAAACCAAAACAGTACATGCGGAATTTAAAATATAAACCATTCACACAACTGAATGAAAATAATCTGAATCATAATTACACAACATGCCGAATAAATCACCGGCCACTAAAGAAATAATCCGAATACAAATATTCAACACCTGAATAAATTACACCTGAAAACTATACCGAGAAGTCTGGGCGACAAGCCCTAAATAAAACTGAAACTGATACAAGATTCCTACTCTAGGAATGAATAAATGATGCGTCTAATCCAAACTCCTGCTAGCATCCACATATGCTGCAGCTCCGTATCCCTGGAATAGAATATCAATCCTGGCGTCCTTGTGGCTAGACACCTAAAGGTTTTGAAAATAGTTTTATAGCAAGGGTTAGAACCCAAAATATTTTGAAAATATTTAGCAAGTGAATTAACTGCAGTAATTTAAAATGCATGAATGCGCTTCATATTTAAGTTCGTGTCGCACTCCCTTGTGGACATTCTCACCCCTCCACTATTGTGCACACCTACCGGTTACCTTAACCCCACCTAGTTGTACTACCCCGTCCAACTAGTCCTGGTATAACCTTCCCTTGCCATACTACTCTAACCCGAGTATAATGATTATTGAATTTTAAGTTATTTCACAATTAACTTAATTAATTCCTCTTAAATATCACCATGTAACCGTCTCACAAGTTATATAAAGTACATACATCACACACTGTATTATTCCCACAAATGATTAACTTAATTAATTTCCCATTATTTAACTGCATATAACTGTAACCCGAGTTATATAAAGTAAATACATCGCACCCTGTATTATCACCTACATATAATATTTACTACCATATTATACGTACCTTTACAAACATCCACACATATATCATACGTGTATCCATCCTTCCGAGTTTACCCTCATCGAATGATTCCCTCTAAAATGCTATCTCACTAGGTGTGCTCGCAAAACCTAGTTTCCCCAAGTTAGAATTGCTCACCAACTTGGACTAAAATATAACGAAGTGGAGGCGGTCATATTCCTTCCCTGAATGTGAGATAAATCTCTCACCCATATATACCGGACGCTATGACCTAGGGATATACTCGCCCTACTCCTCAAGCTAGGGGATTCACCCACATCGCGCAACCTCCCTTGATAGCATTAGAGTATTTAAATTGAATAAATATCTAGTCACTGATATTTACTATCACACACAATATATACACATATATATATACTATCACTACCCGTATATATATATTATGAACCCCTGGTTTTTACCGTGTACTCAAACTCCCGCACACTGCCTGTAATTTAATGTCACACACAATACATACACGTATATATATATACTACCACTACAACGTATATATATATATTAATAACCCCGGCTTTACCATGTACTCAAAATCCCATACACTACCTGTAATTTCCTGAGTCTGTGGCCCGACTCCATGTAATTAATTTTCTCACTTAATAACTTATCATCTTCCCGAGTCTATGGTCCGACTCTAATATAATTAATTCACACCTCAATTAATATAATACTTTCCCCGAGTTTATGGTCCGACTCTCCTTAAATTAATTAACACACATTTTAATTTAATACCTCCCGGAGTCTATCGCCCGACTCTAATTAAATTAATTAACAAATTAATTAATCAACCCGAATTCCGAGCCTGTGGTCCGACTCTAATATAATTAATTATCACATTAATAAATAAGTACCCTTCACGAGTCTACAATCCGATCCTGATTAAACTAATTATCCCACCCATTAATTTAATCATACCCGAGTCTACAAACCAACTTTAATTAAATTAATTAACACCTTTATTAATTTAATCCTACCCGAGTCTACAATCCGACTCTAATATAATTAATTATCGCATTTATTAATTTAATAACTTGGTGTCACTCAACCATTGTCCCCGGACTCACTTACTTGGCCCGTAACTTAATATTTCCCGAGTCTATATCCCGACTCAAAATTATTTAGTTTATCTCCAAACTTAATTCACTACCTTGGGGTCGCATGTCCAATATACCCGGATTCACTCACTTGATCCGTACCTCACTATTTTGTAATAAAATTTCTCAATTTCATTCATTTAATGTCCCACGTAAATTCATCCTAATCCCAATTACTTTCTCCCATAATTGCTAGGAATATTTGTTTCACAATTATTTATCACTAAGAAATGTATGGAAATTTAATTTATAATTAATTCCCCCTTATACTTCACCCAAGGCCGAATTGCCCAGAATTTCCCACCATCGATCGATCGATGCCCCCGATCGATCGATCGACCCCTTCGTTACAGCTCTGCCTCCCCCCTGTTTTCCACCATTAACGAACCTCAAGGTTTCTAAACCAGAATTTAAACCTCTAATTACATCATCCCATCGTCTACACATTGTTAATCCACATCCCATTCATCATAGAGACCTTAAGATAATCAACCTCTCTACTTATCTCATAATTTTCGAAATGGGTCTTTCTCCATAAAATTCAATTATCTGTTTTAAATCCCAAATTCCAGATTCGATTTCCACTCTTTTATGTTCTGAAATTTTCGTTCAGATCATATATACATATTCAGATATCAATCACCCATCTAAATCTTACTTTGAATCTCATTCAAGTGTTTCAAAAACAAAAACCCCATTTTGTACCCATTTACACCCAAAAACGAATTTTGGTTTACACGTCACTATGATATGGATTGATTATCATGCTTTAAGAATTAAAACATTTAACCACTTTCCTGAAAGTGTTCGTTGTGTCTGATTCCGTTGGCGTAGTCCCTCGATTTGGCTCCAAAATCCCCAAATTGTCTTTTGCTAAGCTTTCCCCCAATTTCCCTCTCAAGCCCTAGGCTTAGATTTGATGGCTGCTGATTTCCTAATCTCCCCATTAGGTTAAAAACCCTTAATCCCGTTTTTCACCTAATGGGCTTAATTAAAGTGGCCCAACTCACCCCATGTGGGCCCGACTATGCCCAAAAATACCCCGAGACCCAATTACTACCCCCGGGTACTCTTTTCTGACTATCTCGACCCATCCGGACTCAACCGCGTAGTCAGAATTGACATCCGAATTAATTTATAAAAATCCTTATCTCACACCCCATTAAGTCTATACCGACTCCCGGCTGGAATAAGTGCATACCCCGTCATTAATACCCGAAATGACGTAATTAAATTATTACTATTCACTTAGTAAATAAATTTCCCTAAACATTAACCATTCACTTCCCAATTAATATTTAAAGAAATATATTGTCATCATTAATTCAATTAAAATTACAACACACCAGTAATTTAAAAAAAATCCCGAATTAATTAAATATTAAATGCACAAAAATACGGGGTGTTACATACTTCCCCCCTTACAAAGGAATTTCGTCCTCGAAATTAAGATAAACCTAGTGTTCCAGTATTTACATATTAGTCGCTAGTCAAGTGCCTCCAAGCCCGCTATATCTATCCCATCCGATTCTAACCATACGTTACACAAGGATGCATTTAACTTTACCAGGGCGCCCATACACCTTATACCCGTGCTTAACCGCACAAAATTTTTCCTTAATTAACCCGGGTGCCCATACACCCTATCCCCGCTCACTACCGCATAAAAGTTACCCGACTGTGCTAGTCGTAACCCGTAATATAACTTCGAACCCGTAATCATATTACCTATTTATATATATAGTTACTGCCCGGGTACTCAACCCATGCTACATCCAACCATCTCCCCATAACTACTTATCTCTCAACACAAAAGAATATACGCTTACCCTTATGCTACCAAAGACAACATAATACCGCGCCCTTACTACCACTAGTCCTTGCGCAAAATAAGCCCCGAGCTATCTCTCTTTGCTCTAAAATCAATTTAACCACCCTGATTCACTTCAGTAAACATCCCCACTTACCGGGATAAAATGTGAGAACACAAAACCTCACTATGTGCCATCGCACCACGCAATACAACATATATATCCACATATATATAAGCTATACGCCCTCTCCGGTGATACCTAGCACCAACCATACCCTGGTGTCACGGACACCAAAATTTAACTCCACTATCCACAATAGTTAAATTCCATCGCTATCCAGCCGATGTTTAAAAAGCATTATCAACCCTACTCCCATAATTTACGAAAGTAGTCATTCCTCGCATAATTCAACCAATCACTCAGTGTACACCTCCACTCTCCTGGGAAGAATACTAAGGAACTCCTCTACCCTACGTAAAGTTTACCCACATGCTATGGCTGCTACCGCCAACGCACCCACTAAGTTCGACTCACTTGCGAATTCTAGTAAAAATAAGTCTTATACTGTGACATCCTCTTTGTCACTCAACAATATACCCCATGCCCCTAGGGTAAAATAATTACTTCTATACTCCAGCTGCAACGGCTGGTTCTCGATTTTCGGAGCAGCTTCTCCCTGACCGAATGCACCCGTGATTTGCTTCAGTGGTTGTACATCCAGGACCTCGTCCTGTAGTTGACTCCCGCCTTGCTTAAGGCAATATCTCTTCATGTGTCTCGCTTTTCCCCAAACGAAACATTTTCTAATATGTTCACCCTGCCACTGATCCCTTCCATGCCAACCTTGTTGAAATTCCTGGCCATCCCGCCGGTAGCCTCCAGTTCTAGATCGTGTGGCATAATTCCCCTACCGGAAATCCTGCCCTTGATCTCCCCCAGTCTGCTGCTGGGATACCCCACTGGTATTGTTCCTTTCTGCCTCATCCGATTGGCTAATCCCCACTCCCCTCCCGCTTTCTTTCGCATGGAAGCGATATTCCCAACAGTGCCGGAGTATTGCGTTAATGACATCAGTATAACCTACTAATGCGGAATTATCAATTAAACATTGTCTGATTCTCCAGATTAACTAATCCATAAACTTTGCTTCCTTTCTCTTTTCCTCGCTTACCTCATCCGGTATAAAATTTGCCAACGAGTGAAATCTTCCTCGTAATCGACCACTGAACGGTCTCCCTTTGAGTCTCCTCATAAAATTTTCTCCTCATTTTGATCTCGACCGTTGAAGGAAAAATACTTGCGGTCGAACCGCACCCAAAACTCTGCAGTAGCTAGTGTGTCCATTTCCTCAACTGTGGTGATCAACTCCCACCACTGTAGCACCGCTCCCACTAACTAAAAGTGGTTAGCATTTACTTTCGTCCCCATCGAAATCTCCCATGCATAGGTGACGCTGGATACCTCCCTTCCTTGACACGCTAGTACTACACCTGAACCCCCTCGCAACTCTGGTGGGTTCCTGCTAAAATAACCTATCTTTCTTGCTTCCACCCTGACGACTCAGCGTGAGTCTGAACATCCGGCGCCACTAACACTTGTGGCTGATCCCGTGGAAAGTACCCTGCCGTTGTTACCATCGTTGATCCAACTTACTGTGCCACTACTTCAGTTACCTAAGCTACCAAAATCATCCCTGACCATTGCTGCGGTAACTCTTGTTCCTGATGAGCCTCCCTCGCCTCATCTCCCCCTGTTGCCCTAGCTGCTCTCTCATGGGTGTCATCTGGAATGAGAACCGAATTTGTATGAGTTTACTCTCAAATATAAATTTCGCAGAAGAACGTATATGCGCATACGTATGAGAATACACCAATCCTATGATACGGCTCTATATCAAAGATTGCTAAGCCGAAACGTGAAAAGCCGCACAGATCCTAAGGACACTAGAACAGATGCTCTGATACCATCTGTGACACCCCGCCTAATAAAATACCGGGTGATCAGTCCTATACCAAATTAAAACAGGAATCCCAGTTGGATCATCCTTAGCATCACTGTCGAAAACTTTTTAAAACTTACTAACCACCTAGTATTCCAAAAACTGGTGCCAATTTTAACTTTTTAATAAAACCAAAACAGTACATACGGAATTTAAAATATAAACCATTCACACAACTGAATGAAAATAAACTGAATCATAATTACACAATATGCCGAATAAATCACCGGCCACTAAAGAAATAATCCGAATACAAATATTCAACACCTGAATAAATTACACCTGAAAACTGTACCGAGAAGTCTGGGCGACAAGCCCTAAATAAAACTGAAACTGATACAAGATTCCTACTCTAGGAATGAATAAATGATGCGACTAATCCAAACTCCTGCTAGCATCCACATATGCTGCAGCTCCGTATCCCTGGAATAGAATATCAATCCTGGCGTCCCTGTGGCTAGACACCTAAAGGTTTTGAAAATAGTTTTATAGAAAGGGTTAGAACCCAAAATATTTTGAAAATATTTAGCAAGTGAATTAACTGCAGTAATTTAAAATGCATGAATGCGCTTCATATTTAAGTTCGTGCCGCACTCCCTTGTGGACATTCTCACCCCTCCACTATTGTGCACACCTACCGGTTACCTTAACCCCACCTAGTTGTACTACCCCGTCCAACTAGTCCTGGTATAACCTTCCCTTGCCATACTACTCTAACCTGAGTATAATGATTATTGAATTTTAAGTTATTTCACAATTAACTTAATTAATTCCTCTTAAATATCACCATGTAATCGTCTCACAAGTTATATAAAGTACATACATCACACACTGTATTATTCCCACAAATGATTAACTTAATTAATTTCCCATTATTTAACTGCATATAACTGTAACCCGAGTTATATAAAGTAAATACATCGCACCCTGTATTATCACCTACATATAATATTTACTACCTTATTATACGTACCTTTACAAACATCCACACATATATCATACGTGTATCCATCCTTCCGAGTTTACCCTCATCGGATGATTCCCTCTAAAATGCTATCTCATTAGGTGTGCTCGCAAAACCTAGTTTACCCAAGTTAGAATCGCTCACCAACTCGGACTAAAATATAACGAAGTGGAGGCGGTCATATTCCTTCCCTGAAAGTGAGATAAATCTCTCACCCATATATACCGGACGCTATGACCTAGGGATATACTCTCCCTACTCCTCAAGCTAGGGGATTCACCCACATCGCGCAACCTCCCTTGATAGCATTAGAGTATTTAAATTGAATAAATATCTAGTCACTGATATTTACTATCACACACAATATATACACACATATATATATATATATATATATATATATTATCACTACCCGTATATATATATTATGAACCCCTGGTTTTTACCGTGTACTCAAACTCCCGCACACTGCCTGTAATTTAATGTCACACACAATACATACAAGTATATATATATACTACCACTACACCGTATATATATATATTAATAACCCCGGCTTTACCATGTACTCAAAATCCCATACACTGCCTGTAATTTCCTGAGTCTGTGGCCCGACTCCATGTAATTAATTTTCTAACTTAATAACTTATCCTCTTCCCGAGTCTATGGTCCGACTCTAATATAATTAATTCACACCTCAATTAATATAATACTTTCCCCGAGTTTATGGTCCGACTCTCCTTAAATTAATTAACACACATTTTAATTTAATACCTCCCGGAGTCTATCGCCCGACTCTAATTAAATTAATTAACAAATTAATTAATCAACCCGAATTCCGAGCCTGTGGTCCGACTCTAATATAATTAATTATCACATTAATCAATAAGTACCCTTCACGAGTCTACAATCCGATCCTGATTAAACTAATTATCCCACCCATTAATTTAATCATACCCGATTCTACAAACCGACTTTAATTAAATTAATTAACACCTTTATTAATTTAATCCTACCCGAGTCTACAATCCGACTCTAATATAATTAATTATCGCATTTATTAATTTAATAACTTGGTGTCACTCAACCATTGTCCCCGGACTCACTTACTTGGCCCGTAACTTAATATTTCCCGAGTCTATATCCCGACTCAAAATTATTTAGTTTATCTCCAAACTTAATATACTACCTTGGGGTCGCATGTCCAATATACCCGGATTCACTCACTTGATCCGTACCTCACTATTTTGGAATAAAATTTCTCAATTTCATTCATTTAATGTCCCACATAAATTCATCTTAATCCCAATTACTTTCTCCCATAATTGCTAGGAATATTTGTTTCACAATTATTTATCACTAATAAATGTATGGAAATTTAATTTATAATTAATTCCCCCTTATACTTCACCCAAGGCCGAACTGCCCAGAATTTCCCACCATCGATCGATCGATGCCCCCGATCGATAGATCGACCCCTTTGTTACAGCTCTGCCTCCCCCCTGTTTTCCACCATTAACGAACCTCAAGGTTTCTAAACCAGAATTTAAACCTCTAATTACATCATCCCATCATCTACACATGGTTAATCCACATCCCATTCATCATAGAGACCTTAAGATAATCAACCTCTCTACTTATCTCATAATTTTCGAAATGGGTCTTTCTCCATAAAATTCAATTATCTGTTTTAAATCCCAAATTCCAGATTCGATTTCCACTCTTTTATGTTCTGAAATTTTCGTTCAAATCATATATACATATTCAGATATCAATCACCCATCTAAATCTTACTTTGAATCTCATTCAAGTGTTTCAAAAACAAAAACCCCATTTTGTACCCATTTACACCCAAAAACGAATTTTGGTTTACATGTCACTATGATATGGATTGATTATCATGCTTTAAGAATTAAAACATTTAACCACTTGCCTGAAAGTGTTCGTAGTGTCTGATTCCGTTGGCGTAGTCCCTTGATTTGGCTCCAAAATCCCCAAATTGTCTTTTGCTAAGCTTTCCCCCCCAATTTCCCTCTCAAGCCCTAGGCTTAGATTTGATGGTTGCTGATTTCCTAATCTCCCCATTAGGTTAAAAACCCTTAATCCCGTTTTTCACCTAATGGGCTTAATTAAAGTGGCCCAACTCACCCCGTGTGGGCCCGACTATGCCCAAAAATACCCCGAGACCCAATTGCTACCCCGGGTACTCTTTTCTGACTATCTCGACCCATCTGGACTCAACCGCGCAGTCAGAATTGACATCCGAATTAATTTATAAAAATCATTATCTCACACCCCATTAAGTCTATACTGACTCCCGGCTGGAATAAGTGCATACCCCGTCATTAATACCCGAAATGACGTAATTAAATTATTACTATTCACTTAGGAAATAAATTTCCCTAAACATTAACCATTCACTTCCCGATTAATATTTAAATAAATATATTGTCATCATTAATTCAATTAAAATTACAACACACCAGTAATTTAAAAAAAATCCCGAATTAATTAAATATTAAATGCACAAAAATACGGGGTTTTACAGGTTTATTATAAACCAAAGAGGCATCGAGGCCAATACTAAAAAGATAAAGGACCTTATAGAAATGAAGACCCCCAAGACCATCAAATACGTTCAAAGGCTCACAGGGCGAGTGGCTGCTTTGAATAGGTTCGTGTCCATAGCTAGAAATAAGTGCTTACTGATGATGCTAGAAATAGCACCACCCTTCAATGTGTTTGTGAGCTCGATTCCATGCTAACAATGGCAGCGTAAGAGTACATACACATATAGTAGAAGGATATGAGGAGAAGAGGATTCACACCAGAATATAAGTGGTTCAGCCAATCTGGCCTACGTCCACTGTGCAAGTGTATGATATGTATCACTGTATGAAGGCTCTAATGGCCATAGATACAATCTCTCAAGCTTTTTCTCTCTACTGTGTATTTTAACAGAGTTTCAGGTATGGTTGTTAATTTCAAATCCCTTTCTAAGAAGGAGATCACAAGTATTTATAGTGCATGGGGGGTGTAGTGTACCCCTCATGCATGTAAAGAGCATGTGTGTGTTGATATAGCCAATATGATGAAGACATTTGTCCCAGTCACATGTAGAGAATGATGATGAAATATTCCCCCCCACATGGTGGGGATGGTTTGTTATAGCTGATATGTGTCCACGTGTCCTTGTCTACACACATGTCAATAAGTGCTCGGCCTCCGTGCTTGGTCATAACCTCTGCCTGGGAGAGTCCAAGGTTGGTAAGGTCTAGATGCCCATTCAATCCGAGATGATCCATCATGGTCTCGGCTTAAGCGAAGCCGAGGTAAGGTATTAAGGCCAGCCTGGGCCGAGGTTAAGCTGGAATATGCCCGGAACATCAGCTGTTTCACTGATGGGGTTGGCGTTGGTAGAAGTATGGCTTCCTATAACCTCGGCCTACCCCCTGCCGAGGTTCTCATTCCTGGGTGACCTGATGAACTGCTGTTCCCCTATGTCATGCAGACTCCCCTTGACGAGGTTGATAATAGTGTCGTCTAGGGCTGACCTTGATATGGCTGAGGCTGTTGGTCACTGATCTAAGGGCCTTTCAGCGTCGACCATGTCCTCGGCCGAGGTCGATGTCTCTGAGCCGAGGTGCCACATTTGGGGCATATCACTTACCATTCTTTTAAATTATCAGAAAGGCCTTAGAATGGAGTGAAGAGTGTGATCAGGATTTTAAGGAGTTAAAGTCCTACCTAGGGTCTCCCTTGCTGTTGTCACGTCCAGTACAGTGTGAACGACTATATGTGTACCTAGCAGTCTCAGAATCATCCATCAGTGCAGCCATTGTGAGAAAAGAGGATGGGGTATAGAGTCCCGTATATTTCAACAGTAAGGCACTCCAGGGGGCAGAGCAAAGATACCAAAGAATGGAGAAGTTATCCTATGCCTTAACCATGCATCGATAAAGATGAAGCCATATTTCCAGTCCCATACAATGGTCATCCTCACCGACTCTCTACTCAGGCAGGTCTTGCACAAAACAGAAAAATTCGGGAGAATAATGGCATGAGCTATAGAGCTAAGAGAGTTTGACATTGTATATCAACCTAGGGTGGCCATTAAGGGGCAAGCATTACCAAATTTTATGGTTGAATTTACTTAGGAAGATGATGAGGCTCAAGATGAGATCCTCGAAGAGACAGATACATGGCAAGGAAAAATTATTGACCCATCCGTAGAAAAGGCTGAGACAAGCACCGCTAGAGAAAAAGTGGCAGAAAATGAAGAGGGAATATATCTCTTTAAACAGGGGTCCCTCACCGAGGGAAATTTCTTATAGGAAAAGAACGTGTGAAACCTCTTTGTTGACGGGTCCTCTTACGAAAGCGAAAGTGGGGATGAATTAATTGTTACAGCACCTGATGGCACAGACATTGAGTATGCTCTAAGGTTCAACTTCAAAGCCTCCAACAAGGAGTATGAATATGAGGCCCTGGTAGTAGGCCTCTCCTTGGCTAAGTCTCTTAGTGTCGACCATATTTTGGCCCATAGTGATTCAAGACTAGTAGTGAATCAAATATTGGAAGCCTACGAGGCTAAGGATGAGATAATGGACAAGTATCTTGAAATAGTGAAGTCATTATTAAAGAGCTTCAGGGAAGTGAAATTTAAGAGGATACCTAGGCTCAATAATGGTCAATACGATGTGCTTGTAAGGCTGGCCTCGGCAACTAGGACAGATATCAAGAGGACAGTCCCAGTGGAAATTTTACAACGTCCAGTGATTGAATAGGCAGAGGAAACACTTGGCTTTTTCTTAAACATTTATAGGGAAGCTTCATGGATGGACCCTCTAATCAGATACATTAAATAGGGGGAGATGCCGGAGGCAAAATAAGAGAGGAAAAAGTTGAGATACAAAGCTATGAAATTAACTATCATCGGAGACACCTTGTACAAAAATGGGTTCTTGCTACCCTTGCTTAGATGTGTTCACCCGTCTGAGGTCCCTCACATTCTGCAAGATGTGCACGAGGGGTCATGCTCAAGCCATATTAGGGGCATGTCATTAACAAATAGGATAGTAACCCAGGGGTACTGGTGGCCGACCCTGGGGAAAGACGCCATGATGTATGTAAAAAAGTGTGATAAATGTCAAAGGTTCGCCACCATACCCCACCATCCCCATCATCCTCTCACCTCCATCACATCCCCATGGCCATTCGCAGTTTGGCAAATCAATCTAATAGGAGCTTTGCCCAGGGCCGTCAATAACTATCGATACTTGATCGTGGCAATTAACTATTTTTCAAAATGGGTGGAGGCGGAGCCGATGATAACGATCACTGAGAAGAAGACCTTCCAATTTATTTAGAAAAAAATTATATTCAGATATGGTCTCCCCTACAACCTCATCTCATATAACGGGACTCAATTAAAGAATACATCTCTGGAGAAGTACTGTGAAAGGGTAAGTATCAAATAATTCTTCTCTACCCCGGGCTGACCTTAGGCTAATGGGCAAATGGAAGTTAAAAATAGGACAATCCTAGACGGGATCAAGAAGAATCTCGAGGAGGCAAAAGGAAGATGGGTCAAGGAGTTGTACGCTATACTGTGGGCCTACAGGACGACGACAAAGACTCCTACAGGAGAAACCCCGTTCATGCTGGCGTATGGTTTAGAGGTTGTCATCCCCACCGAGATTGGGTTTTCTACTCATAGGGTCCAAATGTATGACTCCCAGAGGAATATGAAAAAAAGGATACTTGAACTAAACTTGATCGAGGAGATAAGAGAAGACGCTGAGATAAGGCAGGCAGCTTATCAGCAAAGGGTGAAGCAAAGGCTAATCGCCATGGGGGACCTAGTCCTAAAAAAGACTTGGGAAAAGCCTAAGAAGCTACACCCAAATTGGCATGGACCATACAGGGTCATTGATGAAGTTGTCCCCAGAACCTATAGACTATAAAACCTTAAAGGGGAACCCTTTTCAAATCCATGGAATGTAGATCATCTGAAGAAATATTATCAATAATGTTGTAATGTCCTATCGGACCACAGTTGTAATGAATGTGTTGCTCCAACAGAATACTTGGAATGATAATGAAAATGTCATATTGGTCCTCATCTTGGGTTTGTTAATTTTAGTATAATTGGGGACATCCTTGTTGGCAACCACCCTTGGCTATAATGATGGTCAATGGTGGGGACGACCCCCCATTCACCCTCAAGAAAGACGAGGGGGGACTCAAAATATCATTAAGAGTGGTGGTAACCACCCTTGGCTATAATGAGTCTCAATGGTGGGGACGACTCCCCATTCACCCCCCAGAGAGATGAGGGGGGACTTAATTGAAAACATCATTAGATTGGTGGTAACCACCCTCGGCTATAATAAGGGTCAATGGTGGGGACGACCCCCCTTTCACCCCCAAGAAAGAGGAGGGGGGACTTAATTGAAAACATCCTTATATTGGTGGTAACCACCCTTGGCTATAATGAGGGTCAATGGTGGGGACGACCCCCCATTCACCCCTAAGAAAGACTAGGGGCACTTAATTGAAAACATCATTATATTGATGGTAACCACCCTCGGTTATAATGAGGGTCCATGGAGGGGATGGCCCCCCTTTCAACCTTAAGAAATACGAGGGGGACTTAATTAAAGACATCATTATATTGGTAACCACCCTCGGCTATAATGAGGGTCAATGATGGGGACGACCCCCCATTCACCCACAAGAAAGACGAGGGTGGACTTAATTGAAAACATCATTATATTGGTGGTAACCACCATCAGCTATAATGAGGGTCAATGGTGGGGACGACCCCCCATTCACCACCCAGAGAGATGAGGGGGGACTTAATTGAAAACATCATTATATTGGTGGTAACCACCCTCGGTTATAATGAGGGTCAATGGAGGGGATGGCCACCCTTTCAACCTTAAGAAAGACGAGGGGGACTTAATTAAAGACATCATTATATTGGTAACCACCCTGGGCTATAATGAGGGTCAATGATGGGGACGACCCCCCATTCACCCACAAGAAAGACGAGGGTGGACTTAATTGAAAACATCATTATATTGGTGGTAACCACCGTCAGCTATAATGAGGGTCAATGGTGGGGACGACCCCCCATTCACCCCCCAGAGAGATGAGGGGGGACTTAATTGAAAACATCATTATATTGGTGGTAACCACCTTCGGCTATAATGAGGGTCAATGGTGGGGACGAGCCCCCATTTACCCCCAAGAAAGATGAGGGGGTACTTAATTGAAAACATCCTTATATTGGTGGTAACCACCCTCGGCTATAATGAGGGTCAATGGTGAGGACGACCCCCCATTCATACCCAAGAAAGACGAGGAGGGACTTAATTGAAAACATCATTATATTGGTGGTAACCACCATTGGCTATAATGAGGGTCACTGTTGGGGACGACCCCCCATTCACACCCCAGAGAGATGAGAGGAACTTAATTGAAAACATCATTAGATTGGTGGTAACCACCCTCGTCTATAATGAGGGTCAATGGTGGGGATGACCCCCCATTCACCCCCAAGAAAGAGGAGGGGGGACTTAGTTGAAAACATCCTTATATTGGTGGTAACCACCCTCGGCTATAATGAGGGTCAATGGTGGGGACGACCCCCCATTCACCCCCAAGAAAGACGAGGGGGGGACTTAATTGAAATCATCATTATATTTTTGGTAACCACCCTTGGCTATAATGAGGGTCAATGGTGGGGATGACCCCCCATTCACCCTCAAGAAATACGCTGGGGGACTTGATTGAAAACATCAGTATATTAGTGGCAAACCCCCCTCGGCTATAATAAGGTCCAATGGTGGGAACGACCCCCCATTCACCCCAAGAAAGACGATGGGGACTTATAAGATGAGATGAACACACACAACAACCGAGTCAAATCATACAAGAGACAATCATAGAAGACAGGAAGAGAGATTCTATTATAAATTGTCATCTTTCAGTTTGTCCAACAAAAATAGAGTACAAAATTTCTTTTACAAGAAGAGGGTATGGGCTATAGACAACCACTCTATTCAGTAGTATCTGTAGGCAAGGTTTCAACGTCAATTAGAGGAGTCTCTTCGACAACCAAAACGGATCAATCTTCAGAGGTGCCGATGTCTTTGGCGTGTACTTGGGACTCCACATGGGCTAAGGCCTCAGCAATAAGGGGGTCCTCCAACTGAACTGCCTCAAGAGAGGGGTGAATTGAAGACACAACATCAGTGAACATAAGGATGACCCACCGATAGGCCATCCTAATCCTCCTCTCCAAGTACTTAAGACCGAAGCCTTGAAAATTGTCTGACAGTTTGTAATCCTCCACAACATCGGCGTCTAATTTCTTCATTGCACCTTCAAGTTTAACCTTGAATTGAGCCCCTTGATTGATCAAGGCCTCATACTTTTCTTTGATAAGAGAATCCTTTGCCTTCTAGTCGGCCTCTTGCTACTTCATCAGCTCATCTAGGACCCTTACATGCTCGGTCTTTACACTCTCCAACTCGGACTTTATAGTGTCAAGATCGGTCTTCAGATTGGCCTCATACTGAATAGCCCTCTCATCCTCATAGAACTTTTGTTGATTTTCATCCATCCACTTGGTGGCCGAGGTAAAGGCAAAGGCGCAGACAGACTGCATGAAGGCACACATGTTAAGAGGGATCGAGATAATAGTTCACGAAATATTGATAAATAAAAAAGAGTAAGGTCGAGAGAGGTACCTGGGCCAAAGTGTGGGGACCATAATCATAGACCTTAGTCGGGGGCATCTTTGACAGGAAGTCATAATCCGCGACCGAGGGAGCTGAAAACATCGAGGCCTTGGTTGCCCTCAGGTTGGCTATGAGGGAAGAGGGTTCAACCCTTAAGAATGCTAAATTTTGAGACCAATAGGCCCCCATACTGGAAGAGGAGCCGGTCCCCTCAGACGCTTCCGCCCTCGCCCTCGTCCTAGAATCCGGTCGAGGATCAACAGGAACTTATGGATCTTTACTTTTATTATTATCGGCGGTCGGCTCAGCATGTGACTGCCCCACGGCCTTTATTTTCTTCTAAGCCTATTTAGGCTCTTTGCCTTTTCTCTTGCCCATGCCAGACAGCAAACTTAGAGTAGTCATCTCCCAAAATTGATCAGATATGTTTGCAGGACGACCTAAAAAGGGGATCACATATTAGAATGGTACATAGACAAAGATGAAACACCTAGAAAAAATCAAAAACTGAGCAAAAAACTACTCACATGGTTTTGTCAGGGGGACGACCCACATACAATCTTCTTTGAGGAAGCAGCGGGTCATCAAATCTTCAAATTCGCTAAGTTCGACCACCTTCCCTCACTCCCTCAGGTAGTCGACAATAACCCTCTCTTTCAAGCTGAGTTTGGGGTCTGATCGTGCTTTTATTGAAGGGTTAGACCATACCCTTGGTACCCTCGGACCGTCTTCCACAGGCTCGCCCTGGGTGAGGAATTCCCAATCCCCAGAGATAAAGAAAAAACTCTTTTTCCAGTCATGATTGAAAGTCTGAGCCACGTGAAAAAGCTTCTTGTCAGACTTCCTAGCTCTCAAATCGAAATACCCAGGCTGTTTGGATGATGAGGTGATGTTTTAGCAGGCAATGAATAAATCAGCCGAGGGCTCGTCGATAAATGAATTCTTCTAAAGCGAGATATAGCTGAGGATATTCCTCCATGAGTTGGGAGGAAATTGAGAGGGAGCAACCCTAAGGGCAGACAAGATGTTGACTATAGCAGGGTGTAGAGAGAACCTAACGCCTACCCTTAGCATCTGCTCGTAAATAGTAATCTCTCCCTCGTCCGCCTGGAAGACCCTCTCATCTTCAATTGGGACTCTCATACTTATATTGGACTTTATTCCAAAGAGATGCCTCGATAGTAAGAGGTTGTGATACTTAACTGATGACACGTAAGTTGAGGAACTAGAAATGTCAACTCGACCATCATTATCAGAGCTCTCATTATCGCCCCCAGATCCCTCAACCTCATCGCCTATCGGAGGGCCATCTGGAAAGTCTACATGAAAAGCAAGAGTAGACAGGGTTGTTATAGGGACAACTTCTGCATGATTTGTTCCCTTGGCCTGTCGTCCTAGCCTGAGATTTGATGTATATTCTCTCCTAGAAGGACCGACACCCATCGGCGATGATGCTCTCTCGCTCATTTCTCCCTCGTATGATTGACTCTCGGATGGATGACAAGATGACCCACAGGACTCAAAGGCTACTATTATGGCTAAAGGAACTGCGAAGATGGGTCGTACCCAATTAGGGTCGGCCCTCATCTTCTTTTGTCATCCTCATTTATTCGTCTGATCTCAGCAAATAACTTCTCCCTTAAGGATGGGAATTCCTCGGCTAAATCATAAAGACTCTTAAGAAATAAGGGGAAGACCCTACACTTAAAGGAATTTGGCTAAACTAACTACAAACAAGTTTAAAATTGACTAAGTTTGACTCTTAGATCAAACTTAAGGAAATGAAAATCTTTTTAGGTTTGAACACTCAAGAACAACTCGCCGGAGAAGAATGCCGGTAGGGCATAAAACAACCAAAGAAAAATTGATTTCTACAAGCCTAAAGCAAGAAAGCAAACTACAATGGATGATAAAGAGGGAATTAGGGAAGAAAGATTACATAAGAAAGAACAGCGAGATAGCCAAACTTGAGACACTGAAGTTACAAAAATGGCGGTTTGAAACTGTTGAGAAACTAGAGAGAGAAAGCCTTGGCACGAAGAAGAAGGAGGAGAAAAGAAAATATTTCAAAAATCCTTTATATAATTTGTTAATTAGTGGGCCTAGTAATCGAGGATGTGCACATCCCATGAGGTGAGATATCATTAGGGCACAAAGTCCCAAGCTGAGTGTGCAGTCCCCACATTTGGGAAACTAAAACGACGATGGACGCATGACAATAAGAATCTTGACAGTTGTCACTTACCCCTCTTCCATCTCAACAAATATCGATGGATAAGGACTGGGGGTGATTGATATGCCCATATATACCCTCGGTCAGACCGAGAGTGTCCTCTACCCAGATGAGGGCTCAGGCCCAGGCCGACCCCTCATCATGGTCCAGATGACCCTCCAAGGGGCCAACCCCTCATTATGACCTAGACGACCATCCAAGGGGTTGATCCCTCATCATGGCCCAGACAACCCTCCAAGGGGCCGACCCCTCATCATGGCCCAGATGACCCTCCAAGGGGCCGACCCCTCATTATGGCCCAGATGACCCTCTAAGGGGCCGACCCCTCATCATGTCTTGGATGACCCTATGAGGGAACCACAGTAGGAGGCCCAAACTAGGCCAAGCTTGCTACCAACGGGAAGTTTTCCCTCAGTCTCACATCATAGGTCAAGGGTGACATCATCAAAGCGTGTGATTTGGGAGACGCGTGGAATAGTGCGAGTGGGACTCCAATGGCATGTGGGCAAGATCGTTAAAATAATATCACCCCCTCATGTGAGGGAATATTATGTCATCATTAATCACATGTGGCACCTCCAAGTGTCATCAAGGGATTGGATAGATCATAACTCACATGCACCATGCATGTTTGGGGATTACACTACTCCCCCCAAGACCTATATATACTTGTCACCTACAACCCTTCAAAGGGATCAATAATTGTAACCCTAGCAAAAACTCTGCTTCTACACACAGTAGAGAGATAGTGAGCTTATGTGCATTGTATCCAAGGCCATTAGTGCCCATACTTAGTGGATCACACACTCATAGTGGATGTAGGCCTAATTGGCTGAACCACTATACATCATTGTCTTATTCCTCTTATACTCATCCCTTTCTATACACTAACACTCATATACATATACACGCATATATATCCATGACTACCATTGTTATCACTGTTTGAGCTCATCATCACTTATCTGGTGGTGCTGAATCTTAGTATCATCAGTCATGACATCAGATGCTACTTCAGCTCGGTGACCTATCCCCAAAGAAACGATCAAGCTAAAGCCTACAATAAAACTATTCTCAATGGAATGAAAAAAGACTTGAAAAATCGAAGGGCGCTTGGGTGGACGAGCCTACCCATGTCCTATAGGCATACGGGTAAATGCTCATTGACTTAGTTTATGGGATGGAGGCCAGAATTCTTTTAGAGTCTGGCTTGCCGACCATGAGAAAAAAAAATTATGAATAAAGTACGAATGAAAAAATAATAAGAACCAAGCTCGACCTAGATTAGTAAATAAGAGAACTATCCTTAATCAAGTTCTCATCCTATTAACAACAATTATTAAAGAAGTATATCAAAGGTTTCAATCCAAGGAAGTTATAAGTTGGAGATTATTTAATCAAAAATGTCATTGGTAGTGCAAGGAAGCCATTAAATGGAAAATTGGGAACCAATTGGGAAATCTCATTTAAAGTCATCAGGGACAACCTCCAAAGAGCCTACCAATCTAGAAAAATGGAGGGTGGGGAGATACCTAGGGCTTGGAATGCGACCAACCATAGGATGTTTTATTTCCAAATTTTTATTAACCTTTTAGCTTTATGAAAATTTATGTTGTCATTTCCAACTTTTTGGATATTTAAAGTTTAATTAATAAAATTAGCTTTCTAATTATTCTAAATGGTAGGATAACATCATTGAAATTTATCAAATCAAATTATGACTGTCATTATGGAAAGGCCATTGTTAATACAAAAATTAGTCAGCTAACGTGGAACAGTTATGTTAAGACAAGTGTCATCCAGCATGGCATAATTATGTATACTGAGCAACTTAATGCGTCGAGCTACTCTGTATACCGAGCAACTAGCTAGGAAGACTAAACGACCAAGACAAATTCAATAAATATTCTTACTATATACCAATGTATAGCCAATTTAATAATGGTAATTATTATCTATTCAGATGGGCAGTCCAAGGGCTATAAATACATTGTAATACCCTCATGAAAGGGTAAGCTATCATAAGCAATCTAATCAAGATTAAGGAAAAACACCCAACAATACAAGACAGTGGACTTTAACCATTTCATTAAGGCTGAACCACTTTAAAAATCCTTTGTCTTATTTATTTATTCATATTTATCTGTGATTAATTAATTAGATCAGATCTAGTTTTTTACATCAACATATTGGCACCGTCTGTGGGAACGACTATACGTAGCATTTTTCACTAAAAACTTATCAGAATTGGTTGATATCCCAGAATCTTGCAACAGGAACAATGACGAGAATCCTCCAAATACGCATGATATCACTGGGATCTTGGTAAATTTAGCCAAAGTATAAACAGCTAGGCAGGAAACCATGCGATAGTTCATTCAAACTGTCCAAAATAGAGGATCAACCGAGTCAGGACAATGATGCATTCGTAGAAGCATGAATCCACCATCTTCATGATCTAAACATACTGAATTCTGTCATACTGAGAATTCAAGTGATCCATCCTATCACCCTGGCCTAACTTCACCTATAAGAATTTTAGACTCTCAAGAAGATGTTAAACTAACTCCAGAACGAACAAGTGCTCTGGAAAGGTTGAGAAGAGTTTCTCCCTTCGATCGTTTGGTCCTTAGGAGGAACATAAATACTCCTTGGATTGCATCGAGAAATTCTCACCGACCAAATGATTTAAGGGAAGGCTCAGCCTAGTCACATCCCAATCCCAGGCATGTAACTCGTACAAAAAGAACCCAAGAGGATAATTCTGCATGATCTGTTACTCGTGCGAACATAAACAGATCAGAGGCTGGAAATAATGCCTGGAAATAGATTATTCAGAGAATAGAAGACATATTAGGGGAAATGGTTAAGGAAAAAAACCCTCTCCAAAGAACCTTCATCAAAGGATATCCATATATACAAGAAATAATGGATTTTCCCACACCGTCAAAGTTTAAGGATCCTATGGTCACACCTAAGTATGGTGGGAAAATCAATCATGTTCTACACAGAGAGGAATATCAAACTATAGCAGATATCTACGTAGTCCCAGACGAAATGAGGTGCGGAACATTCTCAGGAACCATTACTGGATTCGTTCAGATATGTTATAATAGCCTTCCTTGAGGAAATATTGTGACCTTCCATCAACTAGCTAAGCTCTTTATAGGAAATTTCTATTTTGGTGCAAAGCTGGTTAAAAGGGCAGCACATCTATTGAGCGTTAGACAGAAGGCAAGAGAAATCACGAGGGACTATATCACTTATTTTAACAACGATAAACTGGAAGTCATTGACTATGAGGAGAAGACATCCATCATGTCTCTCATGAGTGGTATTTTACCAGACAAGCTGTACTACACCCTAGCCAAGGATCCCCCCAAATCGATGGCTGAATTAATGGCCAAAGCAGGCAAAATTATGAATGTCGAAGAATCTATGGTTGCGAAGAAGAATGCAGAGGCAAAGGTAGAAACTAAAGCTGAAGTTAAATCTAAGAGGAAAGATCACAAGAATAATGGTGGAAGTAGGTAGTCGAAAGTCAAAGAAGCATTAGACCACAGAGGAAGTATACAAATTATACTCCCTTAAAGATGGATATAAACCACATTCTGGAAGAAATCAAGAATAGTGAAGAACTAAATTGGCCAAAAAAACTGAGGACAGCTCCTGAAAGAAGGGACAAATACAACTATTGCGAGTTCCATAAGGACCTTGGTCACACGACCAAGCAGTGTGTAGCTCTCCAAAATGAGATAGAGGCGCTCATCAGCTGAGGAAAGATGAACAAGTATGTTAATCACCAGAATAGTGGGAAAACCAATAACAGAGCTCGACAGAGGTCCATATCTCCTTACCGACCAAAAGACGATAAGAAAAAAGACCATGAAGATGACTCTGAAGATGACCTAAATCTCCTAAAAAGTCTAAGATAATCTGAGCGTGAGGTATTTTTAATTCAATTTGGTTCATTTGATTGTGACATGATTACAGGTGGAGATGCAGGAGGGGGTGATTTTACCGCTGAGAGGAAAGCTTACCTCAATGAGGCACAATCTTGTTCCCATATACAGCGGATAAATCTAATAGAAGAGGATTGCTCGAGAAAGATTAACAAAGATAAACTGGTCATTGGTTTTTCCAAAAATGATATGGAAGGCATTTTGTATCCCCACAATGATCCTCTAGTGATCAAAATTATAATGAAGAATGTAATCATCTCAAGAGTACTGGTGGATAATGGTAGCTTGACAGACATTATGTTCTATCCTTGCTTTGATAGTTTGAACTTAAAACTTGGTCAGTTAGAGCCATATCACAGGCTCCCCATTAGGTTCTCTAGAGAAAAAGTGTTTTCTCTAGGAACGATAAAATTAAACATGTCGATTGGTACCTGACCTTCTTACAGATCTGAAAAGGTACGCTTCTTTGTGATGGATAAAAATGTCCAATCAGCCAACAATATAATCATGGGTAGAGTAGGTTTGAAAAAATTTGAAGCATTTCCATCCACTGTACATCAGTGTTTAAAGTTCCTGACCAACTTTGGTGTTGGAATTATGAAGGGTGATCAAAAAGTAGCTTTGGAATGCTACTACTCATCTACCGAGCAAGAAGAATTGGAGGTCGCCAGGAAAAAAAATACTAGTTATCAAGTGTATGAATCTGATGAGTCTGAGATTAAAACTTTAGACCCAAGAGATAAAATGGAGCTTATTAAAGGCCGGGTCATGGAGGCAATGGAAAGCATTATTCTGGATGACGAGCAACCAAAAAGAAAAACTCAGATTGGTGCTTCACTTAATTTGGTATTGAAGCAAGAGCTGGTGGCATTTCTGAAGCACAAAAAATAGGTATTCACGTGAAGTCATGTGTAATACCACGTATTTTCATGGCTTTTAAATTATGGGATTTTTTAAATTTAATTGGGATAAATTAATTTAATTTTAATCCGGAATGTTGTTTTAAATATTTACTAGCGTGATGAGAGTTAGTAATTATTGGAAATTTGTTATTTGTTGAATATTACTGGATGATTATAGTAATATATGAGATTCATTTTTGTAATATTGTCACGTGTGAATAAAATGACAATTATGGAAATTTAAGTCGGGACGCGCGTGTGTCGTGTCGGGACTAAATGTTGATTAATGAAAGTGAATATTTTATAGGGTGTTTATATGGTCATTTTGAGCGCGCCAACGTGTCCATAAGGGTCGAGATAGTCAAAAAAGTGTACCCGGGGGTTTAGTTTGGGTCTCGGGGCATTTTTAGGCCTAATTAGTACCCCAGGAGGGCATTTAGGTCATTTTGTATTTTTGGGTAATTAAACCCACGAAAATTAAAAGGGTTATATAACATATCTGGGTCATCTTCTAGGGTTAGAACAACCAAAGAAAAGTGACGGTCATAGGAGAGGGAAGGAGAGAGCTTCCAAAGCAATCCAAGGCCCGAAATCCATCCGTTTGCACCGCCTTCACCACCAACGCGTAGATCGCGAGATGGGAAATGCAACCACACCAATTTTGGCACCAAACCAGACTTCTGAAAACCCCAGGAAAGTGTTTATCTTGCTTATTTTCGTTCGTGCATCACTCATATTAGTGTAGGAATGATTAGGATGAGATTTATGGAAGAAAAACCGAATTTGAGATAGGAAATTGCATGTAGTGATGACTTAAATGATATTCTGGAAACCCTTTGTCATATAGAGGAGTAAACCACGAAATTATGATGTTTACAAGAAGGAAATTCTGGAGAATTCTTGTTAGAACCATGTTTAAGAGATTTCTAGGGTTCTTGATAATTATAAAAAATTTTGGGTTGTTAATCCATGTTTAGTGACAGAAATCTACATGCTTTACGTTGGAAATATCTGGTATGATGATATAATGTTAGTAGTATAAATTTTGGGACGATTGGGATTGAAAAATATGGATTTGGTGAAGGATAGAAGATGAAAACCGTAACTGCAAAACTGTAGAAATCGCAATACCTTCTTGATCGATCGATCGAGCCCAGAGCTTCGATCGATCCAAGGTTCGATCGATTGAGCCCCAGACCTCGATCGATCGACCCCTCCTGGGAGACTTAAGTTTCCCCTTTTAAAATTGTTGAATTGATTCGAAATGAAGAAAACTCCTTAGACATCCTTGTTAAGATAGTTTGGGAGAAAATGATGACTAGTAAGATTCATTATGGAATAAGAGACCTTTAATGTAAGGAGAAATCTATATTTTTGGGATATTTTGCATAAGGGATAATGTAAGTATATATTAAAGGGGAGAGACACGTAAGAGATATTTATGTTGGAACACAAATGGATACCTACTGAATTGGACATTTGGGAGAATAGAGTCCATGAGGGTTACGTAGTAAGTTGGAAAACCCTTCGAATTAAAGTGAGAAACGAACCATTATACGTGATAACTAATAATGGGAAAATAAGGATAAATGTTGTGAATGTGGGTTATGAGATAAAACCTAAATTGATATAATAAAAGTCGTATATTTATATGATTGTGTATGCATATATTATATACTTGTGAAAATCATGCCCGCACTACTTGCTATCCCGGAGGTTACCGCGATGGGATGATCTTATCCTGTGTTGCCTTATGGGGGATATTGACTCGTACCCTAGAAGATAGAAATACTAGGTATGGGCTATCATATCGATAGTCGGACGATCCTAAGCGACGTGAGGGTATGTACTGACCTCTTGGACTTGGATACTATGCTTCGCCTCAATATTGTTTGTGTATGTATTTTTACAATTCGAGAGTGATTCCGAACTTTTATTCCCTTTAGTGTGATTGATACAGGGATTGGATAGCAGAGTATGCCCGCACCATAGTTTTTATGTGGGGTGCCGTTATGATATATATATTATACGAGTAGTTAATATATATATATGAAATTCTGAAATCTGGAACTGCCTACTGTGATTTGATATGTAGGACATGGTTGATGACTCAAATTATAAATACTTGTTTTGAGAAAGTATAATATGACACTGGAAATGCCTACTGTGATTTGATATGTAGGACATAGATGATGACTCAAATTATAAATACTTGTTTTGAGAAAGTATAATATGACACTGGAAAACTTTATTGATTAATAAAGTATAAAAGGAGAACTTTGGTTACAAATTGAAATCTTACGTTTTAAATACTTGTGTGGTTCAGTTGTAAATCCTGCGAATAACCTAAGATAAGTTAAATCATTTGGGTAAAGAATAGTGTGGTATATGACGAGATAGACCATTGGGAAGGTTAGTGCGATAGGTGTGCACATTAGAAGAGAGGTGAGCATTTCTCAAGAGAGTGTCGCACTAATATGTTATTTCATTGGCATGTAATCAATTTAAATACTTGCTAAACTATTTTTAAAACGGTTCTACATTCGGGCTCTGACCCGTTTGTTGGTACTTCTTCTCTCTTGCGTCTATATATATATGTATTGCAGGTGCCCAGCCATAGGGGTGTCTTGCTTAGGATTCTTTAGATGGAACGCGCTGTAGCTTTTGTGGGAGTTGCAGGCCATTTCTTAGACGACCTCATTGTTGACTCTACTCCTAGTTCAGTTTTATCCAGCAGGGGCATGTGTCATACTCTTTCTACTAATTAGTGGGTATTGTCAGAGATTGTAATTTTACTTTCAGTAACTTTATTTCAAAATTGTTACTATCAGAATGTTTTCCTTAGTATTTTAATGTTGGGATTTATTATTGTTTGGTACACTCTTAAATGTCCATTTTATTCTTCTACTTATTGTGTGAATCTTTAGATGTAAATGGTTAAAGGTTTTATAACCGGATTTAAAAGAATGAGAATAAGGTTTTAAATGGTTTTGACACTTAGCTTAATTATTTATGGTGTTTAAATTGAAAAAGTATTTTAACGACAGTGATGCTAAGAATGAACCAACTGTTCACCTTGATTTTAATTTAATAAAGGAGTGATCGCACGGTATTTAATTAGGCGGGGTGTCACAGGTGGTATCAGAGCATCAGGTTCTAGTGTCCTTAGGATCTATACAGCTTATTATGCTTTCAGGGTTGCTTTGTTTGTTAAAGAGCCCTATGTTTAGGATTATCGATTTCTTTGATGAGATTTCGTTCTCCTTTTATAATGTGTATACATTAGTGAATTCTAATTTCGTTCGGATGTGTTCGTGTGCCGAGCGATTACATATGTTAGAAGAGGACCATTAAGCGTACATCAGGAGGCAGGGCTCAGTTGAGATTATAAAATATATCCGAGGATGATGACCGTAGTCGAGGTCACCTCCATTATGGCGCGAGAAACCAAGACTTAAAAGGCGACTAAGGCGCAACAGTGATTTCCAAATGCTGTTATAGTCAAATGAGGTGCGAGCTAAACTTACCCAACATATTACAAAAACATGTAGAGACTGTCAGTGGGAAATTAAAAAAAAATTGTGAAAATTATTTGTGTTTACCAAAGGAGGTAAAGTATCCAAAGGTTTAGATATAGGACGGAGTGTGGCAAAACTTAAAGTGAAAATTTAGAGAAAATTTTCTTGGCTTTCGAGACGAAGTTATAATGGTTGGAGTCAACCACCAAGTTTTAGAAGTGGAATGCTATGCCTTTAGGAGAACCTTAGGTACAGTGTTAACCGTATGTTCCTTCCTCAACTGTTCAGGGTGAGAAGCAAACGTGGTTCTGAACTCATCGAAGGAGGGCATGACAGAAGTCCGATTGTGGATATGAACCCTAATCATTAGCAAATTTTGTATCGAAAGATGTAAATACGAGTGTAGGAAACGACTCCAAGTGGGAGACCAACTCGTAATAATAATTGATAATACTCGAGGAGGAAATTCTGATGGACGGTTGATTCAGAGGTTAACAATGTTGTATTTTGTCAATAAAGATGATGATGCTCCTTGTGTGGGAAGCTTAAAGGAATCGAATAAGTTAGTCGAGAATAAGACTGAATACGAGGGTGGTAGTATAGCACCACAAAGGGATCTGGATATACATCAGGGGACCCATTTAAATGATTCGGACAATGGAATTCTTACCAAGTGATAGTAAATTCAGTAAGTACTATTATAGATAGTAACATGATCTTTATGGCCTAGAAAGTTAAAGGAACAACCGGGATGGTTAACAGTAATCGAGTTTACTAAAGTCCGAGAGGAGGACAAATCCTAACCTAGTTAGTATGACAGGTGATAAGTTGATTATGTACTGAGGTATTTTGTGCGGAGTGAGATCGCTCACGATAATATGTTCCAAAGTGAGTATAAGGACAAGAATACGGTGCCTAGTAAAAGGCAACGATTAAAGTAATTTTGTTTGGTTTGAGTAGACGTGTTACGTTCGGAAACCATTTGCGCAGTCAAGACGATTGCCAGGATGGAAGCATAAGTTGTATCCTCAGAGGATGAGGCATGTTTATGTGACACGAGCGAGTCATCATATTTTGTTCCTTGCTAGATTAGCATGTGAGATGAGTTTAATGCATATAGTTATAAATGTTACCATTATGTGAGTATTTTTCCCTAGCGTAGTGGGATTTTTCTTTGGTGCTATCCGCGGAGGATGAATGTGTATATTAACAGTGTTACGTATTTTATTGAGGTTACTGGTTATAGTGATGAGATACACGAGTATGATATTATCTTTATTAAAACATTATAGAAATGGTTAGTACGATAGTGGGCATTTATTGCAAGACTATCGGAGTGGTTGCATTAGAGCAACATGTTTTATGTTTGTTTTGGCGAGGCTTTACATGTGAGAAGGTTAGACTCGCACTTATATTATCTATCCTAGAGACTTCGGAGGAGATAGTGGGTTCGAGATATTCGATGCCAAAGTATGTATAGACTTTGTCAGTGTAGTTTCGTATGTATCGGGATTTACCGTTGAGCGAAAATATTTTACTCAGTATTATGTTTAGCACTCCGGACTTAGTGATAGGAAGAGTGCATTGTTATATTTATCCTTTAGAGATGTGGGAGTTAATATTTATACCCCTATTATGAGGGAATGGAATTTCGAGAATTCCGATTGTATGTATTCGAGGTTTATGGAATGCTATTACCACCAACCTATACTGAACAATAGCGAAATTAGTGAAACGTTCTTTGTTAAGCATAATTACGGGAGAAATTGTAACTTTTATGTCAAGAGACGGAATAAAGGGGTAAATACTATAGAAGGAGGACCTAACGTATCTCGATAACCGATAACACTAGGCAGTAGTGTATCGGGAGGGTTCCTTGTTTGGATTTCGCTTTGCGAGACATCCCACGCATGAAACTTAGTGTAAGGTTGGAAATAGGGAGACGTCTGGTCACTATTCCATGAGTTCGGTACCCTGGTCGAAATGGGATCAAGTAATTATGTATGTAAGTTGGAAGTTGAATTTTGTCTTAAAGCTATTGCAAGTCGGATCTTGTGGTAAGAAAGCATTAAAAGTTACCCCACGAGTTGAGGGGCGGAATGATAATAAGAAAGATTTAAAATTTTGATTTTTAGGGTGATTAAAGTGTTGTAATCACGCTGCAAGCACCAGGGAAAACAAAGAATTTGTTTATTAGTATGGAGCGTATGTTATGCTTATGCTAGTATGCCCGATTTATAGGGTGTGCAGACATCCTGGTTAAATGATGTTAAAACTCATCCGAGATGAAGGGGCGTGGCAATGGACGTGTGGAAAATGTGTTTGTGGGGCTAACAGAACAAAGTGGAAGTGACATAGTGGATTAAACGTCACATGAGGGACGATAATCCATACATAGGTGTGCAATTAGAATAGCACACCCAAATTTGAATTGGAAGACTGTGGGAAGCCATTTAAGAAGAGTATTCCTTGAATGGAGCAGAATTAAATTATTATAAAGAACACTCGGAGCAAAAATTGTTAGTAATCAAATGTGAGAGCGACTCACACGTATAAAGGGTGATGATGTTAGTACGGTATAAGAGGTCCAGAAGTACGCTTCATGGAGAGAAGAGCACGGGTGGAACTTTTGGCATACTACAAGGAAGGAAGGGGAGTATTATGTGTCACTTAATGTGAGACATTTCAAGGAAAAATCGATGTTTAGCGGGACGTAGTGATAGTCTCTACATGCACCACCCATTGGTAAGGTTGGGTTGAAAGAGAAGAATCAACCAAAGAATTTTGTGTTTAGCTACAATTCCTGATTTTGGAAGAGGTCGGTAAAGTCGGTACAGTTCTTGGATGGGTTGCCATCCTCAAAACAAGATTAAGAGTTTATCCCAAACACGTGAATTAAGTCGCCGAGAAGGAAGTGATTGATATTCCTTTAGGCTGGCTTACAATATTAACTAGTATGCCCCAAACTTCCTTTGAAATGAAGGATCGCGCTAGTCAATGGTCCGGCGCAGTATGAATTTCTGAATCAGGATGAGATTGGTAAATCCCACCTTTGATATGGGATTTCAGGAACCAACGAAGATAAGATTTCATTTCGAGTAGGATGTATCAACCTTAGCCAGGGAATAAGCACATGGTGATTAAAGATTAGTGGATCCACGTGAAGGAGATTTTGGAATCTTGGTACGATGATTTCAAGAATGCTCTGTAGAAGCACTCATACCTGTTTGTCGCGTACGAGGTACTTATTAAGGTTTTGTTATGGAAGAACCTCGACTATTATCCTTCCGTATGTTTAGAGGAGAGTAGATAATCAGAATTTTTGGATCGGTCGAGAGAACATACGATAAATGTGGTAGAATTCCACGACTGTTTTAGGCGAGCAAGAGTGATCAAATGTTCATATAATTTTCTCAGAATGGGAGTTTTGTATATGAATAAATCTGAGTATTTGTCATGTAGTGAGGTGCGGCCTCCGAATGATAGTGAGATAATGAAATTTATAACGTGTAGGCGTGACCTATGCGAATGTTGTCGGTTGGGAGCACAATGTGAAGTGTCTCCAATGAGAATGTAAGACAATGTTGCTGTGAAGAAAGGGCTATAGTGATTGAGCGCCGTAATGTGTAGTTAGTTTGTGTACGGAAAAGGATATCCAGAATTATGCTACCGGATAGGCCTTATTTTTCGAATTTCGGGACGAAATTCAGTTACTAGGGGGGAAATATGTAATACCCCGTATTTTCATGGCTTTTAAATTATGGGATTTATTAAATTTAATTGAGATAAATTAATTTAATTTTAATCCGGAATGTTGTTTTAAATATTTACTAGCGTGACGAGAGTTACTAATTATTGGAAATTTGATATTTGTTGAATACTACTGGATGAGTATAGTAATATATGAGATTCATTTTTGTAATATTGTCACGTGTGAATAAAATGTAAATTATGGAAATTTAAGTTGGGACGCGCCTGTGTCGTGTCGGGACTAAATGTTGATTAATGAAAGTGAATATTTTATAGGGTGTTCGTATGGTCGTTTTGAGTGCGCCAACGTGTCCGGAAGGGTCAAGATAGTTAGAAAAGTGTACCCGGGGGTTTAGTTTAGGTCTCGGGGCATTATTAGGCCTAATTAGTACCCCGGGAGGGCATTTAGGTCATTTTGTATTTTTGGGTAATTAAACCCACGAAAATTAAAAGGGTTATATAAGATATCCAGGTCATCTTTTAGGGTTAGAACAACCAAAGACAAGTGACGGCCATAGGAGAGGGAAGTAGAGAGCTTCCAAAGCAATCCAAGGCTCGAAATCCATCCGTTTGCACCGCCTCCACCACCAACGCGTAGATCGCGAGACGGGGAATGCAACCACACCAATTTCGGCACCAAAACAGACTTCTGAAAACCCCAGGAAAGTGTTTATCTTGCTTATTTTCGTTGGTGCATCGCTCATATTAGTGTAGGAATGATTAGGATGAGATTTATGGAAGAAAAATCGAATTTGAGATAAGAAATTGCATGTAGTGATGACTTAAATGATATTCCGGAAACCCTTTGTCATGTAGAGGAGTAAACCACGAAACTTATGATGTTTACAAGAAGGAAATTCTGGATAATTCTTGTTAGAACCATTTTTAAGAGATTTCTAGGGTTCTTGATAATTATAACAATTTTTGGGTTGTTAATCCATGTTTAGTGAAAGAAATCTACATGCTTTACGTTGGAAATATCTGGTATGATGATATAATGTTAGTAGTATAAATTTTGGGACGATTGGGATTGAAAAATATGGATTTGGTGAAGGTTAGAAGATGAAAACCGTAACTGAAAAATAGCAGAAATCGCAATACCTGCTTGATCGATTGATCAATCCCAGAGCTTCAATCGATCGAAGGTTCGATCGATCAAGCCCCAGACCTCGATCGATCGACCCCTCCTGGCAGACTTAAGTTTCCCCTTTTAAAATTGTTGAATTGATTCGAAATGAAGAAAACTCCTTAGACATCCTTGTTAAGATAGTTTGGGAGATAATGATGACCAGTAAGATTCATTAATGAATAAGAGACCTTTAATGTAAAGCAAAATCTATATTTTCGGGATATTTTGCATAAGGGACAATGTAAGTATATATTAAAGGGGAGAGACACGTAAGAGAGAGTTACGTTGGAACACAAATGGATACCTACTGAATTGGACATTTGGGAGAATAGAGTCCATAAGGGTTACGTAGTAAGTTGGAAAAACCCTTCGAATTAAAGTGAGAAACGAACCATTATACGTGATAACTAATAATGGGAAAATAAGGATAAATGTTGTGAATATGGGTTATGAGATAAAACCAAAATTGATATAATAAAAGTGGTATATTTATATGATTGTGTATGCATATATTATATACTTGTGAAAATCATGCCCGCGCTACTTGCTATCCCGGAGGTTACCGCGCTGGGACGATCTTATCCTGTGTTGCCTTATGGGGAATATTGACTCGTACCCTAGAAGATAGAAATCCTAGGTACGGGCTATAGGATCGATAGTGGGACGGTCCTAAGAGACATGAGGGTATGTACTGACCTCTTGGACTTGGATACTATGATTCGCCTCAATATTGTTTGTGTATGTATTTGTACAGTTCGAGAGTGATTCCGAACTTGTATTCCCTTTAGTGTGATTGATACGGGGATTGGATAGCAGAGTATGCCCGCACCATAGTTTTTATGTGGGGTGCCATTAAGATATATATATTATAGGAGTAGTTAATATATATATG
Organism: Sambucus nigra; assembly: GCA_949130495.1. Classification (NCBI taxonomy): domain Eukaryota; kingdom Viridiplantae; phylum Streptophyta; class Magnoliopsida; order Dipsacales; family Adoxaceae; genus Sambucus; species Sambucus nigra. The sequence continues at coordinate 604,369,942 of OX422208.1, forward strand.
AAATTCTGAAATCTGGAACTGCCTACTGTGATTTGATATGTACGACATGGTTGATGACTCAAATTATAAATACTTGTTTTTAGAAAGTATAATATGACACTGGAAATGCCTACTGTGATTTGATATGTAGGACATGGATGATGACTCAAATTATAAGTACTTGTTTTGAGAAAGTATAATATGACATTGGAAAACTTTATTGATTAATAAAGTATAAAAGGAGAACTTTGGTTACAAATTGAAATCTTACATTTTAAATACTTGTGTGGTTCAGTTGTAAATCCTGCGAATAACCTAAGATAAGTTAAATCATTTGGGTAAAGAATAGTGTGGTATATGACGAGATAGACCATTGGGAAGGTTAGTGCGATAGGTGTGCACATTAGAAAAGAGGTGAGCATTTCTCTAGAGAGTGTCTCACTAATATATTGTTGCATTGGCCTGTAATCAATTTAAATACTTGCTAAACTATTTTTAAAACGGTTATACATTCGGGCTCTGACCCATTTGCTGTTACTTCTTCTCTCTTGTGTCTATATATATATGTATTACAGGTGCCCAGCCACAGGGGTGTCTTGCTTAGGATTCTTTGGATGGAACGCCCTATAGCTTTTGTGGGAGTTGTAGGCCATTGCTTAGACTACCTCATTGTTGACTCTACTCCTAGTTCAGTTTTATCCAGCAGGGGCATGTGTCGTCCTCTTTCTACTAATTAGTGGGTATTGTCAGAGATTGTAATTTTACTTTCAGTACCTTTATTTCGAAATTGTTACTGTCAGGATGTTTTCCTTAGTATTTTAATGTTGGGATTTATTATTGTTGGGTACACTCTTAAAAATCCATTTTATTCTTCTACTTATTGTGTGACTCTTTAGATGTAAATGGTTAAAGGTTTTATAATCGGATTTAAAAAAATGAGAATAAGGTTTTAAATGGTTTTGACACTTAGCTTAATTATTTAGGGTGTGTACATTGGAAAAGTATTTTAACGACAGTGATGCTAAGAATGAACCAACTGTTCACCTTGATTTTAATTTAATAAAGGAATGATCGCCCGGTATTTAATTAGGCGGGGTGTCACATCATGAAGATCTGCAAGGGATAGACCCATCTTTCTTATATCATGAACTCAACATAAAAAAGAGATCAAACTAATGAAGCAACGAAGAAAAGTCTTTAGTCCGGAGAAGAATCAGGTTATTCTAGAGTAAGTGGAAAATCTACAAAAGGCTTCTTTCATCGAAAACGTCAAATATCCTAATTGGCTAGCTAATATTTTGATGGTGAAGAAGAAGAATAACAAATGGAGAATGTGTGTGGACTTCATAGACTTGAATAAAGCTTGCCCAAAAGATCATTTCCCCCTACCCAGGATAGATCAGCTAGTAGATGTAACTTCGGGGCATGAATTGATAAGCTTCATGGATGCCTACTCCGGATACAATCAAATTAAAATGAAGCCAGAAGATAGAGAAAGTAACTCTTTCATTACCCCACGAGGAACATATTGTTATAATGTCATGCCTTTCGGTCTTAAGAAAATTGGCAAAAATATGGAGGTGTATTTCAAAGTCATGTTGACCAAAAGCAAGAAAGCAACTGACCATATAGTTGATTTGAGCCAAACATTTGACCAGTTGGAAAAGTACCAGATGAAGCTGAACCCGACCAAGTGCATTTTTGTCGTACATGAAGGCATGTTCCTATTGTATATTGTGAATCAAAGAGGGATTGAAGAAAATCCTGATAAGATAAAAGCCTTTCTAGAATTACAATCCCCAACCACCAAGAAGGAAGTGCAAAACCTTACAGGGCGTGTTGCAGCTCTCAACAAATTCATCTCCTGAGCAACTGATAGATGTCTTCCATTCTTTAAGGTGCTCAGAAAGACCTTTGAGTGAAATGACGAATGTGAGAATGCATTTTTAGAGTTGAAGAGATACTTGGGAACACCTCCTCTATTGTCCAGACCAGTGGAGGGAGAAAAGTCATATTTGTACTTAGTCATTTTAGAAAGTGCAATGAGTTCATCTTTTATACAAATAGAAGGCAGAGTGCAAAAACTAGTTTACTACACGAGCAAGGCATTCAGGGGATCAGAGATCAGGTATCCAAAACTAGAGAAGTTAGCATTGGCACTGATTGAGGCGAGCAAGAGGGTGAGACCATATTTTCAAGACCAAACGATAGTGGTATACTCTAACATGCGACTCGGACAGGCTCTTCATAAATAAATTTTTTTTGGAAGATTGATGTACTGGGAAGTGGAATTAGGGGAATATGATATTATCTACGAGCCAAGATCTTATCTCAAAGGGCAGGCCGTGGCAGATTTCATTGTTAAATTTACCTACTTAGATATCTCCGATCAATAGGGGGCTAATACAGAGCAACTCAAGGATGATGGAAGATCAACATAAATTCTCCCCAATTAACTCCCAGTAGTAAAATTGCCAAAAGGGAAGGTAGGCGATCAACCAGAATCTTCTAGTAAGCAGCTAGATTTAAGGGATGAAGAAAGGAAAGAAAATCTATTCCATCAAGATATTTTTTCAGACCAAGGTTTTGATAATAATATCCCTATATGTAATTTATACATTGATGATTCTTCATGTGCAAGAGGTTACAGAGATGGAATTTTCTCAATGGTCCGATGGAATAGACATAGAATATGTCGTACGTTTCCAATTCAAGGCTTCCAACAATGAAGCTGAGTATGAAGAAGTAATTGTGGGCCTCAACTTAGATAAATCATTGAATATAAAGCAAGTTATTGTGTTTAGCGATTCGTAATTAGCGGTCAATTAGATGCTCAGTCTTTACGAAGCAAAAGAGGAATTCATGTCGAGGTATTTAACTAAAGCTATGGAGAATATATCCAATTTAGCAGTTGTCCAGGTGATTAGAATACTAAGACTTGAAAATTCAAGGGCAGATGCACTTGGTCGGTTAGCTGCAGCTACACACATCGATCTACGAAGAATAATTCCCATTGACATACTTTCAAGTAGAAGTATTGATGAAGATTTAATGGTGAACTTTATTGCTTTGGATATGGGACCTTGTTGGATGGATCCCATCAGGGCTTATATCGAAGAAGGCACTTTACTAGCCGATCAACTTGTAGCCAAGAGGTTAAAGTTTAAGGCTTCCAGATACATCTTAAACAATGGAGTTTTATACAAAAGAGGTGTGATGGATTTTCTCCAAGGATGTGTTCATCCAGCAGAAGTCAAAGATCTAATCGAAGAAATTTATGAAGGATATTATGGAGCTCACGTAGCAGGTAGAAATCTGTTACAAAGAATATATACGCAGGGATACTATTGGCCAATAATGCGCGCTGATTGTACAGGTTATACCAAGAAATGAGACAAGTGTTAGCAATTTTCTACTATATGAAGAACTCCTTAGGCACTGTTAACACCAATCACTTCACCTTGGCCATTTGATACGTGGGGAATAGACTTTGTCGAGCCTCTAACCACTACAAGAGGATGGTTTAAATATTTTGTGTTAGCAGTTGATTACTTTACCAAATGGGTGGAAGCTGAACCTCTTATCGATATGGCTTATGAAAGGGTCTATCAATTCATCTGGGAGAATATTATTTGCAGATGTGGTCTGCCACATGCTTTCATAACTTATCATGGTACATAATTTCACAATGATGAGTTTGTCACGTATTGTTAACAGTCCAACGTTCAAAAGATCCATTCTACTCTGGGTCATCCCCAAATTAACGAGAAAATAGAGGTGATGAATAGAACTCTACTGAATGGATTGAACAAAAGATTGGATGATTCTAAAGGGAATTGGATCAATGAGTTACACTCAGTGTTATGGGCCTACCGAACAACGCCCCGAATAGAAATAGGAGAGTCCCCTTACATGTTGGATTTCAGAAGTGAAGCAGTCATACCTGTTGAATTAGGATTACCAACTCATAGTGTGCTTAATTTCAATTCTCCAGTAAGTGATTTGATGAGACACTTGGACTTGGATATGCTCAAAAAAGTTAGAGAAGAAGCAGCAATTCGAAATGAAGTTTATCAACAAAGGACTACCATGTTCTATAATAAAAGGGTTAAGAAGTGCGATCTTAAGGAAGGATATTATGTGCTCAAAAAAGTCATTCAAAAGAACAATAAGTTGGAATCCAACTGGCATGGGCCCTATCGTGTCACAGCTATTGTTCGACCTGGCACCTATAGAATAGAAACTCTAGAAGGGGAAGAATTCAAGAATCCTTGGAATGTAGAGCACCTGAGAAAGTATTACCAGTAATGTAACTATACGTGTACCCCCTTGTTTCAGTGTGAATGAAAATGAGGATTTCTCGATATTCGTTTGTGTTATTTTTTTTTGGAGTACTAATTCTACGCACTAACTTAACTGAGCAACAACAAAAATAATTTTTTTCCCTCAACCAAGTTGGTCGACATCCGCACAAACACCAACAAAGTTGGTCGGCATCAGCATAACCATCAATGTTAGTACAACAATTGAGCAAGGTAAGGCCTGTTTGATTATGGGTGACCTAAGTGGCATCTAAACTAGGCAAGAAGATGGGTAAAATATCCACTGCCTAGGCACCAGGGCAATTATTTACTTAAATGATTGCTACAACTAAGCAGGAACATGGGATAAAAGTAATTCCATTACTTATGCACTTATAGGTGATAAGTCACTACAACTAGGCAGACATATGGGGAAAAGTTCCATTATTTAGGCAACCAAATCAACAAAGGATAAATTATCCATTTATACATATATATATATATATATATATATATATATATATATATATATATATATATATATACTCAATGACTGACAAGTACAACATTATTATAGTTGATCTCATAAAGATTGACAAGAAAAACATCACATAATTACAAAAAGATGATCTTTTTTTGTTACACAATCACTAACGAAATATAAATAACCTATTCTACTTATTTCTTTCCTTCAAATTTAGGTACAGGATCCATTCCAGCTGGAGGATCATCTAAAGCAAAAGAAGAATTGATAAAGATGAAATCTCGCAGCATTTTGGTAGTGCTTGTACTTGTTCAGTCAAACTAATGAGGAGGTCAGGATATCTCAAAATCTTCGTGCAGATTGTAGTCACCAAGGTATTTGAAAATCAAACACTGAGGAATAGATCTAGCTGGAATCCAGCTAACGTCTAGTTTAAAAGGAGAAATTGGCAGATCAAGTAATCCAGGGTCATACCAATCCCACAACTCGTTTCCATCCTCAACCTTCATCACAGTTAAGGCATTCAACCATCCCTTCTTGTATCCCTTATTGTTTGATTGTTTCAACCTGGCATCAAGATGACATAACTCTTCATTGTATCCCCCCATCCAAAACTCTCTAGGCTTCTTGTAGAATTGATAAGTCAATCTTTCAATATGCTGATGAAGCTTCTTCACCAAGATTTATTTATTCTCCAATGCAGAGCTCTGATTGGAAAGTTAATCGGTAAGAGTTTGAATTTTTTGGGACATCTCAGCTAAAGCTTGATTTTTTGCCTTCAGTTCAGCAGCCTAGTTCTCTAAAGCCTGTTGAGTCCTAGTCTTTTCGATGCTACTCCGACCATCTCTTGATCTACCCCGTGAAGAAGATGTAGGTTTGGCTCTTTTTAAAGCTTCTAAATCTTCTCTCAATAAAGCATTTACAGTCTCTAGAAAGGAAAAACCTTCATCATTGACTAGGGTTAGAGCTACAAAAGAAGAAGAAGATTTCAGTTATCTCAATTCTTCTCTCAAAGCATTATTTTCTTCCTCCAGCAACTTGGCAATATTTCTATGATCTTTAACCTCAAGCTTTAGCACACTCTCTCTCTTATTATGGACTGAGATAAATTTGTCATAGCCCCGATCAGCGCTTAACTGTTGGTACTTCTTCTCATAACCTTCATGCAGAAGAGCAGTGGTTTACTTGTGTTGAAGTTTAAGTTCTTCAATCATTCCTTGAAGGTATTTAATCATCTCATAATAAGCCATGTTATTCTCTACAGCCCGATCAAGTAAACACTTTAAATATTGGTAAGCATCAATTGCTCGCTCAGAGGCATCAGACCCAAGAATATCAATTATTTATGCTTAAAAGAAGTCAGCACGACCAAATTTGAAGTAATCAGTACACTTCTTCATCAACTCCGTATCATGAGCTGAGAGTAATTCCATCCTAGCAATAAACTAGCAAGGCAAAGTAAAAATAGATCAACAAGCAGCATAGCTATAAAGGGGAAGCTCAGAATAAATAACAAAGTCCATTTTATTGATCATAAGAGAAGAGGGTACAACCAAAGGTATAAAATAAAAAGGAAAATAGAGAATAATAATAAATAACTGAATAACTTTAGACCTTCTCCTTATTCCCTACAATATCCCCAGCTAATTTTGATGAAGGAGTTGGCTGCTCAGTGGGTAGTGGGAGTTTCTCGATCGAGGTTGTTTCCTACTGAACTTTCTCGGAGGACTGAGGAATAATGGCAGTAGGTGTTTATTCTACTATCAATAAATAAGACTCTTCAGATCTAGCTTCATCATATTTTTCTTCTTCTTCTTTAATAGCAGGAGGAGGACCATGAATATGCCTCTAAAATAGTTCAGAGTCTTCAGCAACGTTCAACTCCTTCAACGCTACAACCCATTCATCCCTAAAGAACTTCAAACTTGCATACTCCATTTGGGTAGAGGTAGAAGTTATGGCTTTGTTCCACCCTTTGTTCCATCCAGTGCTAAAGGACTTCTTCACAGTAACTTTTCTCTTCGCCATCTCTGAAGAAGTATTTTCCCTAAGAAGCTCTTTAACTAATTATACTTTATGTTAAAGATCTTTCTTACGTCTCTCAGCCTCTTCAAGCTTGCCCTCATCTTTTTCGTTACTAGAAACGGCCATCTTTAATTTCTCTTCTGTCTCCTTAGAAGCATTTACAGCCTCTTGTGCATCATTCACAGACGCCTGCCTAACTAGATCAGCCTCTTTGGCAGCTTCCACAGCTTTTTGTTGAGCTATCTCAGCAGACCTAATTTTATTTTCCCAAGCAACTTTGCCATCCTCATACTTCTGTCGGGATTCCTCCAAATATTTTGACAACCCAACAAGGGCTTCTTCTACTCCATTGGAAGAAGTTGTAGCTTTGATAGCTTCATCCTTCTCCAGGATATTATTAAAATACACTAAAAACTACAAGAGGGAAAGAAGCCCAAATCAAAAAATAAATGTTATATGAAGAATCAAAATGACAAGTATAATGACACTTATTGATGCAAGGTGTTGGGATGATAGGTCAGTGACCTTCTCCCAAGGAGTAGAGGTCTCAACAGCTTAGAAGTCAGGAAGAGTTCCAGACTTGATCAATTTCTTGGCCAAGCCTGGAGAAATGAGAGCTGGATAACTAACTCTCAAAGAAGGTACCTCAACCCCATAAGGTTGAGCAACAGCATTTACGGTCTTCTCAGCAAGACCCCTTCTCAATATCTTCAAAGGAACAACTTCAATCAAAGGTGTTACCTTTTCTCAAACAACATCAACCCCTTTAATCAAAGGTATTGCCTCTTTTAGAGCGATTGGGGGCTTCTTGCTAACTTCCTTGAAAGATTTGACTTCTCCCCCAGATGGAGCAACATCCTTTTTCTTAGTCCCCTCAATTGGGATATATTTTTTTCTCTTGTTTTCCCCATCAGCACCAGGGGCAACCTTGGCAAAGGGAACAGGCATTCTCCTCTTCTTCATCATCAGGTCAGTAATAGAAGTGCCCAAAATCAGAGGATGACTCTTCAATAATAAAAAAATATACTAGAGCCTGATCAAGATTAATCACTAAAGGAGGAGCAAGAGGCCGATCAATAAAAGAAGAGGAACAATATCAAAATATTGGCTAAATTCCAAACAGAGGGGATTAGACAGGAAACAAAAAACCACATTCGAACACAAAAATAGAAGGAAACCAATATCCCTCAGCTAGAGAAAATAAATTAGAAGGGAAAGAAGGTTATTCCAGAATAACCCAAGAAGGAATCCCAAAATTGGCCCTAAACTTATCCAACGATTCGATAAGGTAAACCATGATAGCTAAAATAAAGAAAGAAGAGGGAAGGAAGAATTTCTTACATAAAAATGAAGAAATCAGCTAAGGCAAATGACAGAGAAGACGATCGTAATAGGAAAAGTGAGAAGACAAAGAGTTTGGGAATCTAGATGGCAAAAGGTAGAAGAAAATTTGCTTTTACTGCCTTTATATACGCTGCTTTGGAAAATGAGAAAAGTAATGATCACAAATGACGACGATTGCATTTTTTGCGGCGAAAGATGCAAGTACCGAAGCGTTCGCCAAAAATTCAAAATATTTACAAGTTTGCCACCTCGCGCTCAAAACTATTTTGGTGAGAAGAAAATTTCACAAGTGTCGAAGGTCTGTAACCAAACAAGACATGAGAAATATGCCCGAGGAACTTTTGGGTATAATATTTCACACTCTCGCATCCAATCTCAACTATGAAACATTGGGGGCTTTTGTTGATACAAAAATTAGTCAACTGGCGTGGACCAGTTATGTTAAGACATGTGTTGTCCAGCATGGCATAATTATATATACCGAACAACTTAACGCGATGATCTACTCAGAATACCGAGATACTCAGTATATCGAACAACTAGCTCGAAAAACTAAACGACTAAGATAGATTCAATGAATATTCTTACTATGTACCGATGTATATGCCTATTTAATAACGGTGATTATTGTCTATTTATATGGGCAGCCCAAGGGCTATAAATAAATTGTAATACCCTCATGGAAGGGTAAGTTATCATAAGCAAGCTAATCAAGATTACGGAAAGACACCCAGTAATACAAGACAAGGGACATAGGCCATTTCATTAAGGCTGAACCACCTTAAAAATCCTTTGTCTTATTTCTTTATTCATATTTATCTGTGATTAATTAATTAGATCATATCTAGTTTTTTACATCAATAGCCATCATCATTGCAAATTTGTTCAACCAAACAATGATTTTAATTAGATGCCTTATTATGATTATTACTAGTTATGTTTTAAGGTTACATGTTTTAGTCATTATCAAATAAAAAAAATCAATTCCAGAAAAGATAAAAGACCTACGGGAGATCCCTATGCACTAATTAGCCACGACCAATCCTGGTCAGCTAAAAATCTTGAGCGGGTGAACTTCCCAGCGACTAGGTACATTATCAAAATAACTTGGTACTATGCCTAAGGTAGTATGATGACACAATCCTATAAGGTAAGACCAAAAACATATGCTAGGCATAACACGAAGTGGGAGAATGTAAACAAATGTAAATAAGTTATATTCCATTCATAATATTTATTATATAAAAGGTTGATCACGCACGATCAGTTACAAAATTGATAACAAAAGATACAAATATATTAAATGCCAATCTGACTATCTTCGGTCAGTCGCCATCTCGAATATAGAGGCTCGTCAACCATCATTGGGATTAGGATCGAACTTGTCATCATAATCATGGTAAATAAGATAGTTTTTTCACGAGTTTAATTGGATTGCGTCAAGTGGTATCCAACATTCATCGCTCCTAAGGGGAGAAAACTGAGTGAAGGGAGAATCTATTTGGTAGCCAGACCAAAACTAGGAATCCTTAGGGATTTTACAGACAGTCGAGGAATTTAGCTATTCATGCTTATAGGTTACCTTTATTAATTCATCAAGGTGAAATGGGACGTCCATATGACCTTCATCATAAATGGTAGCCTAGATTGCGTGAGGAACCTTCCTAAACTGGCACCTTAGATTCATAATTTGGAAGTGCAAACCATCTCTGATCGCTTAATTTTTATCATAGACCTGCTCGACCTTATTAAGATCCTCTATTGAAGAAACAATTTTAATCTGTATCAAGCCAGTTATGTTTCTAACTTCCTAAGTTTGCCGTGAAGACTAACGACCACATTTATCTAGTCACCATATGCACTTGATCTTCTGAAGTACTTGGAGAACAATGATAAAGGCTGATCGAGCTTGATTAGGAGCATCTACTCTAAGGTGGAGTCCAAATCTTCAATCTTTTGGATGAGTGGAACCAAGTCCAAGTCATTATCAGACAACAAAAGAAAAATATGTGCATTCAGAAATTAAATTCAAGCATGCAAACAAAAGAAAATATAAAGCAATAGTCCTATAAAATAAGATAATGCCACAAATGTTATATCATTTGATTCGTTGAAAATTGGAGCAATACCTTACAAAATAGTATAAAATAAAAATGGACAAGGTCTTTTAACAAAATACAAGAAGATTCTAGGCTAAATCTACTTAGCTGGAGTATGTTTCTCTGGTACAACCTTGTCCTAAGCATCGACGACCTTGTCTTGACCAGTAGAGACCTTATGCTGATCTGTGTCCGATATGCCCCAAGTGTGACCTCGGCTCGAAGACACCAATCTCAGCCGAGATCATGGCCGACACTCGACAAGCCTTAGACATGCGACATCAGCACTCGGCCATAGCAAGGTCGGCCTAGGCCAATACTACACCAGCCTCTCGAAGGGACATCGCACGCATCACAAGGATCAACAGCACTCTTGTATACCTGGGAATAGTAACCTCGGTCAGATGTAGGTCGATATCACAAGAATCATTTTTACCAATGTCATCATCAAGATATCAGTTAATGCTCCAAACACACCAACTCAACTTCGGCTCAGGCCGACCTTGTCCATTGTCTCCGCTAGGATTAAACCGAGGCCCCTATGGATCATCTCGGATTGAATGAGCAACTAGACTTGTTAACCTCAGCCTCTCCCTGGCCGAGATCATGCACCAAGCACGGTAGCCGAGCATCTTTTGACATTTAGATAAGGGAACGTGGATACATATCAGTTATAATAAGATTATTCCCCACACGTGGGGAGAATATTTCATCATCATTCCCTACATGTAACAGTGACAGATGGCTTCCCCATATTGGTGAGGCAAACACACACATGCACATTACATGCATGGGGGGTACATTACACCCCCTGGGTACTATATATAGAGGTCATCCTCTATCTTGCAAAGGATCCGAAATTGGTAACCCTAGCTGAAACTCTGTCTAAAACACACAGTAGAGAGAGAAAGCTTGAGAGACTGTATCCATGGCCATTAGAGCCCTCATATAGTGATATATATATCATACACTTTCACAGTGGATGTAGGCCTGATTGGCTGAACCACTTATATTTGGTGTAAATCTCTTCTCCTCACCTCCTTCTACTATATGTGTATATCTTCTATATACCTCTCTCTTGCCATTATTGACATTGAATAAGAGCTTACAATCACCTTGAAGGGTGGTGCTATTTCCAGCATCATCAGTGTCCTTATTTGTTGGTTCGTCACCTCTTCTTTATCCTCTTTCTCCAGGTTAAGAGAAGTATTAGGAGTTGAGAAAACAACTCAGTGTCAATGGGAACCCCGATATTTTCCAAGGCCTCATCCCTGCCTTTCTCGAAGAAGTACTTGCAAAAAATTCCAATTAGGTTTGGGCAAGGGAAAAGGACCTATCCCAACCTTTGTTGAAGGCATTATCTTTGGCCTCTGTTGTTACCAAAGACTGGGTGGATTCCTCACTTAATTTTTCTAACTACTTGGCCTTCAACTTTAGAGTAGTGATATCCGTATCTTTGGCTCTCGTTGCAGTATCTTACGCTCTATCCTTCTTTTAGTTAGCATTGAAGGCATTATATGCCTCCTTTAATGCCCTACCCATCTCGACATTCTCCTTTGCATGTATAAATCTCCTGACGAGGAGGTTGATGAAGTCTTCCACAAACTTCAGTATCATCACCTTGAAAAGTGTAAATCTCTTCTCCTCACCTCCTTCTACTATATGTGTATATCTTCTATATACCTCTATCTTTCCATTGTTGACATGGAATAAGATCTTAAGATCACCTTGAAGGGTGGTGTTGTTTTCATCATCATCAGTGTCCTTATTTGTTGGTTCGTCGCCTCTTGTTTATCCTCTTTCTCCAGGTTAAGAGAAGTATTAGAAGTTGAGCAAACAACTCAGACTCAATGTAAATCTCTTCTCCTCACCTCCTTCTACTATATGTGTATATCTTCTATATACCTCTATCTTGCCATTGTTGACATGGAATAAGAGCTTACAATCACCTTGAAGGGTGGTGCTATTTTCAGCATCATCATTTTGGCGCCTTCTGTGGGAACGAGAGAAGCTATCTCTTCCTCTTCTTCATCTTAACCTCACTGGAGACTCTGGTGGTGAACCAGGCACCACCCCTTGGGTAGAGCTACTTCACCATTGAAAGAGGTCCTTTGAGGTACTAAGTTCATCTGCTACTCAAGCTCTATAGTGTTAACATATGGCAACATAATTACCACCGCCTCTTTCGCCACCTGGAGGTGGAGGGCCTAGTTCCAGTCAGGCGTCGCCCCAGTCCGAAATGGCGGAGGTAGCTGCAGCCTTGAGGTCTTTAGATGTAACACAACAAGCTATGCAGGAACAATTTGCACAGCTCAACCAAATTATAATGAGGCCACCTGGAGTCTCACTGGATATGATCACTCCGGCGGCTGTTTAGCCTCATCCTGACACCAGGGGACCACCCCAGGCACCAATGAAGGACCAGCCTGCACCCCACCGGAGAAGGGAAGTTACTGACCCTAGGCGCTTATGCCTGGGGAGGCAAGGAACCCCTTGCCCAGAGGATAGGTATGACGATTTAGAGGCGAAAGAGGACCCAAAAGACTGCTGGGAGCCATATGAGGTGTTGAATAACACTGTACGACCTCTTCAGAAAAGTTAAGGTTGTGTCGGCCGAAGAGGTGAAGGGGCTCAATAAAGAGGGTCAGCCTTTGATAGGTTGAGCAGAGGGTCATCCTTTGAGAGATTGGGCCCAGTGAATGACCTAAGACAAAGATTGTCGAGATCGAGAAGCACAGCAGACTCGTAGAGAGGAAATAGGCAGGGTCGGCCAGGCCAAGGCCGACACTGTGAAAGAAGAGGAAAGGAACAGGAAGAGGATAATAGCCTACGTGCCGTGGTAGGGGAACCCTCGGTCCATCCCATGGAGGTGGCTGGGGACAACCTCAGCCATGTCGATGGCAGAAGACCATGGAATGACTCTATCCAGCGCCTTGAGGAGAAGATAGAAGACCTCATTAAAAGCAGGGACCCATTACAAAGGGGTTACTCAGAGGGTTCTCCATTTGTGGCTAGGATAGTGGGCTTCCCAACCCCAGCTAAGTTCAAGCCTCCTATGGTGTCTCCCAAGTATGATTGAAGCACTAACCCTGTACATCACATCGAGATGTACCAGTCGGCAGCAGACATCTACTTGATACCCGATGAGATGAAGTGTAGGGCCTTCTCTGGGACCTTAACAGGGGCAGCACACAGTTAGTTACCTCCCTTCCGAAGAACTCGATTGAGAACTTCAAAGGCTTAGTTTAACGATTCATCCACAACTTCTGCTTTGGGATGAGACCTCAAAAGAATACTACTCACCTGCTGTATGTTAAGCAGGGCAAGGACGAGAGCCTAAGAGACTACGTATCCAGGTTCAACAAAGAGAAGTTGGAGGTAGAAGATTATGAAAAGAACATAGCCATGACCGTCCTCATAGGAGGTCTACAGAAAGGGAAGCTGTTGTGGAAACTTGCGAAAGACCCCCTAGGTCTATGGCGGAGCTCCTGGCAACCACAGGGAAAGTAATGAATACGGAAGAGGCAATGGCGGCCAAGTATGAGGATGAGAATCGCGATGGCAGTGGAAAGTCCCAAAACAAGAAAGATGGGAAGAAGAGGTCGGGTGATGACAAGTTCGCTCACTATACTCCTCTGACTATAAGCTGCGAGCACATCCTCAACGAGATTAAGAATAATAGGACTCTAAGATGGACAGAAAAACTGAAAGCCCCACCACATAAGAGGAACAAAAACCTATGGTGCGAGTTCCACCAGGATCATGGCCATGTCACGGACAGATGCTTCGCCTTGAAGGATAAGATTGAAAAGATACTAAAATCTGGAAAGTTGAGGAAGTATGTGGACGGTAAGGCTCCTAAAGGTGGAAGAGATGACCCTAAGAAAAGGATAAATGACAGATGTCATGATAATGTCCCGGCCAGAAGAGACGATGATTCAAAAGGTGATGATGAAGACGATCCGAATCTTTCACCGAAAGATGATAACACCCCGGTGAAGAGGGTTGGTATGATCTCATTTGGTGTTAACACCATATGTAGAGGATTTGTAGGAGGTGGCTCTGAAGTAGATAATAGGAAGGCTCGCGTATCAGAGGCCAGGTCAGTGACCAAGCTTGAAGTTGTGAATCTAACGTCTTCCGATACAGTGCAGAAGAGGAAGAAAGTAGACATGTACACCCTTGTAGTTGGGTTCTCTGGACTTGACTTCAAGGGTATCTTAGCCCCCCATGATGACCCTCTGGTCATAACAATAAGGGTGCATGGGTGCGAGGTGCAGAGGATCCTCATAGACGGGGAGAGCTCGGCGGACGTGATGTTTTAGCCTTTCTTCAAGAGCCTAGGTCTTAGTAGAGCAAGGCTGGTACGCTATCATCACCCATTGATAGGCTTCAGTGGCGAAAAGGTCCACCCCTTGGGCATGTATGAGATGGACATACGGATGGGTGATGAGTGGCCTAAGAGGCTGACCAAGAAGATAATTTTTTTCGTCATGGACGAGAACGTATTTTCGGTCTATAACTTCATCATAGGAAGGGTGGACCTTAAAGAGTTTGAAGCTATGCCGTCGACGGTCCATCAGATGCTAAAATTCCTGACTCCCTATGGGGTAGGGGAAGTGCAAGGTGACCAGACCACAGCGCAAGAATGTTACTTCAACTCGATCGAAGAGAGAGAGGCCCATAAGAGGGCAACCACCACTTATAGCTTTGATACGCTTGACCCAAGAGATGAGACAAAATTGAAGAAGGGAGAGTCCGCGGAAGAGGTAGAATCCATCGTCCTCAATGAGGACGAGCCGGAAAAACCGTCCAGGTCGGTAAAGCCCTAAAGGCAGAAATCAAGGAAGAGATGATAAACTTCCTCAGGAGGAGACAGAGTGTCTTCGCATAGAGTCACGCAGACATTCCCGACATCGACCCTGAAGTTATGAGTCACAAGATCAACGTGACCAAAGATGCCAGGACAATCAAACAGAGATGAAGAGTTTATTCCAGGGAGAAGTACGATGTCATCCGAGAAGAGGTCAAAAAATTAGAAGAGGCAGAGTTTATAAGAGAAGTCACATATCCGGAAGGGTTATCAAATGCAGTCATCGTGCCCAAGGCCAATGGGAAGTGGAGAATGTGTGTTAATTTCACTGACCTGAACAAATCTTGTCCAAAAGATAGCTATCCCTTACCTCGGATAGATCAGATGGTGGATGCTATGGAGGGACATGAGCTTCATAGACGCGTATTCAGGCTACAACCAGATCTTCATGGATGCTGAAGACTCAGAGAATACATCCTTCATTACCGACTAAGGGACGTACTGTTACAAAGTGATGCCCTTCGGCCAGAAAAATACAAGGGCAACATACCAACGTCTTGTTAATAAGATGTTCGAAGAGCAAATAGGTAAGACTATGGAGGTGTATGTAGATGATATGCTAACATCTTGAAAGCTTGCACTAATGTAACGGATCTCGAGAAGACCTTCGACATTATGGAATCATACATAATGAAACTCAACCCTGCGAAGTGTGTCTTCGGAGTAGGAGCTGGGAAGTTCCTAGGATTTACCGTCAACTAGAGAGGGATTGAAGCGAACCCTGAAAAAATCAAGGCTTTGCTTGACATGAAGACACCGAGGAGTATCAAAGATGTTTAAAGACTTACGGGGAGAGTGGCTGCCCTTAACAGGTTTGTTTCTAGGGAAACAGACAAGTGCCTTCCATTCTTTAGGGTGCTGAGAAAGGCCTTCCAATGGGACGAAGAGTGCGAAAAAGCCTTCAACCAGCTCAAGTCTTATTTAGGGTCTCCCTTATTGCTATTTAGGCCTGTAGCAGGGGAGAAACTGTACGTGTATCTGGGAGTCTCCGAGTCAGCCATCAGTGCAGCCATAATACAGGAAGATGCTGGGATCCAAATGCCTGTATATTTCAACAGTAAGGCCCTTCATGGGGCCGAAAAAAATTACCCTCGCATGGAAAATCTAGATTACGCCTTGATACATGCTTCGAGAAAGATGAAGCCTTACTTCCAGGCCCACTCCATGGTTGTCCTCACTGACTCCCCACTAAGATAGGTCCTACATAAACCTGGGAAGTCCAGGCGCTTGATGACATGGGCCATTGAGTTGGGGGAGTACAATCTTACCTACCAACCTAGGACGTCCATCAAAGGGCAAGCCCTCGCACACTTTGTCGCTGAGTTCACATGGGAAGAGGCCGAGGTAGAGAATGTCCTAGAGGGTGTTGAAAACTGTGGTTTCTTCCGAAATTTGGAAGAGACGACACCAAACATCTTCCAAGATCAGGAAGAGATCGCATCCAACGGGGCCAGGAATCGAGTTGCGAAGAATGAGGAAGATTGTTACCTCATCAAAAAAGGAGTCGTGACAGAAGGGGTCTTCTCATTGGGTACAAATATTTGGAGCCTCTTCGTTGATGTCTCTTCCTGCGATAATGGAAGTGGTGAAGGGTTGATACTCTCAGCTCCAGATGGTGCCAACATTGAATACGCTTTGAGATTCAACTTCCAAGCTTCTAACAATGAGTCCGAGTATGAGGACATGATAGCAGGTCTCTCATTGTCAAAGACTCTTTGCGTAAAGAGAATCCTACTCCACAATGACTCAAGGTTAGTTATCAATCAAGTACTAGGAATCTATGAGGCCAGAGATGAAAGGATGTCCAAATATCTGGAAAGGGTGAGAACTATGTTAGAACATTTTGAAGAGGCAAGACTGAAGAGAGTGCCTCGATAAAGTAACAGCCACGCGGATGCATTGGCGAGGTTGGCCTCGGCAACTAAGACATGTGTAAGAAGGACCATTCCGATCGAGGTATTGGGGAAGGCAACCATTGAGCAAGAAGAGGTATGTAACCCTTGTCACAATTTAAACTTAGGAGACTCATGGATGGACCCCCTCTTCGGATATATTAGAGAGGGAGAGCTACCTGAATCCAAGTTAGAGAGGTGGAAATTGAGATATAAGGCTGCCAAGTTCTCGGTAATACGAGACGTCCTGTACAAGAAAGGATTCCTGCTACCTCTCCTCAGATGTGTGCACCCCACGGAAGTTTCTCGGATCTTACAGGAAATTCATGAGGGTTCTTGCTCTAGCCACATTGAGGGAAGACCCTTGGCCAAAAGAATCATCACACAGGGGTACTGGTGGCCAACCTTGTCCAAGGACGTTGCGTCCTATGTGAGGAAATGTGATAAATGTCAAAGATTCGTCGTTATCCCTCATCAACCTCATTAGCCTATGACGTCAATCACTTCTCCATGGCCATTTGCAGTATGGGGAATTGACTTAGTAGGACCCCTGCCGAGACTGCCTTGGGTGATGACCCCAGACCTTCATAATTTGGTGAGATTAATTATGGGGATAACACCTTGGGTGATGACCTCAGACCTTCATAACACCATTAAATGGTGACGAGGTCTGAGCTCAGACACCATAATGGGATGACCTCAGACCCTTAACATCATTAATTTGGTGAGATTAATTATGGGGATAACACCTTGGGTGATGACCTCAGACCTTCATAACACCATTCAGTGGTGACGAGGTCTGAGCGCAAACACCATAATGGGATGACCTTAAACCCTTAACATCATTAATTTGGTGAGATTAATTATGGGGATAACACCTTGGGTGATGACCTCAGACCTTCATAACACCATTCAGTGGTGATGAGGTCTGAGCGCAAACACCATAATGGGATGACCTCAGACCCTTAACATCATTAATTTGGTGAGATTAATTATGGGGATAACATCTTAGGTGATGATCTCAAACCTTCATAACACCATTCAGTGGTGACGAGGTCTGAGCTCAAACACCATAATGGGATGACCTCAAACCCTTAACATCATTAATTTGGTGAGATTAATTATGGGGATAACACCTTGGGAAATGACCTCAGACCTTCATAACACCATTCAATGGTGACGAGGTCTGAGCTCAGACACCATAATGGGATGACCTCACACCCTTAACATCATTAATTTGGTGAGATTAATTATGGGGATAACACCTTAGATGATGACCTCAGACCTTCATAACACCATTCAATGGTGACGAGGTCTGAGCTCAGACACCATAATGGGATGACCTCACACCCTTAACATCATTAATTTGGTGAGATTAATTATGGGGATAACACCTTAGATGATGACCTCAGACCCTTAACATCATTAATTTGGTGAGATTAATTATGGGGATAACATCTTAGGTGATGCCCATAGACCTTCATAACATCACCCAGTGCTGACGAGGTCTGAGGTCAGACACCATAATGAGATGACCTCAGACCCTTAACATCATTAATTTGGTGAGATTAATTGTGAGGATAACATCTTAGGTGATGACCTCAAGCCCTTATAACATCACTCAGTGGTGACGAGGTCTGAGCTCAGACACCATAATGAGATGACCTCAGACCCTTAACATCATTAATTTGGTGAGATTAATTGTGAGGATAACATCTTAGGTGATGACCTCAGACTCTTATAACATCACTCAGTGGTGACAAGGCCTGAGGTCAGACACCATAATGAGATGACCGCAGACCCTTAACATCATTTATTTGGTGAGATTAATTGTGAGGATAACATCTTAGGTGATTACCTCAGACCCTTATAACATCATTCAGTGGTGACGAGGTCTGAGGTCAGACTACTAATTTGGTTTATGCAAACACCATTGCATAAGATTTAGAGAAAAAACATCATGACATACATTCAACAAAAGAAGATGATCCTCTTTAGAGAATAACACATTCATAGATTATAAATATTCAGAGGTTACAAAGAATGGAAAAGTAAAAACCATGCTCATTAAGAAATTATAATTGTTCAGGTATTACAAACAAGCTTCACAATTTCAAGGGTTACAAACAATATTCAGAGATTCTTTCTTTAATGGTTTGAGGGGGGAATGCTGGTGTCTTCGGTTTGGTTAAGTTGTACGACGATGGTCACCTCAGCAACATCATCATGGTGGTCTGCCGCTCCAACCTCTGTGTTGTCCAATGTGGCAGTCTCGGCAGGCGCGACAGCCTCCTCCTTAACCTCCTGAAGGGCTTGGGCAAGCTGAGGATTAACAAAGACAAGGCCTATGAAGTCAGAGGCTTTCAAAGTGACAGCCTCATTCTCCTTGACACCCTCCCACTTAGTAGTAGCTTTGATACCTCTCTCGAGGTATTCAAAGCCAAAGCCCATAAACTCATCAAAACTTTTATACTCGACTATTATCCCCTCAGAGGTGTCATCGAGGGCTGCCTTCATGGCCGAGCTGACCTTTTACTGCAGACTGTCATCCTTGGCCTTCAGATCCGCAACATGGTCCTTCTTAAGCTGAGAGACCTCCTTCTTCAACCCCTTCACCTTCTTGTCAGACTCACCCAACTCAGACTTCAGGCGATCAATTTATGCATTCAAAGTACTTTGGACCTTCTCGGCCTCTTGACCCTTCTGGATGAGGGGCAACTTCCTCAGAGTCTAATTGGAGAGGTAGTGTATAGATGCCAAGCTCTGCAGATTTTGTGATCATGAATGAGTCAAAGATAAATCAGAGGTTACACTTAGAAATTACAAAGAAATATGAGGTCATACCTGAATGGATCTGTGGATGCCGAACTCAACCAGCAAGGGAGTATCAAGTGATCGAAATAAATGCTTATCGGCCTCGGTCATTATAGAGCCGAAGGCATCTAGGGCCTGCAGACTATGGTCGGCGATGCTGTCAGTAATCTTTAACTGCTCTAGATGAGCCGACAAGGCGTCTGCTGAAGAGATGGGGATGACAGTATCAACACTCTTTTTCTTCTGCCTCTGATCCTCAGGGGCATGTTCAGTTGAAGCCCTCTTATTTATGTCTTAGGGCTTTGAAGCAGAGGGAGCTGGTGGAGGAGGATTAAGGCCTGCTTTCTTTGCAAGTCTCGTCAAACTAGGTGCAGCCATTTCCCAGAGTTCGTCTGAGATATCCTTTGGGCGCTCTGCAAAAATTAATAGATCTGAGTTAGAAGATCAGACATAAATAAACTCAGAGGTTCAACTTCAAATAGAAAGCTCTTACCAAGCTCGGAAAAAGCACTTCCACCTAGACCTGTCTCAGAGAGGTAGTGGGGGGGTCATCAAGTGTTCGAACTTAACGAATAGACCATGTATCCCCTGATGTTAAAGGTCTTTCACCTTCTGAAGGTTTTGCGGGCTCAGTCCAGGGTCAGCCCTCGCAGACATTATGACCTTACCCCACCTCAGGGGAATCCTCAGCTCTAGAATGGACGAGGGAGCACATGGGATAAATTCCCATGATCTAGAAGCAAAAAAGTATCGAGACTTCAAGTTATGGTTGGAAGTCTGAGTTATTTGAAGCATCTTTTCTTCAGGCTTCTGAGCTACAAAATGATAGTAGCTCGGATGATTTTTGGCTGAGGAAGGGACATAGCAACCTACAAAAATCTGAACTGGGAGGTCTGAGTGGTGGACAGCCTTCCATAAGACTATGGCCCCTATTATGAACCTCCAGGCATTAAGGGATAGTTGAGAGGGGGTCAAATTGATATAGGAAAGGATAGATTTGATAATGGGATGGATGGGCAGACGAAACCCTAACTTGAACATCTGCTCGTATAAGCAGATCTCGTCGTCTCGGCCATGATAAGCCCTCTCTTCCCTCAGAGGTCTTATTAGCTTTATGGAGGGACTAATGGAGTACAGATATCTAAAGCAAAGGAGGTCTACCTCAGTTACAGTACTCTCGATATCGGTCGCCTTAGATACGTCGACATCACTTTCAACGTCATCATCATCTGGCTTAACGTCGGTCAGAGCAGATGTTAATGGGTTACCCGGGAACCTCTGATCGAACATGGCACCGGTGAAGGCCGACAAAGGAATGGCGTAAAGTGGTGGTGGAATGGCCACACTCGGCTCAACGAACTCAACCTCTGAGGAAGAGGCTGAGGTGCTTGAGTTATTATGGGACAAGGCCCAGCTAGAGACCTCGGCCTGATCAGGGGCTTGATCTTCCCGAGTTGAGAAGTACATGGCCTCCTCGAAGGAATCCACAGACATGGGGTCTGATGTGGAAGACTCAGACTCAGACATCGGTATTGGATCGGCAGGAACCTCTGCCTGATTGAAAGACTCCGAGGGATCAGGATATACCACCTTCAGGGGTGGTGGAAAGATGGGTCTAATAGGGAATTCTTGTGACCTACGAGCCTCCTCCTGTGCTCTTTCTATTTGTCTGATTTTTTTTTAAAGTCTTCTCTCTAAGGGAAGGGAACTCCTCAAGAAGTTGGTAGAGGGGTCGGAGCATCAGAGGCATACACTACACTTAGGGAGACTTCCTAAACTACAATCAAGATTGGCTAATAAAGTAAGGAAATTTAAAGATCAAACCAGGAAACTTAAGGAAAATACAGTTCGCCTGGAAGTATGAAATTCTCGCTTGAAAATCCCTAAGATCGTCGAAAAATACAAAAGACAGGGAAAAACGGGAAAAAATAAAGGGAAAAAGATGGTAGAGAATACCTGAGGAAGAAGTAGTATAAGGAAATAAAGAAAACTCGAGTAAATCACCACCAAGGACCTCTCTAATGGAATCGTGAAGAGAATGGCTTTAGAAAGAGAAATTCTTGGAATACTATCGTGTAGGAGAGAGAATCAAGGAAGGAGGGAAAAATGAGGGTTCAAAACCTTTAAATATTCAGGCGTGATTCCCAAGGCCCATCATTGCCTTGGGAGCCCCAAAGGCGGCTGACAACACACGCTCGCCAAGCAAGCCATACTTCAACACTGGACAAGTGTCAAACAAATATTGACTCATATTAGAAAGGCCTCGGAGATGTGTAAATCCCACAGTCACCTGCTCTCACATGTAACTAAGGGTTGGGGGTGATTGATATGCCCCAAGTGTGACCTCGTCTCGGAGACACCAACCTCGATCGAGATCATGGCCGACACTAGACAAGCCTTGGGCATGCGGCATCAGCCCTCGGCCATAGCAACGTCGGCCCAAACCGATACTACCACCAGCCTCTCGAAGGGACATCGCATGCATCACAAGGATCAGCACCACTCTTGTATACCTGAGAATAGTAACCTCGGCCAGATGTAGGTCGAGCTCACAAGAAGCCTTTTTACCAATGTCATCATCAAGATATCAGTTAATGCTCCAAACACACCAGCTCAACCTCGGCTCAGGCCGACCTTGTCCATAGTCACGGCTAGGATTAAGCCGAGGCCCCTATGGCTC
The DNA here is from genome assembly GCA_949130495.1 of Sambucus nigra. NCBI lineage: Eukaryota > Viridiplantae > Streptophyta > Magnoliopsida > Dipsacales > Adoxaceae > Sambucus > Sambucus nigra. The sequence continues at coordinate 604,392,433 of OX422208.1, forward strand.
ATCTCGGATTGAACGAGCAACTAGACTTGTTAACCTCGGCCTCTCCCTGGCTGAGGTCATGCACTAAGAACGGTAGCCGAGCATCTGTTGAAATTTGGATAAGGGCACGTGGACACATATCAGTTATAACAAGATTATTCCCCACACGTGGGGAGAATATTTCATCATCATTCCCTACATGTGACAGTGACAGATGGCTTCCCCATATTGGTGAGGCAAACACACACATGCACATTACATGCATGGGGGGTACATTACACCCCTTAGGTACTATATATAGAGGTCATCCTCTATCTTGCAAAGGATTCCAAATTGGTAACCCTATCTGAAACTCTGTCTAAGACACACAGTAGAGAGAGAAAGCTTGAGAGACTGTATCCATGGCCATTAGAGCCCTCATATAGTGATATATATATATCATACACTTGCACAGTGGATGTAGGCCTGATTGGATGAACTACTTATATTTTGATGTAAATCTCTTCTCCTCACCTCCTTCTACTATATGTGTATATCTTCTATATACCTCTATCTTGCCATTATTGACATGGAATAAGATCTTACAATCACCTTGAAGGGTGGTGCTATTTTCAGCATCATCAGTGTCCTTATTTTTTGGTTTGTCGCCTCTTCTTTATCCTCTTTCTCTAGGTTAAGAGAAGTATTAGGAGTTGAGCAAACAACTTAGTCTTAATGGGAACCCCGATATTTGCCAATGCCTCATCCCTGGCTTTCTTGAAGAAGTACTTGCAAAAAATTCCAATTACGTTTGGGCAAGGGAAAAGGACCTATCCCAACCTTTGTTGAAGGCATTACCTTTGGCCTCTGTTGTTACCAAAGACTGGGTGGACTCCTCACTTAATTTTTCTAACTACTTGGCCTTCAACCTTAGAGTAGTGATATCCATATCTTTGGCTCTCATTGCAGTATCCGACTCTTTATCCTTCTTTTAGTTAGCATTGAAGGCCTTATATGCCTCCTTTAATGCCCTACCCAGCTCGACATTCTCCTTTGCATGTATAAATCTCCTGACGAGGAGGTTGATGAAGTCTTCCACAAACTTCACATCAAATATGAAGGAAAACGGTTAGTACAAAAGAAATTTAAAGTTGCAAGAATTCGAGCAAAAAGTTAGCATTTACCTGGGAAAGAGTTTGGGCAGCATGTAAAATAAGCATGTTAGTAGCCAAGCTCCTGACCAAATCCTGGTCAGTAGGGAGGCAATATCCCCTCAGCAAGTCAAGAGCCATGTTAGGATACATAACTACTGACCCTTCAGCAAGTCCCTTATTTTGAGTGAGATATGGCCATATCTATCTACACCCTTTTGTAAAAATATTAATAATACTTTTCCTCTCCCTCTTTAACCCTTAATAATGAGTATGCATATTAAAACACTAACTTACACAAATATATACGTATAAGTATTGGATTTGGGCTAAACTGAGTTTCCATAGTGTCTAGGCTACTACTTGGGTAAATGGACTATACTAGGTATAAGTAATGGGCTTGGGCTAAATTGGATTCCCATGCAGGTGGGATTTTTCCATTGCATTTGAAAACTAAATTTTTCTTAAGGATTGATAACTTAAATTAATCCTAAAATTCATTATTATCAATTTCAATTATGATTAACAATTTATCTTAGGTCAAAAATATTAATTTGATATGAATTCATTAAAAACCTAAAGATGATGAAAATAGAATAACTGGTTTAATTTGTTTCCAATTATATTAACTAAGTCTAATTTTATAATTTACTAAATTAAATTATAGAGTTCAAATTTCTTATGTGGTGATAAAAATTAAGAACCGCTAATATATATAAAAAAAATACAATAAGGACACAATCATTTAATGTGAAATTAGACACACTTAAAACTCTAAATTCGAATGCAACCCCAAATTAACATGTGTTGAACCTTCACCCTCTGTAGCGTAGCTCTATCAGTCTCTACCACAACTTTTACTAGACATCCATATCCCTCGGGCCTTAGTATCCACCGATCAAGTAAATTAGAACTGTAGCTCTGATTCACTGAATCACCAGCTTTTTGAAGAAAATATTCCTTAAATCACAAATCAAGTCAATCGAAAAAATGATCTTCAACTCTAACAAGATCGGATTGCAACTAAAGGCAAACACCCTAAATATTATGACTTAAATTGTGAGAAATAATTATTTAAGGAAACACCATTTGGATCTTCATTTATGTGTAAAAGGAGTTTCTTTAATCATAAAAAGAGAACAAAATCTCAAGCAATGGGCTAGATAGTTTTAGGGAATTTCGAGCTCACGAAAGTGTTGGATAGGATTGACATTAAACTCAGCCTCAGAACTTTAATTTATCATGCATTGGAAAGTAAAAACCGGGATTAGGTTTAAATCATAAACCTAGGGTTTAGAATCATATCTTTTGCGTATTTTGTTGGTAATCCGAATGAGAAGAAATATTTTGATGAAGATGATTATCTTGTTTCCAAAGTCTCAAAAAACTTGCTAAAATCCACCGAAAGCCTCAGATCTTCTATTATATTATCAACCCAACATAATCCTTATGTGTGAGCTCTCTCGAAGATAAAAAATTTTGGTAAAATATGAGATAAATTAATTTCTATCTCCTCATCACTTCACAAAAATTTGAATAGTATTTTTCCTCTCCCTTTCAAACCCTTCATAATGGATATGATTCTTAAAACTCTAGCTTATACCATTATAATATAGGATAAGATTTCCTTGGGATAAACTGAGTTTCTAGAGAGTTTGGGTCTACTGCTTGGTTAATGGACTATACTAGGGACTCGATATTAAATAATTGATTCGGCTTCCAAATAGGTACTCAAAAATACGAAATTACATCCTCGTAATTTCTTTCCTTTGTCCACTTGATTACAACAAATTACACTAAGTAATAATGACTACACTCCAATTTGATTATCTCAAAATTACTCAAATGATGAGGGCTTGTTTGCAAAGTTGGTATGGTACTGCATTAGACATACAATACCCGCTTGGTCAAATCAATTCGCTGCTAATCGATTTTAACTAACTATTATGTTTACTGGTAGAATCAAAACCTATAATTTTATCAAGGGGATATCACAATCCAAGATCATTCTTAAATGCGAACTCCTCTGAATAATGATCTAAGACCTACTCACACAGTGATTGTTAAACTTTTGTTGATTTAGATCCAATAATACTAAATTGCGCCCATAACAATCAATGCAACAATTGTGTAAGTATTCTAATCCTCATAAACTTCAGGGTTAAGAACATGTTCACCCTTTTAAAACTTATGAGATTGTACTATTCTAATTTAGTCAGCACCTAGACTTGAATTTCACATGTAGTCCTCTTCAATACGTTTCAAAATGTATCGGTCACAATCCTCTTCGAACTATAAATAAGTTCCCTAACCATCATATATGCTCATGTAGTTTAATATAGACTACTACGATTTTACTGTAAATTTATTCATAGGATGTCAACTCTCCATTTAGGTTATAAACTATTCAATTGTACTAGAGTCGCAATTCTGAGCTCTCGTGATCAGCCTAAACCCAACTCATCGTAATTTCTACTAAGTTCAATTGACCTACGTTGCATATAATATAATCAAGAACAAGTATTAGGCGTTCTCACCAACATAACTATCATTTCAAAAGAACCTGCACACCTTTATTGAAAAGAAAAATTCATGCATTATTTTAAGAATAAAACCCCAACAATCTCCCACTTAGTCTTAAATCATTGTTCCTATTAATATACCACATGTTCCCTCTACATTACTACCAAAAGACTTATTTGGTAAGATTTTTATAAAAGGATCTTCCAGGTTGTCCTGAAATGTAATCTTAGCCACGATGACATCGGTCTTGATCAATGCCCTCTGTACATAGTTGTATACACAACATGTGATTTTTTTTCCTTCTCTAATAGCATAAGCAAGGTTAGGGCTATGTCGGGACTATGTATGCGAAATATATTCTCTACAGCATCATCCCAGCTTTCTGGTAAGGAAAATAGAATACGATCGAACCGGTACTCTTGCTGGAGATGAACTTTGTGATTGGTAAGGTAATTAATCTGTTTTATCTTCTTATTCCCATACGTGTAAATAGGAGTACCCTTTAAATGGCGCGCACTAATAAAAGAGGTAAAAGTGTGGTTCTATTGTAACCTCTCGTACTCCCTTTTCAAATGATTACCACTATGCCTCATTTTCCTAAGAAAAATATACGAGGGTGTGAATACGAGTCCTACATGTAATGGCTCTAATTAATCATTAACTATTTATTGTTTTTCAATCGATCCAATTTAAGTTTATCTTTTTTTAACATATGAGTACTATGCGAACCCCCTGTGCATGACGTCTCACCTAAGTGATACCCAAATAAGAACCCCCCTCCCCCCGATGCACTTACATTTAGATACAGTAATTGTTAAGACACATTTTGTTAGGGTTTATTATAAGAGATTATGGAAAGAGTTTAAAAGTCAATGTGATACGACGCAAATATTGCATATTGCACCCGTTAACCTACGCCTTATTAGCCTCCTTGGGTATCTTAATCCCTATACTTATGCTCATTAACCAAACAAACTCGAATTTCTATGTTAACATGTTTTTCAGGGGTTAATTGACCTTTTGTAGGTATTTGGATGCTTAGTATGAAGTTCGGACGCTTTCGGAAAATGTTTCGTCGACTTTTGCAACTTCGGGTGCATTTTAGTAATTTCAGCATTCGGGTTTGAATCCCGAGCTCTTCACGGAAGTTGTAATCCCTTTGATTTGTCTTCGCGTGGCCCCCGATGGTGCATGATTCCGAGTTGTAATGATGGAGCTACGTTATTTTTAGGATGATTTTTACTTAAAAAGTACACTCAAGGTCACATTCAAGGGCATTTTAGTCATTTCATATTTTGTTTTTTTGGTCCAATGTCTTTTGGATGTTGTAGTTCTCTGATTCATCTTCGCGTAGCCTCCGACCGTGCCTAATTCCGAGCTATAATGAAGAAATGGCGGCATTTTCCGTAAAACAGGACAAAGCTGAAAATTGTAGACCTGTGGGTGCGAATCGATTCGGAAATTTTCCAAATCGATTCGGCCCTACAGAAAGTCCAAAACTCTCTATTTTTAAGTGGATTTTGGTGGGGTGTTTTGGAAAAAAAGAATGGTATTAATTGGGGGATCATTTTTAGACTTGAGAAGAATTCATTTTAGGTTAGAAGATGAGATTTTGGTGGTGGATCTTCTCTCTCTAGGGTTTGCACCATTTGGGTTTGTAAGTAACACTATTCATCTTCTTCTCCACTAATATAGTTGTATTTCCTTTTCTTGCTTTATTTCCATTGATTTCATTCCATTTCTTGCCTAGATAATTAGTTGTAGTTATTTATTTCTTGCTTTAATTAATTAATTAGTTGTTTAAAGTAGTTTAATCCATGTATTGTCCGTAGATAACGGGTTGGGATTGCATTTTCGCCATTAATGGGCGTCGAGCTCCGAAAGTTAGGTTTTGGGGAAAATTGCATTTAATTGAAACCTCGGGTATTAAAGTCGGATTATTATGCGTTTAACTTTCTTTGTCACGCAACGTTAGTGTTTATAGCGATAATCCGAATTTAATCCGTGTGTGACCATTTTTGATTAAATGTTTAATCTCGCAACTTTTGGTTAAATTCCTTATTGTGTGATGTTTATGCTTAATTGAAAATACTCGATTAAATGTTTTCGAATCGAAATTCTAATTATTAGTTGTTTAGCCCATGGTGGGGATGCGATCCCGACTCTCGTTTTATTAATTGTAGTATAGTGTTAACTTCTTCCTTTTTCTCTTTTGTCACCATTCCCAACCATCACCTTTTTATTTATTTATTTTACACTTTTATTCCTAAAGTAATTAAACAATTAACATCTAAAATTCAATCACTCCCTGTGAATTTCTTACGATACCCGACTTACCGTTGTACTTGCCTCGCAAGTTCAGTCGTAGTTTAGGTTTTTGTATTGAGTAGGCGAAACGAAAACAATGATTAGCGTTCTGACGCGACACTACTTTTCGCGTTCGATCAAAATGGCGTCGTTGCCGGGGATTTTGTTTTAGATAGCAATAGTTTTATTATTTTGTAGTATTTTTCCTTTTGTATTTGTATTCTTTGTTTTAACCTTTTTTGCAGATAGCATATTTGAGCGCTAAGAAACTTCGATTCGCGGTTGCTCACTTTCTTGCTTGGATTCTCCATCTACAAATAAACGAGATAATCATGTCCTACTTTTATAGTTATTACGGTTATTCTAATGATTCATACTTTGGGGATAGTTTTCAAGTTTTTCATTTTCAAGATTTTCTTGAAAATGAAAGACTTGAAAACATTTATCGCAATGAAAATCGTTATTGGGAGTTTGAGTTGGATTCATATTTTGAAACCAATGACGATTTTTATTCTAATGATTTAGAAGATGAGATTTTACCAAATGAGGAGTCCGAAGCTTTTGAGCCGATGAATCCTACTTTGGAAGAAACTTTTCTTCTTTTCCTCCAAAGTGGGAATAACGCTATTAGTGATGAATTGGGATTTGAAGCACTTTGCGGTGAGATCGATTCTTTTGTGCAAAACAATGAGGAGGTGGAAACTAGTGTTTCACATCAATTTTTCAAATAATTTCTCATCGAATGTGAATCTTTCTCTGCCAAAATTCAATCTCCTTCCGACGATGAGTCGATTGAGATTGAATTTGCTTCATTACCATATTCGTTTACCGTGCTTGAACCATTAGAATTATCGATTGATTCCTATGAATCGGTAGAAATTAAAATTTCTACACAATTTGACGACGAGGACTCTTTGCCGACTTTGTTTGCTACGATGGGACCTATCCCCGTGTGTGCACCACCTCCCATTCCATTTGAAAAAACTTTGGGCGGTGAGTCTATTTTTCTTGGACCTCAAGTGTATCTTTCCCCCTTGTTATCCAAATCCCCCATCGTCCGCCCAAAATTTCAAATTGGCGATGGTTCACTTTTTTCACCACCCACATGCCTTCCGTTGTTCGAACGAAATTCTTATTTTTCGGGAGGCATGTTCCTTTTGGAGGGTCCACCGTTGATCTTTCAAAGTCAAATCCCTTTTTGGGTGGACCCTCAACTATTTAGACTTCTAGTGTATAGTTAGTGTGAAGCCTAAATAGTAGGTTGTAAATAGTTAGCTTTTTAATTTTCTTTCTTTCCATTTTTTTTCTTCCTTCCCTTTTTATTTAGTCTAGTGTAATTAGTTAACTTTTTGTTATTTGTTTTTGCTCTGCTCGGTACTAACTTGTTTTGTAGATTTCATTGGACTCGTGCTTATGGAGATCGCTCCAATTTTGGGTAATATGGCTATTTTCCTCTCTTTGTGTTGTGTTGTTAATGCGCATTGAGGACAATGCAATATTTAAGTTAGGGGGTGTAGGATATTTTATCCATTTCTTTTTTTTGTCCATGGATTTGCTCACATTTAGCTACTAAGCATGCCTTTTATTAAAAATTAAAAATTTTCAAAAATATTTTCTTTCTTTTTTCACCTTTGTTGGGCATTTTGCCCTGTTTCCAGTGATAAATTTCAATAATTGCCCGATCCAATAGATAACTCAATGATGCATGTTCTCGATTCTAGAAGTTATTAGACTTTAGTCCTCAAATCATTGATATTGTGAATAACTTCATGAATTAAACTTTATCTTATGAGCATATGCACTTTCCTTGTCATATTGATTTGGTTTAAGATTTTTATAACTCGGGAATCTTTTGTTGCATTGTATATACTTACACCGAGTAAGATTTGTACCTTTCATAGTTTGTGAGTGTTATACACTATTCTTTTCTCATTGAAAACGTTGAATTCGTTTGTAATCTCACTATTCCTTCATTTGACCGTTCATTAATTAAGTTCATACTTGAAATGTGTTACTTGATCATGATTTTCATATATTGTTTTGACTCGAGAATTGCGTAAACTTTGTGAAATGATCATAGGCCATCTTTGTTATATCACCCATATTAGCCTTGACCTCACCTTATATGCTTACCCTCGTTAACCCATTTGAGCCTAAATATAGCCCTTCGTTTCATAACCCCATTCCCATAACCAACTCCAAATTGGAGTTTTAAACCATACATACACCTTCCATACCTTTATTTGGAATGTTACTTAGGATTGAATGATGTTGTTATGATGTCGGTTGCGATTTAGGCATATGAGAGTTTGAAAAGTAAAGGAAAGAAAGAAGAAAAGAAAGTGTAGTGAAAAAAAAAAGAAAAAGCAAAAAGCAAAAGAAAACAAAAGAAAAAGAAGAAAAGAAAAGAAAGAGAAAGTTGTATATGTTGTTTATATAGTTCAATAAGCTTTGATTACTCTCCAGTTGTTATATCTAATACTTGTTTGGAAGTTACTTTCCATTTTTGATATTGCCCGCATCCTTCCCATTATTCCAAGCTTTCATCTCCGAACACTTTGAATCCGTACATATACCTTTTAATTCGTACCTTAACCCCAAACCTACATTACAACCCTATAAAGTCCTATGTGATATTAGGGTGCATTTAATTTAAAAGTCATAATAGTTTTGATAATCTGTGAAAATGCATTTCGCCTCTTTTGATGAGTGGTATCTTTCATTGAGATTAAAAGTTTTTCATTTCCTATATAGCGTTCTTCATTTTCGACATGTGCACGACCTAGTTTCCATTTACATTTACTCATTATGCCGCATGTCCCATGTATTACCTCCCATTTCGAGTGATTTCATTTGTTGAGTGTAATGCCCATGAGGATTGAATGTATGGTTGCTTTATGTTTATCCGGTTTATTTAAGTTTTTGCCAAATCATATCTTGCATGTGGTCTCCCCCTCCCACTTTTAAAGTTTCAATTCTATGAGGTGCATTCAACCTATTAATAACAACGGACTTTATTTTGAATTCATTCAATGTCCTAATTACATGTTTGAAATCTTTTTCGTTGTTGAGTTTATCGCATGTTGGGTTGGGAATATTTTGAGGAAACCATTTGATGTTTGTGGGTACCATCCCTGAAAACCCTCATGAGACGACACTCGTCCACTAGGGTAACCTAGGGGTTTAACGACTTATTGCATATGCTAAATGCAATCGTTCGCCCACGAAAGTGGCCTTATCTTTTTATTACTTTTTCATCCCATTTTGTACTTGTATCCTCCTTTTGGTTTGCTTGTAGTTCTTTCTGTTTCCTATTTCATTGCTAGGGACTAGCAATATGTAAGTTAGGGGTTGTGATATGACGCAAATATTGTGTATTTCATCCGTTAACCTATGCCTTATTAGCCTCCTTGGGTATCTTAATCCATATACTTATGCTCGTTAACCAGACAACCTCGTATTTCTATGTTAACATGTTTTGCAGGGGTTAATTGAACTTTTGTAGGTATTTGGATGCTTAGTATGAAGTTCGGACGCTTTCCGAAAATATTTCGTCGACTTTTGCAGCTTCGGGGGCATTTTAGTAATTTCAGCATTCGGGTTTGAATCCCGAGCTCTTCACGGAAGTTGAAGCCCTTTGATTTCTCTTCGCGTGACCGCCGACGGTGCATGATTCTGAGTTGTAATGATGGAGCTATGTCATTTTTAGGATGATTTTTACTTAAAAAGTACACTCAAGGTCACATTCAAGGTCATTTTAGTCATTTCATATTTTGTTTTTTTGGTCCAATGTCTCTTGTATGTTGTAGTTCTCTGATTCATCTTCGCGTAGCCTCCGACCGTGCCTAATTCCGAGCTATAATGAAGAAATGGCGGCATTTTCCGTAAAATAGGACAAAGCTGAAAATTGTAGACCTGTGGGTGCGAATCGATTCGGAAATTTTCCAAATCGATTCGGCCCTACAGAAAGTCCAAAACTCTCTATTTTTAAGTGGATTTTGGTGGGGTGTTTTGGAAAAAAAGAATGGTATTAATTGGGGGATCATTTTTAGACTTGAGAAGAATTCATTTTAGGTTAGAAGAGGAGATTTTGGTGGTGGAGCTTCTCTCTCTAGGGTTTGCACCATTTGGGTTTGTAAGTAACACTATTCATCTTCTTCTCCACTAATATAGTTGTATTTCCTTTTCTTGCTTTATTTCCATTGATGTCATTCCATTTCTTGCCTAGATAATTAATTGTAGTTATTTATTTCTTGCTTTAATTAATTAATTAGTTGTTTAAAGTAGTTTAATCCATGTATTGTCCGTAGATAACGGGTTGGGATTGCATTTTCGCCATTAATGGGCGTCGAGCTCCGAAAGTTAGGTTTTGGGGAAATTTTCATTTAATTGAAACCTCGGGTATTAAATTCGGATTATTATGCGTTTAATTTTCTTTGTCACGCAACGTTAGTGTTTATAGCGATAATCCGAATTTAATCCGCGTGTGACCATTTTTGATTAAATGTTTAATCTCGCAACTTTTGGTTAAATTCCTTATTGTGTGATGTTTATGCTTAATTGAAAATGCTCGATTTAATGTTTTTGAACCGAAATTCTAATTATTAGTTGTTTAGCCTATGGTGGGGATGCGATCCCGACTCTCGTTTTATTAATTGTAGTATAGTGTTAACTTCTTCCTTTTTCTCTTTTGTCACCATTCCCAACCATCACCTTTTCATTTATTTATTTTACACTTTTATTCCTGAAGTAATTAAACAATTAACATCTAAAATTCAATCACTCCCTGTGAATTTCTTACGATACCCGACTTACCATTGTACTTGCCTCGCAAGTTCAGTCGTAGTTTAGGTTTTTGTATTGAGTAGGCGAAACGAAAACAATGATTAGCGTTCTGATGCGACGCTACTTTTCGCGCTCGATCACTATGTGTACTATCAATCCAAGCAATCCAACAGCTAAACCAATAACCAATAACTTTCCCGTACTCCTTGATATAAAACACTTTCTAAGAATAATAATAATATCTCGAGTAAGGGCTTATAAATATTCTTGCATATAAGATACATGTACCTAACTTAAGTGTGTTAAATAATAAGGGCTCATTTATGTTATTGCATAAAAGATAGATATAATTAACTTAAGTGTGTTAAATCATTAGGGATTATATATGTTCTTCCATAAAATAGACGTGTAATTAACTTAAGTGTGTTACATCATGAGGGCTCATATGTGTTCTTGCCTAAAAGAGACGTGTAATTAAATTAAGTGTGTCACATCATAAGGGCTCATATATATATCAAGTATCCTAAGTCATAAATAATCCATTCACGTTAATTCTTATAACATGAATGTGGTTCTTAAATCATAAGGTACACTCCTACTAAGCATGCATATTTTTTGAATTCACTAACTCTAAATTTAAGTCCATATCTTATACTATCAAGTCTCAATCGTCAAATTCTACAAATGGGGTTCAAATCTTAAGCATCAATTTTTAGATGTTTTGGGTTTTAGAGTTTCGGCTTCAGGGAACATATTTTTCAATTTACAATTTAAGGTGTATGATTTAGGATTTATGGTCAACATTTTAAGGTTTAAGTATTTGGGTTTAGGTTTTAGGATTTTGATGTTTGGGTTTAGTCATTAGAGCTTACTGATTTGGGCTTAAGTTTTAGGATTTAGTAAATAGGGTTTTGGGTATTTTCAACTAATTTTAAAATTGGGCAAATACACACACATATATATACATTCGCACACATATATATACCCACACATATACATACACAGTTGTAACAACCCGAATTTTTAAAGGGGTATTTTTAAATAAAAGTGGACGTTTTATTGGGGTTAAAAATAATTTGACCACATTTATTGGATGCTAAAAATAGGCATAAGAGTTCCATGGGGTCAAAAGTCAAAAAAATGAATAAATAAATAAATAAAATATTATTATTTTTTCAAAAAACTAAAAGTGCTCAGAAAGTTCTAAAAATTATCATACCGACCTAAAATTTAATTTTGAGCAACTTTCCCTTCTTCCACAACTCTGAAAAATATAATTTAGACCCGATTTAGGCTATTTTTCAATTCGGGCAGACCTCCTTTTTTAGGGGTGTTGAGGTAGGTAAGTTACATCTTAGTTTAATTCTCAGCCATCCATTGTGTTACAACCTAGTCTAGTATAACATCTGACCAAAATTATTGTGTTCTTGAACATTCAATGGATGAGAGAATTTTGGGTTAAACAAACGAATTAATTAGTGGGCAAAGAGTTTGTGTTTGTTTCAACTTCTTATCTTGTTGTCTTATTTAAAGGGATGGTGGGCAACCCTTTTTTACCATTTTTAAGCATCTTTCAGCGCATGTTTTGGCAACCGACATATTTTATTTTCTCTCCTTTTATATATACACCTTAGCCCCTTTTAATTTATGCATTCAACCTTAGTTTTTGGAGGTGTTCTTGGGGCTGTATTGGTGTTGGATCTTGGAAGAGTTTTTATGATTCTTGGGAGATGATTTTGATGGTGTAATCTGAGATTTATGGGCAGATTTATAATGGTTCTTTTTATGGTTTAAGGTATGGGGTTTTACAGAATATGCTCCTTAGTCTCGTGAGTGTTATTCCCTTTGATTTCATGTGATTATTAAACTCATATTTGAATAGTTAAATTCTTTTGGAAATCTGGAAATTATTATTGGAATATGATTCATGTGGTATTATTATTTGTTGGGCATGTTGTCATGAGATTTTAATATGGCACTGATGTTGGGTATCCGCCAAGATTCCTGTTCCGGCTACTTGATAAAGTATGGAGCGGTATGGTGAGGCCTCGTGACTCCGGTTAATGTGTTGTTGAGAAACTATATTGATAAAATACTTATGAGATTCGTATTTGATTTGAATATTCATACTCGTGTTGTTACGTTTTATTCATCGCTAATATTTGTTGAGCATCTTTCTTGTCGTATTGTGTACTTCCCCATATTTTCTTTTAATTGGCAGCTTAGCGCAGATTTGAGCGCTATGGACCAAATGGGATGATTTAAGCGTGGTTATTTTTGGGAAGAATATTGGAGAATACTAGATGAGAAAATTTGTATTTATTTTGATGTATACAGTATTGGCGATTTATATTCTTTCAAGATAGATAGTTATATTATTTCGAGAGACTTTAATTTGAAGAAATTAAGATTGGTGGTTGCTCTTGTATTGTGAGACTTTTATCTACTCTATACCTTGTTACTTGTGGATTTGGATTTATTTTATCGACAGTGGTGCTCCGCTCTGCTTCGCTCTCCTCGGGTGGGCGGGGTGTTACAGATGGTATCAGAGCTTAGGTATACGACCACCCTCGGGTCTTGGATTTTGGGTCTGTTGCATTTTTGTAGCGCATATTTGGAGATAAAAATTTTAGATGATTGCATTCGTGTTAGGTTGCGAGATTAGATTTGAGGAATTTATTTTTGGCGACGAGATAATTTTTGGAGATTGTTGGCCTTATTTTTTTTAGAGTTAGTCTTTCGGCGAATTTCGAGGGCGAAATTCCATAGTTAGTGGGGAAGTATGTAACAACCCGAATTTTTAAATGGGTATTTTTAAATAAAAATGGACGTTTTATTGGGGTTAAAAATAATTTGACCATATTTATTGGATGCTAAAAATAGGCCTAAGAGTGTCATGGGGTCAAAAGTCAAAAAAATGAATAAATAAAAAAAAAAATATTAATTTATTCAAAAAAATTAAAGTGCTCAGAAAATTCTGAAAATCACCATACCGACTCAAAATTATGTAGCAACCTGAATTTTTAAATGGGTATTTTTAAATAAAAGTGGATGTTTTATTGGGGTTAAAAATAATTTGACCACATTTATTGGATGCTAAAAATAGGCCTAAGAGTGCCATGGGGTCAAAAGTAAAAAAAATGAATAAATAAATAAAATATTATTATTTTATTCAAAAAATAAAAGTGCTCAGAAAATTCTGAAAATCACCATACCGACTAAACATTTAATTTTGAGCAACTTTTCCTTTCAACATGTTTGAAAAAATCATTTAGACCCGATTTAGGCCATTTTTCGGTTCAGCCAGACCTTCTTTTTAGGGGTGTTGAGGTAGGTGAGTTAAATCTTGATTTAATTCTCAACCATCCATTGAGTCACCACCTAGTCTAGCCTAACCTCTGACCAAAATGATTGTATTCTTGAACATTCAATGGATGAGAGAATTTTGGGTTAAACAAATGAATTAATTAGTGGGTGGAGAGTTTGTGTTTGTTTCAACTTCTTATCTTATTTACTTATTTAAAGGGATGGTGGGAAACCCTTTTTGACCATTTTAAAGCATATTTAGGCACATGTTTTGGCATCCAACATATTTTATTTCCTCTCCTTTTATATATACACCTTAGTCCCTTTTAATTTATGTATTCAACCTTAGTTTTTGGAGGTTTTCTTGGGGATGTTTTGGTGTTGGATCTTGGAAGAGTTTTGATGCTTCTTGGGAAATGATTTTGATGGTGTAATCTGAGATTTCTAGATAGATTTATAATGGTTCTTTTTATGGTTTAAGGTTGAAAAACTGTTACTCAAGCCGTTTAATACAAGATTAAATTATTTAAGTTACTCCGAACTGTTTTTTGAGGAAACTCTTTTCTAGAAATCAAATCAGTTTAATCATAAGATGTGTTTAAAAATTTGCAAGAGATCAGTTAAAGATTTGTTAACTAGTTTTGAAAAACAAAACTAAAATAGTTTTAAATCAGCACACTAATCAGAATGAGATGAGGAGATGTAGAAAGATTACTGACAAGAGATTTTTACCGTGGTAAAACCTCACCCAACTGAGGAAACATCACGAATCCCTCTACGGAGTAAAAAGAAAAATCCACTAAAACAAAATATAACAGTTACAAACTATATAACACACATGCAAACAAATCAGACCTATACAAGTTTAGGAATGTACCCACTAGTGTCCTTATGACTTTTCTGCAGTTCTGATTGTTGATGTTGTTCTCCCAGTTTTCTAACTTCACTCTGTTCCAGTCTTTATGTCGACTCTTGTTTCAAGATCTTATTACCAACACTTTCAGTGTTGTAGTGTGTAAGTGTTTGTGATGGTGATCTAACACATGCATGCACACACTCACGCTTATTTTTACAAACAGTCATAGCAAATTACAAATCAGATCTATATGCTGTGATTTTCAGTTTCTCTCTTCTTTGGAAACTTGAACCTTGTTTGACCGTTAAGATTAACCCAGAATCCACAGTTATCTTGCTCAGAAGATGTTTCAAGATCTTAATCAATTTCAGGGTTTTGAAAATATTTTTGAAATTAAAAATCGCCAAGTGTGATTCCAACTAGGTCAAAGGTCTTGTTTCATAATAACTAGAAACAGAAAATGTTATTGTTGATTTTGAGTATGAAAACATTACAGAAAACAATCAACAACAGATTTCTCAAGATGAGAAACAATAAATGCAGATCTAGGTGTAATGTAATATAAAATGCTCAAATTTATAATTTCTATAAAACAGAAACGCAGATCTAGCTTAATGCTTAAGTTGGACATAAGATCTTAAAACGAAGATGTTACAGAACAAAACCACTAACAAACCACTCTCAAAACTATCAAACACTCAAGGTTGTGTTTGGTATAAAACAGGTTGCTACACCCCAACTAATTAAATACCGGGTAGCTACTTGTTTATTCAAATTAATACAAAATGTCAAGTTGGTTCAGTTCATAACATCACTGTAAAAAAAGCGTTTTAACAATTACTAGCCACCTAATATTTAAAAAGTGAGTTGTCAATTTTAATTAAATCCAATTAACATGCAATAAGTATTAAATTAAGAAATAATGATATCACAACCACATTACAGTCACATTACAATGATAACGGAATAAATAAATCTGGAGGAACACTCCTTGGAAATAATTCGAAATACTGAATAAAACTGTACAAAGTCTGAATCATAAATTAATTTCATCCAACACTTAAATGAAACTGAATAGATAAGATGTCTCTAAAAGAAGTGGGGCGACATGCCCTATAAATGAGTAAATCTGAAGTAGAGTCAAGATAGAAAGTGGAGGCGTCTACTATCGAGGTCCTATAGCTTCCACAGCAGCTACAACACGTCACCGGAATGGAACTCCTACGCTTGGTGTCCTGGTGGCTAGGCACGTAAAAGGTTTTACAAGAAAATAATTTGAAATCAAACAATTCAGAGCACGATTGTGAAAACAGTTTAAAATACAACAAGTGTTTAATATCATTAAACAATGAATATAAAATACATGATAGCACGTGCCGTCACATGAGTTCCTTACCTATCAACTAATTGTGCACACCTATCGTACCCATGCCCATTCTAGTTATTCTACTATCTAACTAGTCCAATCCGTAACGTGACATTTCTTTACAATTAAAAGTTCGATTACAAACGTCTCAATATAAACCAAAAATCTTTCTATTATTACTCAGAATTAGTGATAATAGTTTATAAGAATTTATCCACCTTTAACTCTACTAAAAATGTTACAATTATTGATACTTACACTTTAATAAACAATTCATCTCAATTATCAGTATATTTAGCTCATCACAAATATACAATAATAGAACCCCTAGACTATGCTACGGTGTGCACATACTCTGCTATCAAATATTTGTACATCACGTACATAAGGATCACGTATTCGGAATCTCTCAGGAATCATTTCAACAAGTAATAAACACACATAATAAAGTCGAACATAGTTCACATCACATGGGTCACGCACATACCTACGCTTCCATGATCAGCAGACTTATTAACTCCTCAATAAGTCATTCTTTGATCTATGTCCTCGAGGTACCAATCTAAATCCCCCCATAAGCACACCAAGATTAGATGACCCTGATCGAACGAGGACCTCCCATGATAGAAAGTATGGTAGGTATGTTATACACAGATAACCACATATACTAAGCATTCACATATCTTAGTGTGACACCCCGCCTAATAAAATACCGGGCGATCACTCCTATATCAAATTATAACAGGAGTCTCATATGGATCATTCTTAGCATCACTGTCGAAAATCCATTTAATTACTAATAACTTATTAGGCCGGTGTCAAA
Organism: Sambucus nigra; assembly: GCA_949130495.1. Lineage (NCBI taxonomy): Eukaryota > Viridiplantae > Streptophyta > Magnoliopsida > Dipsacales > Adoxaceae > Sambucus > Sambucus nigra. The sequence continues at coordinate 604,409,508 of OX422208.1, forward strand.
ATTTTACTTAACTACTCTTTTTAACAACTACAAAACTAAAACATACACACAATTTGCGTAAATGAAATTGAAATGAAATAAAATAACCGAACACTCGGTCAAAATATACAACCATATCGAATGATGTACTCGAAGAATAAATAAATGCAATTGGACCATTGGCCCGAATGTGTATACAGTAACTCCGATCAAGATTATAAGGATATAAGCATCTACTGAGAATCCTGCACGCATGCACAGTTGCTGCAGCCGACGTCTGACTTGAAAGATGTGACATCCAGGCGTCCATGTGTCTGGACATATATATATAGCAATAAAGGAAAAGTAGATAAACGGGTCAGAGCCCGAGTTTTGAAAATATTTAGCAAGTGCATAAATACCTTATTTTTAGAAAAAGGTTTTATCTCATATTTGAATTTGGTATCACACTCCCATAAGATACCCCTCACCTCTCAACTAACAGTGCACTCCTAACGTATCCCTCTAAACATCCTAGTCAAGCTAACCTGCTACACTAGTCTATCACCCAACCACTATCACACTAGATAGTCCAAGTAATGTACTAAGGGCTAAACTTCACCCCGGTCTCAACGCTATGCCATGTTCGTGCGTGGGGTGTCTCACAAAGCGAAATCCAAATAAGGAACCCCCCGCTACACTACTACGCGGCAAGGTCAATCTTCGAGATCCGCCAGTCCCTCAGTACATAATATATATATCTATATATATACACTTCTCCCTAGTCTCAACACAATGCCATATCCGTGCGTGGAGTGTCTCGCAAAGCGAAATCCAAACAAGGACCCCCCCGATACACTACTATACGGTAAGGTCGATCGTCGGGATCCATTAGACCCTCGGTACTCGATTCATCCATATATATATTCATTTTACAATATACATCCGGATCTATCTCCCGAACTAAGGATTCGTATACAAAGTATTTATCAATACTTTTCATTTTTCTCAAAACTTTCCATTTCCCTTATCCTATCCAGGAAATGTATTTAAAAGAAAATTCATTATCATGAATTTCTTTAACAAATCATATATCTTTTCAAAAGCCAGTTTTATTGTCATAAAAATTCTTTTCCGTTTCAAAATATCCCATTTCCCTTTTTATATTCAGGAAATGTATTCAAAAGACATTTTTATTATCAGAAAAATGCTTTTACCATATATATGCTTCCACTTCCCTTATTCCATCCGGGAAGTGTTATAGAAGCCAAACCATTTATTTCATTTCCCTTCTTCCATCTAGGAAATGTAAATTAAAGCCAATTTATTATCATAAATTGCTTTAACATATAATATAACGCGTTCTAAGACCGCCCGTCCGGGTTTTTCCATTGTGGGCGCCCCTAAATGGCTATCATCTTCTAGGGCCTATCATCGAGACAACCTGGCATCCTATAACGTCTCTCCACTCCCGATGTCGTTAAGAGTCATGTGTGGAGCGTCTCACAAAGCGAAATCCAAACAAGGAACCCCTCCACACATTGACACTTGACTTCGTCGGTCATGGAGTTCCGTTATTTCAAACATGCAACCGGGATAACCCTATCCCCTATTCTAACAAAAAGGTGATCCAAACTCCTATCTCTAACTAAGAGTCACACCACCCTGTGCTCGTAAAAATTTTAAGTCCTTGCGCAATCAATAATGAGCTTTATCTTACAGCTCAATAATAGTCCTGCGACCTTAAATCATATTTATAAGGTCACCACATACTCACATCACGATAAGGAAACCTCTGCTCATCGAAGTTCCATCTACCCATAATAATAAAGGCAAACTCAACCTATATCCAGGTGAGATATCGCAACAATAACCTATTCCCTCCAGGAACCATGGACATGATAGTCTTGCCATCATTGGCCGGCTATCGCTTTGAAAATACCAATACATACATACTCACCATACTACCATACTCGTATAAGCATATAAAACGACTATCACTAACCAGATCTATATTTATATATATATACAATATATCAACACCCGCCTCTATGGCGAATGAAGGAAAATAAAACTCCGCTGTTGCGGACAACACATAGGCATAAATGATATCATGTTATCGATACCACCACAAAGCTCAAATTACACACACGAGTCTAGGTCTAACAACCACCGCGACTTTATCTAGCCATGCCAATTATACCTCTTCCTTCTGAGGTGAAACTTATAACGATAACTTTGCCCGGCTCCTTACAATCATCTTACTACTCCTCTTAACTTCTCCGTTAAAAGGAAATTCCACAACAAGATCCAACCTTATAGCTCCAACTAAGACCCACCTTCTACCACCATACAAGCTACGCACACGATTCTCAAACGAGCGCGCAAAGGATCACTATAATCTTATAATATGGCAGAGAAAAAAATCTCACAAGAGAAATCAACAATCCTAATCCTAAGGCTCTATAACAAATCGAGAGCAACACTTAAAGCGTAGTACGTCCGCACAGATTCCTAAGGACACTAGAACCTGATGCTCTGATACCATCTGTGACAACCCGCCTAATAAAATACCGGGCGATCACTCCTATATCAAATTATAATAGGAGTCTCATATGGATCATTCTTAGCATCTCTGTCAAAAATCCATTTAATTACTAAGAACCTATTAGGCCGGTGTCAAAATTTTACTTAACTAATCTTTTTAACAACTACAAAATTAAAACATACACACAATTTGCGTAAATGAAATTGAAATGAAATAAAATAACTGAACACTCGGTCAAAATATACAATCATATCGAATGTTGTACTCAAAGAATAAGTAAATGAAATTGGACCATTGGCCCGAATGTGTATACAGTACCTCCTATCTAGATTACAAGGATAGAAGCCTCTACTGAGAATCCTGCACGCATCCACAGCTACTGCAGCCGACGTCTGACTTGAAAGATGTGTCCTCCAGGCGTCCCTGTGTCTAGACACCTATATATATAATATAGAAAGTAAGGAAAAGTAGATAAACTGGTCAGAGCCCGAGTTTTGAAAATATTTAGCAAGTGTATAAATGCCTAATTTTTAGAAAAAGGTTTTATCTCATATTTAAATTTGGTATCGCACTCCCATAAGACACCCCTCACCTCTCCACTAACAGTGCACTCCTAATGCATCCCTCACCTAGTATCCTACAACGCAAGACGTCGGGAAGCGGCCATATGCCTGCGGGATAGTCATGAACACACCCAGAATCACTTAACCAGCGCCGAAACATACAATAATTGCTCATATGGCCTATAGGACTATATCCACCCTGCATTCACTAGCCAGGGCCTTCACCATACGTGCACAAACTTCCCTTATGATAGCGGTTTAGAGAGGTGTGTATCCATATTTTATTATTTATAAAAATCGTTCATCTTTCCATTTTGAAAACATTCATTTTTACATTTTCAAAAATCATTTACCTCATATCATATATATACTTTAATCACATAGTATACATATACCATATATTCCTCCTCGAATATATACAAATGGCCATATTTGCCAAACCATCTAACGATGACCAATAATCCCAAAGATTCTCTCAAAGAATCATAACCATGCATTCATATAGGCATGATACTAAACCCAAAGTATTTCCTTACTTTAATAAGTAGCATATACCTAAATCCCATCTACGAATTTACTGGATATCTCCAATTATAATACTCCACAGTCAATTATAATTATGCTTACTATACGCATAATTATATGGGCCTAAAAGCCCACTAAAATATTCTAGGGATTTATATTTCCTGGACCATTTTAAATTTAGTGGGTTATGGATTTCATTTCCATAAACCCAAAGACAACCTCAAGTCCAATTTATCATTTAAAAGTCCCCAACATAATTTAGGAACACTAAACCATTAAATTCTATAGTTATTCTATTTTCCTCGAAAATATAGTTTAAGGGTTATACATCTAAAACCCTCTCTTTACCCTCCTAAATTCCTTTAATTAGAGGACCATATAGTCCTAAAAGGTCCCTTATGTTATCACATAATTAACCTCAAAGAAAGATGAATTGGAATCTATCCTATCTAAATCACCCTCGCAAAATTGCCAACTTTCAGCAGGGGGCGATCGATCGACCCATGGCTGTCGATCGATCGAACCCCCATGATCGATCGATCGATCATGGAAGGTAACTTCTTCTCCGAGAACCTGTTTCAGCCATGGAAGCTTCCCCCAAGCTTCCATCTCCTCACCCAATGGCCTACAACTCCAACCAACAACAAATACACTTATAATACGGGTTGTAAACATCCTAGAACCCGAAATCACCAAATAATTTAGGTTAAAACCTAAGTTTCTCCAATTATTAAATTTTGGAGGTTTATTCGTTTTAACTCCCAAAAACTCATTTTATCCACGAATACCCCACCCAAAACCTTTAGGGTTTTTTTATACCAAACTACGATATGAGATATTTATGCAAAAATTAAATAAAGCAATTCAACACTTGCCTCGTGAATATAATTCGACGACCTCGAGCCGAATCCGACGGAGTTTGGCTCGAATCTTCCTTTTTCTCCTCTCTTCTCTTCCTTCTCTCTCTCTTCTTTCTTCTCCTTCTCTTTTCTCCCTCTCCCCCTCTTTATATAAGAAGAAAAAGGGTTATACCCCTTAAAACCCAAAAACAACTCGTTTACTCAATTACGAGCCCATTTAACTCCAAAATTCCCCAAAATTCAATTTAGTCAATCAGACACTCTTTTTCGACTATCTCGGACATTCCGAGACTCATGGCGCAGCCTAAATTCCCATCCAAGGTACTTGATCGCAAATCACTATTCTAACCCATATAATTTAATGCGGGTTTCTAATAAATTTTTTTTACCTCTTTTGTCGCTTTTCTCCATGGCGACATATAATTAAAATACTTCGACCTATTTAGTCCCAAAAATAATTAGAACGCCCATAGAAAATCCCAAAAATCACTATTTCGAGAAATTCTCCAAATTCCCAATTTATACCCAAATGTGGGATTTAAGTGTCTCCAAAAGGATGGGTTGTTACATACTCCTCCCTTACAATGGAATTTCGTCCTCGAAATTCAAATACAGCCTACACCGCAAATCCAAGAATCGCTCCAACTCCTAATATCTCAAAGGGGAACGATACTAACCCAATGGTTCTCAACCATATATCACACTCCTACCACGGTCGTAAAGTGCCTCTAATAGCGTCACATTGCACCCATCAATTCGAGTGCCTCACGGCATAAATTTCAAATTTACATACTACGCACCTTCTATTTCAGGCGGTACATAAACCAACTTACCAAGGTGCCCCATACACCTTTCTAACCCGTGCACATCTGCATATCCTTAGTGAACATTTGACACGTAACACTCACTCCCAATAAGGGTCTCCTTTCCTCGGTGTAATACTCATCTATGGGTCCTCCCAACTCGCGAAATCCAATTCTTCTAACCTCGGAGCCACTAACTATACTAAACTTAAATCCTAAAGATTACTAAGGTCTATACTATGTCCTACCTACTCAAAATGAGTGTAATCCTAAGTGTCCCTAGTGTCCAAGGCCTCTCTCAACTCCCGACATTTTCTCGGTTTCATGCGTGGGACGTCTCGCCAAGGAGAAATCCAAACAAGGAACCCTCCCGTTACACTACTCCCTCGCGTTGTCGGTCATCCAGATAATATGACCTAAGGCACACCAGCTGGACGTCCTAAATCCTACCTCGCTAACCTAAGAACGCATTCCTACCATTCTATCCTTTCGCCCATACGAAAGGAAACCTAACTAATCGAAGTACCCAATCTCTATAAAAGCCCTACGTACATCATACCCAAAACATAATTCATCAAATTTTTCCTTTTTATTAAGGCCTGACTATTATCCTCAAATAAATTTCTCCAAGTCCTACTCCACCCACCTACTTGTCCCGAGAGGACCACTTTAGTGCTTTTCCATAGCACAATATTTCCATAAGCATACCATCATCACATGGTTCCTAGTCTATAGTGGTTCATCCACACTATAAGACTTTTCACAAAACTAACATCCTTTCATCCTATAACGTCTCTCCACTCCCGATGCCGTTAAGAGTCATGTGTGGAGCATCTCGCAAAGCGAAATCCAAACAAGGAACCCCTCCACACATTGACACTTGACTTCGTCGGTCATGGAGTTCCGTTATTTCAAACATGCAACCGGGATAACCCTATCCCCTATTCTAACAAAAAGGTGATCCGAACTCCTATCTCTAACTAAGAGTCACACCACCCTACACTCGCAAAAATTTTATGTCCTGGCGCAATCAATAATGAACTTTATCTTACAGCTCAACAATAGTCCTGCGACCTTAAATCATCTCTATAAGGTCTCCACATACTCACATCACGATAAGAAAACCTCTGCTCATCGAAGTTCCATCTACCCATAATAATAAAGGCAAACTCAACCTGTATCCAGGTGAGATATCGCAACAATAACCTATTCCCTCCAAGAACAATGGACATGATAGTCTTGCCATCATTAGCCAGCTATCGCTTCGAAAATACCAATACATATATACTCACCATACTACCATTCTCGTATAAGCATATAAAATGAGTATCACTAACCAGATATATATATATATATATATATATATATATATATATATATATATATATATATATATATATATATATATATATACAATATATCAACACCCGCCTCTTTGGTGAATGAAGGAAAATAAAACTCCTCTATTGCGGACAACACATAGGCATACATGATATAATGTTATCGATACCACCACAAAGCTCAAATTACACACACGAGTCTAGGTCTAACAACCACCGCGACTTTATCTAGCCATGCCAATTATACCTCTTCCTTCTGAGGTGAAACTTATAACGATAACTTTGCCCGGCTCCTTACAATCATCTTACTACTCCTCTTAACTTCTCCGTTAAAAGGAAATTCCACAACAAGATCCAACCTTATAGCTCCAACTAAGCCCCACCTTCTGCCGCCATACAAGCTCCGCACACGATTCTCAAACGAGCGCGCAAAGGATCACTATAATCTTATAATATGGCAGAGAAAAAAATCTCACAAGAGAAATAAACAATCCTAATCCTAAGGCTCTATAACAAATTGAGAGCAACACTTAAAGCATAGTACGTCCGCACAGATTCCAAAGGACACTAGAACCTGATGCTTTGATACCATCTGTGACAACTCGCCTAATAAAATACCTGGCAATCACTATTATATCAAATTGTAATAGGAGTCTCATATGGATCATTCTTAGCATCACTGTCAAAAATCCATTTAATTACTAATAACCTATTAGGCCGGTGTCAAAATTTTACTTAACTAATCTTTTTAACAACTACAAAATTAAAACATACACACAATTTGCGTAAATGAAACTGAAATGGATTAAAATAACTGAACACTCGGTCAAAATATACAACCATATCGAATGATGTACTCAAAGAATAAATAAATGAAATTGGACCATTGGCCCGAATGTGTATACAGTACCTCCTATCTAGATTACAAGGATAGAAGCCTCTACTGAGAATCATGCACGCATCCACAGCTGCTGCAGCCGACGTCTGACTCGAAAGATGTGTCCTCCAGGCGTCCCTGTGTCTAGACACCTATATATATAATATAGCAAGTAAGGAAAAGTAGATAAACTGGTCAGAGCCCGAGTTTTGAAAATATTTAGCACGTGTATAAATGCCTTATTTTTAGAAAAAGGTTTTATCTCATATTTAAATTTTGTTTCGCACTCCCATAAGACACCCCTCACCTCTCCACTAACAGTGCACTCCTAATGCATCCCTCTAAACATCCTAGTCAATCTACCCTTCTACATTAGTCTATCACCCAACCACTATCACCCTAGATAGTCCAAGTAATTTACTAATGGCTAAACTTCACCCCAGTCTCAATGCTATGCCATGTTCGTGCGTGGGGTGTCTCGCAAAGCGAAATCCAAACAAGGAACCCCCCCGATACACTACTACGCGGCAAGGTCGATCGTCGAGATTCACCAGTCCCTCAGTACAGAATATATATATCTATATATATACACATATAATAAATCTTAATATAAGATCACTAAGGATTAAACTTCTCCCGAGTCTCAACACAACGACATATTCGTGCGTGAGGTGTCTCGCAAAGAAAAATCCAAACAAGGAACCCCCCGATACACTACTATTCGGCAAGGTCGATCGTCAGGATCCATTAGGCCCTCGGTACTCGATTCATCCATATATATATTCATTTTACAATATACATCCAGATCTATCTCCCGGACTGACGATTCATATACAAAGTATTTATCAATACTTTTCATTTTTCTCAAAACTTTCCATTTCCCTTCTCATATCCAGGAAATGTATTTAAAAGTAAATTCAATATTATTAATTTCTTTAACAAATCATATATCTTTTCAAAAGCCAGTTTTATGGTCATAAAAATGCTTTTCCGTTTCAAAATATCCCATTTCCCTTTTTATATTCAGGAAATGTATTCAAAAGACATTTTTATTATCAGAAAAATGCCTTTACCATATATATGCTTCCACTTCCCTTCTTCCATCCGGGAAGTGTTATCGGAGCCAAACCATTTATTCCATTTCCCTTCTTCCATCCAGGAAATGTAAATTAAAGCCAATTTATTATCATAAATTGCTTTAACATATAATATAACGCGTTCTAAGACCGCCCGTCTGGGTTTCTCCACTGTGGGCGCCCCTAAATGGATATCATCTTCTAGGGCCAATCATCGAGAAAACCTGGTATCCTATAATGCAAGATGTCGGGAAGCGGCCATATGCATGCGGGATAGTAATGACCACACCTAGAATCACCTAACCAGCGCAGAAACATACAATAATTGCTCATATGGCCTATAGGACTATATCCACCCTGCATTCACTAGCCAGGGGCCTTCACCATACGTACGCAAACTTTCCTTATGATAGCGATTTAGAGAGGTGTGTATCCATATTTTATTATTTATGAAAATCATTCCTCTTTCCATTTTGAAAACATTCATTTTTACATTTTCAAAAATCATTTACCTCATATCATATATATACTTTTATCACATAATATACATATACCATATATTCCTCCTCGAATATATACAAATGGCCATATTTGCCAAACCATCTAATGATGACCAATAATCCGAAAGATTCTCTCAAAGAATCATAATCATGCATTTATTTAGGCATGATACTAAACCCAAAGTATTTCCTTACTTTAATAAGTAGCATATACCTAAATCCCATCTACGAATTTATTGGATATCTCCAATTATAATACTCCACAGTCAATTATAATTATGCTTACTATACGCATAATTATATGGGCCTAAAAGCCCACTAAAATATTCTAGGGATTTATATTTCCTGGACCATTTTAAATTTAGTGGGTTATGGATTTCATTTCCATAAACCCAAAGACTACCTCAAGTCCAATTTATCATTTAAAAGTCCCCAACATAATTTAGGAACACTAAACCATTAAATTCTATAATTATTCTATGTTCCTCGAAAATATAGTTTAAGGGTTATACATCTAAAACCCTCGCTTTACCATCCTAAATTCCTTTAATTAGAGGACCATATAGTCCTAAAAATTCCCTTATGTTATCACATAATTAACCTCAAAGCAATATGAATTGGAATCTATCCTATTTAAATCACCCTCGTAAAATTGCCAACTTTCAGCAGGGGTCGATCGATCGATCATGGCGGGCAACTTCTTCTCCGAGATCCTGTTTCAGCCATGGAAGCTTCCCCCAAGCTTCCATCCCCTCACCCAACGGCCTACAACTCCAACCAACAACAAATACACTTATAATACAGGTTGTAAACATCCTAGAACCCGAAATCACCAAATAATTTAGTTTAAAACCTAAGTTTCTCCAATTATTAAATTTTGGAGGTTTATTCGTTTTAACTCCCGAAAAGTCATTTTATCCACGAATACCCCGCCCAAAACCTTTAGGGTTTGTTTATACCAAACTACAATATGAGATATTTATGCAAAAATTAAATAAAGCAATTCAACACTTGCCTCGTGAATATAATTCGACGACCTCGAGCCGAAATCCGACGGAGTTTGGCTCGAATCTTCCTTTTTCTCCTCTCTTCTCTTCCTTCTCTCTCTCTTCTTTCTTCCCCTTCTCTTTTCTCCCTCTCCCCCTCTTTATATAAGAAGAAAAAAGGGTTATACCCCTTAAAACCCAAAAATAACTCGTTTACTCAATTACGAGCCCATTTAACTCTAAAATTCCCCAAAATTCAATTTCGTCAATCGGACACTCTTTTCCGACTATCTCGAACATTCCGAGACTCCTGGCGCAGTCGAAATTCTCATCCAAGGTACTTGATCGCAAATCACTATTCTAACCCATATAATTTAATGCGGGTTTCTAATAAAAAAATTTTACCTCTTTTGTCGCTTTTCTCCATGGCGACATATAATTAAAATACTTCGACCTATTTTGTCCCAAAAATAATTAGAACGCCCATCGAAAATCCCAAAAGTCACTATTTCGAGAAATTCTCCAAATTCCCAATTTATACCCAAATGTGGGATTTAAGTGTCTCCAAAAGGACGGGTTGTTACATACTCCCCCCTTACAATGGAATTTTGTCCTCGAAATTCAAATACAACCTACACCGTAAATCCAAGAATCGCTCCAACTCCTAATATCTCAAAGGGGAACGATAATAACCCAATGGTTCTCAACCATATATCACACTGCTACCACGGTCGTAAAGTGCCTCTAATAGCGTCACATTGGACCCATCAATTCGAGTGCCTCATGGCTTAAATTTCAAATTTACATACTACGCCCCTTCTATTTCAGGCGGTATATAAACCAACTTACCAAGGTGCCCCATACACCTTTCTAATCCGTGCACATCTGCATATCCTTAGTGAACATTTGACACGTAACACTCTCTCCCAATAAGGGTCTCCTTTCCTCGGTGTAATACTCATCAATGGGTCCTCCCAACTCGCGAAATCCAATTCTTCTAACCTCGGCGCCACTAACTCTACTAAACTTACATCCTAAAGATTACTAAGGTCTATGCTATGTCCTACCTACTTGAAATGAGTGTAATCCTAAGTGTCCCTAGTGTCCAAGGCCTCTCTCAACTCCCGACATTTTCTCGGTTTCATGCGTGGGACGTCTCGCCAAGGCAAAATCCAAACAAGGAACCCTCCTGTTACACTACTCCCTCACGTTGTCGGTCATCGAGATAATACGACCTAAGGCACACCAGCTGGACGTCCTAAATCCTACCTCGCTAACCTAAGAACGCATTCCTACCATTCTATCCTTTCGCCCATACGAAAGGAAACCTAACTAATCGAAGTTCCCAATCTCTATAAAAGCACTACGTACATCATACCCAAAACATAATTCATCAAAGTTTGACTTTTTATTAAGGCCTGACTATTATCCTCAAATCAATTTCTCCAAGTCCTACTCCACCCACCTACTTGTCGCGAGAGGAGCACTTTAGTGCTTTTCCATAGCACAATATTTCCATAAGCATACCATCATCACATGGCTCCTAGTCTATAGTGGTTCATCCACACTATAAGACTTTTCACAAAACTAACATCCTTGCATCCTATAACGTCTCTCCACTCCCGATGCCGTTAAGAGTCATCTGTGGAGCGTCTCGTAAAGCGAAATCCAAACAAGGAACCCCTCCACACATTGACAATTGACTTCGTCGGTCATGGAGTTTCGTTATTTCAAACATGCAACCGGAATAACCCTATCCCCTATTCAAACAAAAAGGTGATCCGAACTCCTATCTCTAACTAAGAGTCACACCACTTTGCGCTCGCAAAAATTAAGCCCTTGCGCAATCAATAATGAGCTTTATCTTACAGCTCAATAATAGTCCTGCGACCTTAAATCATATCTATAAGGTCACCACATACTCACATCACGATAAGGAAACCTCTGCTCATCGAAGTTCCATCTACCCATAATAATAAAGGCAAACTCAACCTGTATCCAGGTGAGATATCGCAACAATAACCTATTCCCTACAGGAAACATGGACATGATAGTCTTGCCATCATTAGCCGGCTATCGCTTCGAAAATACCAATACATATATACTCACCATACTACCATACTCGTATAAGCATATAAAATGAGTATCACGAACCAGATATATATACATATATATATACACACACACAATATATCAACACCCGCCTCTATGACGAATGAAGGAAAATAAAACTCCGCTATTGCAGGCAACACATAGGCATACATGATATAATGTTATCGATACCACCACAAAGCTCAAATTACACACACGAGTCTAGGTCTAACAACCACCGCGACTTTATCTAGCCATGCCAATTATACCTCTTCCTTCTGAGGTGAAACTTACAACAATAACTTTGCCCGGCTCCTTACAATCATCTTACTACTCCTCTTAACTTCTCCATTAAAAGGAAATTCCACAACAAGATCCAACCTTATAGCTCCAACTAATCCCCACCTTCTTCCGCCATACAAGCTCCGGACACGATTCTCAAACGAGCGCGCAAAGGATCACTATAATCTTATAATATGGCAGAGAACAAAATCTCACAAGAGAAATCAACAATCCTAATCCTAAGGCTCTATAACAAATCGAGAGCAACACTTAAAGCGTAGTACGTCCACACAGATTCCTAAGGACACTAGAACCTGATGCTCTGATACCATCTGTGACAACCCGCCTAATAAAATACCGGGCAATCACTCCTATATCAAATTATAATAGGAGTCTCATATGGATCATTCTTAGCGTCACTGTCAAAAATCCATTTAATTACTAATAACCTATTAGGCCGGTGTCAAAATTTTACTTAACTAATCTTTTTAACAACTACAAAATTAAAACATACACACAATTTGCGTAAATGAAACTGAAATGAAATAAAATAACTGAACACTCGGTCAAAATATACAACCATATCGAATGTTGTACTCAAAGAATAAATAAATGAAATTGGACCATTGGCCCAAATGTGTATACAGTACCTCCTATCTAGATTACAAGGATAGAAGCCTCTACTGAGAATCCTGCACGCATCCACAGCTGCTGCAGCTGACGTCTGACTCGAAAGATGTGCCCTCCAGGCGTCCCTGTGTCTAGACACCTATATATATAATATAGAAAGTAAGGAAAAGTAGATAAACTGGTCAGAGCCCGAGTTTTGAAAATATTCAGCAAGTGTATAAATGCCTTAATTTTAGAAAAAGGTTTTATCTCATATTTAAATTTTGTATCGCACTCCCATAAGACACCCCTCACCTCTCCACTAGCAGTGCACTCCTAATGCATCCCTCTAAACATCCTAGTCAAGCTACCCTTCTACATTAGTCTATCACCCAACCAGTATCACCCTAGATAGTCCAAGTAATGTACTAATGGCTAAACTTCACCCCAGTCTCAACGCTATGCCATGTTCGTGCGTGGGGTGTCTCGCAAAGCGAAATCCAAACAAGGAACCCCCCCCCCCCCGATACACTACTACGCGGCAAGGTCGATCGTCGAGATTCACCAATCCCTCAGTACATAATATATATATCTATATATATACACATATAATAAATCTTAATATAAGATCACTAAGGATTAAAATTCTCCCCAGTCTCAACACAATGCCATATTCGTGCGTGGGTTGTCTCGGAAAGAAAAATATAAACAAGGAACCCCCCGATACACTACTATTCGGCAAGGTCGATCTTCGAGATCCATTAGGCCCTCGCTACTCGATTCATCCATATATATATATATTCATTTTACAATATACATCCGGATCTATCTCTCGGACTGACGATTCATATACAAAGTATTTATCAATACTTTTCATTTTTCTCAAAACTTTCCATTTCCCTTCTCATATCCAGGAAATGTATTTAAAAGTAAATTCATTATCATGAATTTCGTTAACAAATCATATATCTTTTCATAAGCCAGTTTTATTGTCATAAAAATGCTTTTCCGTTTCAAAATATCCCATTTCCTTTTTTATTTTAAGGAAATGTATTCAAAAGACATTTTTATTATCGGAAAAATGCTTTTAACATATATATGCTTCCACTTCCCTTCTTTCATCCGGGAAGTGTTATCGAAGCCAAACCATTTATTCCATTTCCCTTCTTCCATCCAGGAAATGTAAATTAAAGCCAATTTATTATCATAAATTGCTTTAACATATAATATAACGCGTTCTAAGACCGCCCGTCCAGGTTTCTCCACTGTGGGAGCCCCTAAATGGCTATCATCTTCTAGGGCCTATCATCGAGACAACCTGGTATCCTACAACGCAAGACGTCGGGAAGCGGCCATATGCCTGAGGGATAGTCTTGACCACACCCAGAATCACCTAACCAGCGCAAAAACATACAATAATTGCTTATGTGGCCTATAGGACTATATCCACCCTGAATTCACTAGCCAGGGGCCGTCACCATACGTACGCAAACTTCCCTTATGATAGGGATTTAGAGAGGTGTGTATCCATATTTTATTATTTGTGAAAATCGTTCATCTTTCCATTTTGAAAACATTCATTTTTACATTTTCAAAAATCATTTACCTCATGTCATATATATACTTTAGTCACATAGGATACATATACCATATATTCCTCCTCGAATATATACAAATGGCCATATTTACCAAACCATCTAACGATGACCAATAATCCCAAAGATTCTCTCGAAGAATCATAATCATGAATTCATATAGGCATGATACTAAACCCAAAGTATTTCCTTACTTTAATAAGTAACATATACCTAAATCCCGTCTACGGATTTATTGTATATCTCCAATTATAATACTCCACAGTCAATTATAATTATGCTTACTATACGCATAATTATATGGGCCTAAAATCCCACTAAAATATTTTAGGGATTTATATTTCCCGGACCATTTTAAATTTAGTGGGTTATGGATTTCATTTCCATAAACCCAAAGACTACCTCAAGTCCAATTTATCATTTAAAAGTCCCCAACATAATTTAGGAACCCTAAACCACTAAATTCTATAATTATTATAGTTTCCTAAAAAATATAGTTTAAGGGTTATACATCTAAAACCCTCATTTTACCCTCCTAAATTCCTTTAATTAGAGGACCATATAGTCCTAAAAGGTCCAATATGTTATCACATAATTAACCTCAAAGCAAGATGAATTGGAATCTATCCCATCCAAATCACCCTAGAAAAATTGCCAACTTTCAGCAGGGGTCGATCGATCGACCCATGGTTGTCGATCGATCGATGGCTTCGATCGATCGAACCCTCATGATCGATCGATCGATCATGGCGGGCAGCTTCTTCTTCGAGAAGCTGTTTCAGCCATGGAAGCTTCCCCCAAGCTTCCATCTCCTCACCCAACGACCTACAACACCAACCAACAAAAAATACACTTAAAATACGAGTTGTAAACATTCTAGAACCAGAAATCACCAAATAATTTAGGTTAAAACCTAAGTTTCTCCAATTATTAAATTTTTGGGTTTATTCGTTTTTACTCCAGAAAACTCATTTTATCCACGAATAACCAACCCAAAACCTTTACGGTTTGTTTATACCAAACTACAGTATCAGATATTTATGGAAAAATTAAATAAAGCAAGTAAACACTTGCCTCGTGGATATAATCCGACGACCTCGAGCCGAATTCGATCGAGTTTGGCCCGAATTTTCCTTTTTCTCCTCTCTTCTCTTCCTCATCTCTCTCTTCTTTCTTCTCCTTCTCTTTTCTCCCTCTCCCCCTCTTTATATAAGAAGAAAAAGGGTTATACCCCTTAAAACCCAAAAATGACTCGTTTACTCTATTACGAGCCCATTTAACTCCAAAATTCCCCGAAACTCAATTTTTACAATCGGACACTCTTTCCTGTCTATCTCGGACATTCCGAGACTCACGGCGCAGTCGAAATTCCCATCCAAGGTACTTGACCGCAAATCACTATTCTAACCCATATAATTATTGCGGGTTTCTAATAAAAAAATCTTACCTCTTTTGTCGCTTTTCTTCAAGGCGACATATAATTAAAATACTTTGACCTATTTAGTCCAAAAAATAATTATAATGCCCATCGAAAATCATTAAATCCTGGAAAATCCCAAAAATCACTATTTCGAGAAATTCTCCAAATTGCCAATTTATACCCAATGTGGGATTTAAGTTTCTCCAAAAGGATGAGTTGCTACACTTAGATATCTTATAATATTAATAGAGGTATATTTTACATTCCTATACCATCCTTAAATTTTGCACGTTTTCAAAATCCTCGAATAATATACATTAAAAGTTGTCAACCCTTCTCACGTCGTAATTTTAGGTACTTATTTCCTAACCCATAAATGTCATCCGGTTTACTAAAAAATTTTAATTTTTTACTCCTCAGCGTACTCCAATCTCACAACTATACCCACTAGTCAACAAGGGAAGGTTAACACTCAATTAAATAAGTCTACTGGAAGTTCGAAATAAAATCAGGCCTAAAAAGGCCATTCTGTCAACTCGTTAGAAATCTCGTTTGAATGAGGTTGTTCGAACGAGGGTCGTTCGAATGAAGTTTTCAAAAGAACTAGTTAGAAGGGATACTGTCATCTCGTTAAAAAGTCATTCGAACGAGGTTGTTCGAACGACCTGGGCAGGTCTTCTAACGAGATGGCAGAAAACGCCCAGAAATTTCCCAACTTGTTTTTCTTCATTTTTCTCTTCTCTAATTCCATTCTAAAATCATCCCAATAACGTTTTAATGTTTTTAAACTACTCTAAGTCATCCTAGGTCGCTTCTTAACCTATTTTTGGTGTCAAATCCTCTAAATCAATATGCAATTATCATAAATCCCCAAATTTTACCCCAAACCCTATGAACATGAACCCAGAATTTTAATGTACATAAATACTCATCATTAATCCATTTTTAAATCATCAAAGTTAAGTTTTTGGATACAAATTTTGTCCATAATCATTCTACATGCAATTCCTAACCAAGATTAAGAGTTTCTACAACAATCCCATTGGGTTTTCACCAAAACTTTCAAAGCCTAAAAGGTTTCTACACTAAACATGGACGAAATATTCATTGCAATTAATGACATCAAATCACTTGCCTTAAATCCGATGTTATGGTTCGTTGTTGATAATCAAGGTTGGCTCTCTCTCTTCTTTACATTCACAAATCCCTTCAAATTGCTGGTGATGGGAGATGCTTTGGTTTGGAACCTCCTTTACCCTCTTTCTAACTTCCCTCAAAACCTCCATAGCCCACTCTCTTATATTTTGTCGGTAATGGCCTTAGTTGCCTCTCAAATAATATATAATTAACCTCTAAAATTCGTGGGTTTTAATTCCTTAATTTTTAAAATTACCAAAATACCCTAATAGGTTGCCGGTTTGGCCTAAAAATGCCCCGGGACCCAAACTAAACCCCCGACTAGTGTTTTCTGACTATTTCGACCCTTCTGGATGCGTTGGCGCACTTAAAATGATCATTCGGTTGATAAAAATATAATTTACTTTTTAATTTAGATAATTTCATTCTTGGCGCGACTGACAAGCGCACCCCAACTAAATTTCCCAAATTGTCGTATTTCTGCCTCGTGACAATTTTAATATTTCTAATAACTATATATTACCATATATACTCAAAAATATTCAATTTTAACATCATACTCAAATACCAACTCACGTCTCGCTAGTATTTACATCCGTATTAATTCCTAATTAATTCTCATTTAACTCCATTAATCCCTTAAATAAAAATCAATAAAATTATAGGGTATTACATACTTCCCCCCTAATAATAAAATTTCGTCCCCAAATTCCGAACTAAAGAATACCTGGTAAAAATAGCTATGGATAACGTTCGCACATCTCATCTTCGCGCTCCCATGTGGACTCCTCGGCATTATGATGCCGCCACTGCACACGTATTAATGGTACTATCTTCGACCTCAGTTTCCTCTCGTTGTGGTCCAGAATAGAAATCGGCCCCTCCTCGTAGGAACTATCAGGCTGAAGATCAATGTCCTCTAAAGCAATGCGGGTATGGGCCAAATCGTCCCTAAGATATTTCCTTAGCGAGGAAATATGGAACACATCATGAATCCTATGTAAGTTCTCCGATAACCCAAGTCTATATGCAACTGGCCCAATCCGCTTGATGATAGGAAATGGCCCCATATATCTTGGTGCCAATTTCCCCTTCTTTTCAAAATGCATAATCCCCTTCATAGGAGATACTCTGAGTAGCACCTGGTCCCCTACTTGGAATTCTCTGAAGAACCTCTTGGCATCAGCATAGCTCTTTTGTCGGTCCTGAGCTACCCAAATACGGCTCTGTATCATCTCTATCCTTGCCGAAGTGTCCTGAATCACTTCCGACCCAAGGATTTTATTATCCCCCACCTCTAACCAACATGTTGGGGAACGATAAGGTCTACCATACAAGGCCTCGATGGAGGCATGCTAATGGTGAACTGGTAGGAGTTATTATAAGCAAACTCCACCAGTGGAAGGTACTTCTCCCAACCACCTCCAAAGTCTAGGATGCACATACACAACATGTCCTCCAACATCTGATTTGTTCGCTCTGTTTTCCCATTAACCTGTGAGTGATACACCATACTCAGCGGCAACTCCGTACCCATGGCCTCCTAGAAACTCTCCCAAAATCTTGAAACAAATATCTTGTCTCGGTCAGACACGATATTTAGAGGCACCCCGTGAAGTCTCACTATCTCCGCAATGAAAATCTGGGCATACTATCCCGTAGTGTAGTCTGTCCTCATGGGAAAAAAATGAGCAACTTTAGTCAACCTATCCACAATTACCCATATGAAGTCGTGACCCCTCTGTGACGTAGGTAACCCCATGATAAAGTCTATGGATATGCTCTCCCATATCCACATCGGAACCTATAATGGTTGTAGAAGTCCTGTCGGTCTCTGATGGTCCACCTTTACTAGCTGACAGGTGGTACATTTAGAAACGAACACGGCAATATATCTCTTCATCTCACTCCACCAGTACTGTCGTCTCATATATTGGTACATCTTATCCCCACCAGGGTGTATCGTGAATTGCGAGCCGTGCAACTCTGTCATTACCTCGTGTCGCAAGTCTTCCCCTTCTGAAATGACCAGTCTCCCATTGAAGTGTAATCCCCCGTCTGAACTAACGTTATAGGACTCGGCTCCCTCTGCTAGTAATCGAACTACCTGCCCTGACAGAACGAGTTTTTTTCTTGGACCTTTATCACTCTCATAACAATCTAAGGTGTAACAGTTATCACAGACATGAATGATCAGTCCACTGCATCCTGGTGTCCCAACTCCTTCCACTTAGCTTTCCACACCTCGACCACCTCATTTACTGGCCTACGGCTCAACGCGTCTGCTACCACATTAGCCTTCCCTGGGTGATATTGGATATCAAACTGATAGTCCTTCACAAACTCAAGCCACCAACGTTGATGCATATTCAGTTCCTTCTGCGTGGAGAGGTATTGTAGAGACTTGTGGTTTGTGAACAACCGAAATTTCTCCCCCAGGATATAGTGTCTCCAAATCCGAAGAGAGAATTAGACTGTCACTAACTCCAAGTCGTGGGTGGGGTAATTCTTCTCATGAGGTTTAAGCTTACGGGAAGCATAAACTATAGCCTGACCCTCCTGCTACAGTACACCTCCAAGTCCTTATAAGGACGCATCGGTGTAGACTAGATACTTAACTCCCGATCTAGGCAATGCTAACACAGGCGCTGAGGTCTACTTGTCCTTTAACTCATCGAATGCCAACTGACAGTCATCGCTCTAGATTAATGGCACACCTTTGCTAGTCATATGTGTCAAAGGACCCGCTATCTTTGGGAAACCCCGAATCAACCTCCTGTAGTATCCTACTAAGCCCAAGAAACTACGGATCTCAATCGGTGTCGTGGGTTGTCCCCACTCTCTCACCGCGTATACTTTTCCCGGATCAACTGATATCCCTCGATCTGAAAGGATATGTCCCAAAAACTGTACCTCCCTCAGCCAAAACCCACACTTCTCGTACTTTGCATATAGCTCATTCTGACGCTACGTCTGCAAAACCTGTCTCAAGTGCTCAACATGATCCTCCTCTATCTGGGAGTAAATTAAAATGTCATCAATAAAGACAATGACGAACTGGTCTAGGAACTCTCTGAACACCCTATTCATCAAGTCCATAAACACGACAAGAGCGTTGGTCAGGCCAAAAGGAATAACCTGAAACTCATAGGCACCATATCTGGTCAAGAAAGCAATCCTCGAGACGTCCTATTCCCTAATACATAACTGATGGTATCCCGATCACAAGTCAATCTTTGAGAAGAAGGAAGCTCCCCTCAGTTGGTCGAATAAGTCATCGATTCGGGGCAATGGATACTTATTTTGTATCGTGACTTTATTAAACTCCCGGTAATTTACACACAACCTCAATTATCCATCCCTCTTCTTTACGAACAGCACAGGGGCACCCCACGGTGAAGTACTCATGTGAATAAATACCTGACCCAATAGTTGTTCTATCTGATCCCTTAACTCTCTCATCTCTGCTGAAGCCATATGGTAAGGT
Source organism: Sambucus nigra (assembly GCA_949130495.1). Lineage (NCBI taxonomy): Eukaryota > Viridiplantae > Streptophyta > Magnoliopsida > Dipsacales > Adoxaceae > Sambucus > Sambucus nigra. Next base: position 604,430,165 of record OX422208.1, read on the forward strand.
GCACGGGCAATTGGCTGAGTGCCTGGCGTCAAATTGATAACAAAATCTATCTCTCTACTAGGAGGTAGTCCAGGTATATCCTAAAATACATCAGCAAACTCCCTAACAACGGGAATCGAATCGAGTGGTAATACCACTTCCTTAAAGGTCTCCTCCTCTATATAGTATAAGTGAGTGGACGATCCTCCCTCGGGGCGAGGCATCACCACTAAAAACATCTCCTGCCTGGGAATGGAAAAAATAATACTCCTGCTGAAACAGTCAATCATGGATCGATATGAAACTAGCCAATCTATACCAACGATCTCATCGTACTCAGTCATCTCTAATACTAACATATCAGCAGGTAAAGTAAACCTCTCGATCTCTATACTCAAGCCTATAAAAATAAGAGAAATCATGAAACCCCTACTTAACGGTGAATCTACGCAATTAATCGTGCTCTTTATAGTGTCTAACAACCCCATAGTGCGTGCAAATCTCATGGCAATGAAACAGTGTGTGGCCCCATATCAAATAAAATATGCCCCATAGTCCCCTGAATAGAGAACATACCTTCAATAGCAGATGGATCTTGTGGGACTGCGGCCTGCTGGAGTTGATAAACTCGCCCATACTGAAGCTATCCCTACTGGACTGGGACTTCTAGGATGGGTGGAAAAGCTGGCATCTGTGGTGGGGCTGGGAGGGCGGCGGGAAACATAGGTCTCTAGGGCTCATGTCCAGCACCCTGTTGTTGTTGTTGTGGGACCCTACACCTATTAGGACACTCCTGACGTTTGTGGCCAATCTTGCCACAAGTAAAGCATTTCTCCAAAAAATTTCCCCCTCTCCAACCATGCTGCCCATGGCCCTGGTGGTCGTTACCATTCCTCCCCTGGTCGTGCTGGCCCTGAGGAAACCTCTACTATTGGCCATGCTGGCCCTACTGACCCTGATGGCCGTGCTGACCCTGCTGGCCATAACGAAAACCTCCCTATCCATTTCTGAAACCTCCAGATCTAAACCTCTTAGAATCCCCTGCTGGGAACTCTGATCACCCTGCCTATGCTGATCGTGAGTTGATTGTGCCCCGCCGGTACCATTTCCCCTGTCCTGCCATGATGGTTGGACTCTCCTGATCGCTTACCCTCTGACAAGTGAAAGCGGTGGTCCAGGCAGTGAAGTAGTGCTGCATTAACTGCATCGGAATAAGTGGCCAATGAGAGATTACCCTGCAAGTGTTGACGGATCCTCCAAGTCAACCCATCCATGAAATCCTGAATCTTTTTCTCCTCGGTCGGAATCTCATCGGGAACAATGTTCAAGAGATTAGTGAATTCGTCATCATATTCTGTCTCGGTCTTTCCCTCCTGCTTGAGGTTCATTAACTTCCTCCTCATTTCGGTGTGAACAGTTGATGGAAAATACTTGGGATCGAACCGCACCCAGAACTCCTGAATAGAAAGGACATCTCTTTCCTCCGTGGTGGTAATGGACTCCCACCACTGTAACACTGATCCTACTAGCTTAAAAGTAGACAGTATCTATCTTTGTACATCCATACACTCGTACATCCTCAAGTGCCTTTGGATGTCCTTCTTCCACTGACTAGACACAATGACATTGGAGCTATCCGTAAACTCTGAGGGGGTACTTTTTGAAAAGCATCATGAACACGTTCGCAAGCAGACGGGAATGCATGAGCCTGTACTGGCACAACTATCGGCGCCTGAGGTGATGCCTACTGTACAACTACTAGGGAGGCATTTATCGCTTGGGCTACAATAGCGGCAACCTCTACGGCATTCATGGTGCCCTGAACTGGTGCAGGCTGTGGCTCAGGCTGAGCATCCCTGGGAACTCGCTGTGCACGTCGTGGGGGCATCTGGAATGAAATATAAGTCTTATATGTCTACAGTTATTATCTCAAAATAGTTGAAGAGCGTAAGACATACAAAAGATTACAACAATCCTAAAATATAGGGCTCTACATAAAAGAAAGCTCAGCGAAAACATAACAAGCCGTACAGATCCAAAGGACACTAGAACCTGATGCTCTGATACCACCTGTGACACCCATACTAATTAAATAGCGGGTAGCTACTCCTTTATTAAAATTAATACAAAATGTCAAATTGGTTCAGTTCATAGTGTAACTGTAAAAAAACGTTTTAACAATTACTAGCCACCTAATATTTAAAAAGTGAGTTGTCAATTTTAATTAAATCCGATTAACATGCAATAAGTATTAAATTAAGAAATAATGATATCACAACCACGTTACAGTCACATTACAATGATAACAGAATAAATAAATATGGAGGAACACTCCTTGGAAATAATTTGAAATACTGAATAAAACTGTACAAAGTTTGAATCATAAATTAATTACATCCAACACTTAAATGAAACTGAATAGATAAGATGTCTCTAAAAGAAGTGGGGAGACATGCCCTATAAATGAGTAAATCTGAAGTAGAGTCAAGATAGAAAGTGGAGGCGTCTACTATCGAGGTCCTATAGCTTCCAGAGCAGCTACAGCACGTCACCGGAATGGAACTCCTATGCTTGGTGTCCGGGTGGCTAGGCACGTAAAAAGTTTTACAAGAAAATAGATTTGAAAGCAAACGGGTCAGAGCTCGATTGTGAAAACAGTTTAAAATACAGCAAGTGTTTAATATCATTAAACAATGAATATAAAATACATGATAGCGCGTGCCCTCACATGAGTTCCTCACCTCCCACTAATTGTGCACACCTATCGTACCCGTGCCTGTTCTAGTTATTCTACTATCTAACTAGTCCAATCCGTAACCTGACATTTCTTTACAATTCAAAGTTCGATTACCAACATCTTAATATAAACTGCAAATCTTACTGTTATTATTCAGAATTAGTTATAATAGTTTATAAAAATTTCTCCACCTTTAACTCTACAAAAAATGTTACAATTATTCATACTTACACTTTAATAAACAATTCATCTCAATTATCAGTATATTTAGCTCATCATAAATATACAATAATGGCACCCCTAGACTAAGTTGCGGTGCGCACATACTCTGTTATCAAATCCCGGTACATCACGTACATAAGGATCGCGTATTCCGAATCTCTTAGGAATCATTTCAACAAGTAACAAACACACATAATGGAGGCGAACATAGTTCACATCACATGGATCATGCACATACCTACGCTCCCATGATCAGCAGACTTATTAACTCCCCAATAAGCCATTCTCTGACCTATGTTCTCGAGGTACCAATCTAAATCCCCACGTAGGCACACAAAGATTAGATGGTCCTGATCGAACGTCGACCTCCCGTGATAGCAAGTATGGTAGGTATGTTATACACAGATAACCACATATACTAAGCATTCACACATCTTAGATATCTTATAATATTAATAGAGGTATATTTTACATTCCTATACCGTCCTTAAATGTTGAACGTTTACAAAATCCCCAAATAATATACATTAAAAGTTGTCAACCCTTCTCACGTCGTAATATTAGGTACTTATTTCCTAACCCATAAATGTCATCCGGTTTACTAAAAAAATCCATGTTTTTACTCCTCAACGTACTCCAATCTCACAACTATACCCACTAGTCAACAAGGGAAGTTTAACACTCAATTAAATAAGTCTACTAGAAGTTCGAAATAAAATCAGGCCTAAAAATGCCATTCTGTCAACTCGTTAGAAATCACTTTTGAACAAGGGTCGTTCGAATGAAGTCTCTAACGAACTCATTCGAAGGGATATTGTCATCTCATTAGAAGCTCATTCGAACGAGTTCGTTCAAACGACCTGGGCAGGTATTCTAACGAGATGGCAGAAAATGCCCAGAAATTTCCCAATTCGTTTTTCTTCATTTTTATCTTCTCTAATTCCATTCTAAAATCATCCCAATAACGTTTTAATGTTTTTAAACTGCTCTAAGTCCTCCTAGGTCGCTTCTTAACCGATTTTTGGGGTCAAATCCTCTAAATCAACATGCAAGTATCATAAATCCCCAAATTTTACCGCAAACCCTATGAACATGAACCCAAAATTTTATTGTACATAAATACTCATCATTAATCCGTTTTTAAATCATCAAAGTTAAGTTTTTGGATACCAATTTCATCCATAATCATTCTACATGCAATTCCTAACCAAGATTAAGAGTTTCTACAACAATCCCATTGGGTTTTCACCAAAACTTTCAAAGCCTATAAGGTTTCTACATTAAACATGGAGGAAATATTCATTGCAATAAATGACATCAAATCACTTACCTTCAATCCGATGTTTTGGTTCGTTGTTGATGATCAAGGTAGGCTCTCTCTCTTCTTTCCGATCACAAATCCTTTGAAATTTCTGGTGATGGGAGATGGTTTGGTTTGGAACCTCCTTTACCCTCTTTCTAACTTCTCTCAAAACCTCCGTAGTCCACTCTCTTATCTTTTGTTGGTAATGGCCTTAGTGGCCTCTCAAATAATATATAATTATCCTCTAAAATTCGTGGGTTTTAATTCCTCAATTTTTAAAATTACCAAAATACCCTTCTAGGTTGCCAATTTGTTCTAAAAATGCCCTGGGACCCAAACTAAACCTCCGGCTAGTGTTTTCTGACTATTTTGACCCTTCCGGACGCATTGGCGCACTCAAAATGATCATTCGGTTCCCAAAAATATAATCTAATTTTTAATTTAAATAATTTCATTCCTGACGCAACTGACACGTGCGCCCCAACTAAATTTCCCAAATTGTTGTATTTCTACCTCGTGATAATTTTAATATTTCCAATACTCATATATTACCATATATACTCAGAAATACTCAATTTTAACATCATAATCGAATACCAACTCACGTCTCGCTAGTATTTACATCCGAATTAATTCCCAATTAATTCTCATTTAATTCAATTAATCCCTTAAATAAAAATCAATAAAATTACGAGGTATAACACTGGTTTTGATAAATGAATTAAGGTTTTGAAAAAGGTTTGGACGAACAGGGTTAGGATTTCTAACTCTGAGGTTTCTCTCTTCTCTCTCTAAAATAACGAAGTGGCAAAAGTTTCTGAAAGGCTGAGGGTTAGCCTCCTTATATACATGGCTGAGAAGGATCAAGAAGGGGGTTCGAAATAGAGGACAGAGATTAAGTCTTGCAGCATTTACTTCCATCCAACGGTTAAAGGTAAGCAGTTGGTTATGAGGCTTTTAATTAGATGAGAGATATTCGCAAGGATTGGGACAAGGATGCATGCAGAGCGTCGATTAACTCAATCCAAGGGCTAATAAAACATGTTGGTTTACTCTCTTAGAAGAAACACACATACATCCTATATGCAAGCAACAGGTGTAAGGCAAATACCAAATATCAAATGTGCGTCCCAAACTTAATTACATAGACACCCTGACTTCTCTAGCGCTTTCGGTTCCTACCGAAGGGAACATTTTAGGGAAAACACCAATAACCAGTATTTATATAATGACCCCAAAACTTTTTTATTCCATTTTTAATTAAGAAAGAAATTGTTTTAAAATCATTATAAATTCCCAAAAATTAAAAAAAAAATTATTTTAAGGGAAATTAACACACAACACGCATACAAATAATTTAAACAATATGTGAACAATGTATACAATTCTAAAGTGTGTGAGTGACAGTGAATATACCTTGATCAATCAAACAAGAGGAATGAATTGTATTGAAGAGTCTGAGGCTCTTTGGTATCTAGGATGGGGACTCAATTTTGTCTCTATTTTCAAACTAGATGAGCACTTATACAATGTAGACTCAAGTGAGTCAAGAGTATAAGGTGCTTCAATCTCCCCCTTTGGAAATATGAGACAAAATCTCCTTTGAGTCATCTTGGACTCGTAGGGAAACAAAAAGAAATGGAAAAACCTATTCCTATACAAAAATTCTATCTACCCATTTCCTTGAAAAGAAAATTTACATAACTCAACTAATTACAATTCAATACCCTAACACAACTTTAGAGAATCCTGCAAATAATCACTAAGATCAAGCTCTTTAGAATATGTACAAAATAAATGAATTCTCATAAGACTCAAATTTTCCCCCCATTTTGTCTCAAATGGACAAAGGGAAAAATTATGTAAATCCAAGAGTTTATTAAGCACAAACCATTCCTATTGATTTACGCAAAGAAATGAATCTATTGTAATCCAAAGGTTTGGTAAAAAAATCTGCGAGTTGCAAATATGTAGGATGATAATTGATTTCTAATTCATTAGTCTCAACTAATTCGCATATAAAGTGATGTCGTATTTTTATGTGTTTTGTTCGCGAGTGTTGAACAGGATTTTTAGAGATATTGATCGCACTTCGGTTATCACAATAGATATGTAATTGTTTCTCTTTAATACCATATCACTTAGCATTTGCTTAAGACAAAGTAATTGAGCACAGCAGCTTCCAGCGGCTATGTATTCAGATTCAGCAGTAGATAATGAAGTGTAGTTTTGTTTCTCACTACTCCAACCTACCAAATTATTGTTGATATAATAACACGTGCCTGATGTGCTCTTACTATCGTCAGTACACCCTGCCCAATCGGCATCGGTATATCCTATTATAGTTCTAGGAGAATCATTGGTGTACCAAAGTCCTAAATTTATAGTGCCTTTAATGTATTTTATAATTCTTTTAACACAAGATAAATGGCTCTCTTTAGGATTGTTTTGATAACAGGCACAAATGCAAACATCGTACATAATATCAGGATGCGAGACATTAAGGTATAGCAAGTTTCCTATCATACTACGATATAAATTTGAATTTACGGATTTTATTGTTTTATCCTTAGACAGTTTGACTGTAGTACTCATGGGAGTTTTAGCATCTTTTGCACTCTCAAGGCCGAATTTTTTAATAATCTCTAATGCGTATTTTGATTGTGAGACAAATAATCCTTCTGAATTTTGTTTGACTTGAAGACCTAAGAAAAATTGCAACTCCCCCATAAGAGACAGTTGAAATTCTTTATGCATAATTTCATAAAAATATTTTGGGGAAGTTTATACAAAAATGATATCGTCTACGTATACTTGGGCTATAATTATATGTTTGTCAAAATATTTTACAAAAAGGGTTTGATCATTTCCCCCTATCTTAAAACCTTTGTCTAAGAGAAAGTTGGAAAGGCACTCATACCAGGCTCTTGGGGCTTATTTTAGGCCAAACAAAGCCTTCTTAAGAAGAAAGACATGATTTGGATATTTAGGGTTAATGAACCCTTTCGGTTGTTCTACATAGGTCTCCTCAATCAATATTCTATTAAGGAAGTCAGATTCAACATCCATTTGGTAAAGCGTAAAATGTTAAGTAGTAAGATATGGCAAAGAGAAGACGAACAGATTCTAATCGAGTAACAGGAGCAAAAGTCTCGTTAAAATCTATTCCCTCTATTTGAGAGTATCCTTGAGCAACTAATATGGCTTTGTTTTTAATGACTATCCCACTTTCATCAGATATATTTTTTTAAATATCCAATGTGTGCCAATAACCTTTTTGTGATCAGGCCTAGGTACAAGATACCAAACATCATGAATAACAAATTGAACAAGTTCATCCTGCATTGCAGAAATCCAATGAGGATCATTCAATGCATCATTAACATTATTTGGTTACTCAAGGGAAACAAAACATGCATAATGAGCATAGTTTCTTAATTGAGATCTTGTACATATAGGCTCACTGGGGTTACCAACAACGTTATCTATGGGATGATCTTTAGAAACCCAATTAGGTACTTTGGGTGTCTTGATAGGTAAAGAATCATCTATTTTCGAAGATTCATTTACTAAAATATTTTCAGAGTCTTCTACAATAGTTGGTTCTCCAATCTTACTCTCAACAGTAGTGTCAGTTATAATTACATTTATGGATTCCATTATGGTCTTAGTACGAAGATTATAAACACGGTAAGCTCTGCTGTAAGGAGAATATCCTAAAAAAATGGCTTTATCTCCTCGAGTCTTAAATTTGGATAAGTGTTCTCTGTGTTTGCAAACATAACACGTACTACCAAGGGTTTTAAGGTACTTAAGATTGGGCTTTTTCCCATACCAAAGTTGGTAAGGAGTTTGTTTGGAATTCTTTCTAAGATAAACTCTATTGATAATTTGACATGCAGTACAAATAGCTTCTACCCAAAAATATTTAGGTAAAATTGTACGATTCTTTCTCTCAGTAATACCGTTTTGTTGTGGTGTCTTAGGAGCACTAAATTCATGTTTATAACCATTATAGTCACAATACTCTATAACACTAATATCAATGAATTCTCCACCTCTATCACTACGAATCCTATTTACCTGAGAGTCTTTCTCATTTTCAATTTGAAGTAAAATCTTCAAAAAGGTTTGGAATGTTTCAGACTTTTGTTTTAAGAAAGCCACCCAAGTAACTCTAGTGAAGTCATCAACCATAACTAGAATGTAACTGTGTCCACAAAGACTAACAGTTCGAGAAGGACCCATTAGGTCCATATGGATGAGCTCCAAGGGTTTAGAGGTAAGGATATATTTGACTTTCTTATGAGGGGCCTTAATAATTTTTCCTTCTTGACAAGATCCACAGAAAATATTAGAAATAGGTTTGATCTTAGGAATACCTCTAACTATTTCTTGAGAAGACAGTCTACTAAGGTTTTCATAATTTATGTGACCCATACGATTATGCCATATCTCATTGTCATCCATTCTGGTAATGTTACAGACCTCAATACTGTTATGAACAGTATAACAATTGTTCGGAGTCCTGCATCCTGTAATTATTCACTCACTTTTTTCATTTAAAATTTTGCAATTATTCTTTGAAAAAGTGACAGTATGATTTGAGTCACAAAATTGCAAAATGATAAGTAGATTAGCCTTAAGACCTTTTACTAGAAGAACATTTTGAAGTAAAGGTAATCCTTCTTCCTAGACTGTTCCTTTACCAATGATTTGAGATGATACACCATCACCAAAAATAACTTTTCCTCTAGCGAAGCTGGTTTTGTTTAAGAGTTTGGTATCATCCCCAACCATGTGCTTTGAACATCCAGAGTTTAAATACCAACCAGAAGAATGTGTTCATCTTTTAAAGAAGTAATAACAATATTACACTTCATCTGGGGTAATATCTCATCTTTTCTAACCCAAACAGCTCTTGTTTCATTTTGCACTTTTTGTTAATTGATTAAATTTACGAGCATTAGATTTCTGTTGAATAATGTTTTGCGTATGAGGCTGAATTTTAACAAAAGTGAAAACATTTGGTTTAGAAAAGTGTTTAGGAATACTTCTTGGAAATTATCTTTTAGGTTTGGTTTTTCTCTTTCTATAGTTAGAGTTTTTATCTGGTTGTCTTGGAAGAACATAATTATTACGGCTTCTCCTAGATAGTTAAAGTTTTGGTACATAGGGGTAATAAAGACAGGGTTAACTAAACGTCTAGAATAGAAACCTTTAAAGGAATGACCATATAAGTCACAGTAAGAACAGTATAGACTGTTCGAAGATGGTATCACCTTAGGAAACTCTCTAAACATCGCTTGATGAAATTTTGAGGTTGAACCTCATTCCTAGGGAGTATAGTTTAAAAGACCAAATCACTCTTCCTAATCGGGGGGCAGACATATTTAGTCTTAGATGGACTTTCACACTTAGAGCAACTTGATTCCCTAATATCAAACTTTGATTGTTTTTCATGAAATTCATTTTTTAGTGAATGAAAGTCTGGACAAGTTTCTATAGGTCTTTTGCCTCCTGACACAAACTTAATATGTTCAAAGTTTCTAGTTTGAGTCTTCAAATTAGGACAAAATATTCCAGTTCGATCATCAGAATTGGTTTTTGAATCAGAAAGAAAACCATCAAAGCAGTTTGAATTATTTTCAAATTTTGCAAATTTTTTTAAGTCTATTGTTGTCTTTTCTTTGGATTATTCCAATTCTAATAATGTCCTTTTATATTTTTTTCTCCAAAGTTTCATTTTCTTCAATCAAATTCTTCAATTTTTTATCATAATTTTTTACTTCATTTTCATGAGTTAGACATTGGTTAGTGTACTCTTCAGCGTTAAATTTAACCATCAGACTTAGGTCTTCTAATTTCTTAGTGAGGTCTTTCACTACCTTTTCTAGTCTAGTGCTTTTCTTGAGAGTTTTCGCATAAAGTGTGTGAATGTCAGGGAGGTCTTCGGTGTCTAAGTCACTAAGTGTAGTGTGTGAAGTGACCCCTAAGGATTCATTTCTTGAACTCACACACCCATGGACATTGTCATTATCGCATTCCCTTTGACTCACACACCCCGTGGTAGAACTAGCAATATTTTCAAAAATTAAAACATCTAAACCTGTAATAGGATGATTCATAACAGTAGAACTAGAGTTACTAGCATCATTCTCATACATAGGCATATCATCATTGTAAATTATTTTAGCAAAGAAAGACATGCAAGGATCAAAACAATCAGAAGATTTAGGTTCCTCATTTTTAGAATCACTTGAATCATCCCATGTTTTGTAAATATTGGCCCTAGTATGTTTATTGGCAGTGTTTAGTTTCACTCTATAGTCTTGTGCAATGAGTCCTAGTTTTCCACATCTAAAACACTCAATGTTCTTGAAGTCTTTATTGGGTCTCAAGTCCTTGTGATGTTTGTCTTGACCTTTCTCATGAGGTTTGTAGTTAGAGTGATTTGGATAATTTGGCTTGCCTTGTCTATTTTCCAATTTATTTCTAAATTTGATAATTTTCTTAAATTATTTTGACATTAAGGAAATTTGATTATCCAAACTATTTATATAACATTCCTCATCAGAATCATCAGTGGAAATAGTAAACTCGGGCTTCATCAACTTAGAGGAAAAGCTTAAGTTAGAACTAGTTTGTTTCCTGACGTGACTCAGAAAGCGTCTCTAATGTTCGTTCACTCTAGGCTCAAGTGCAAGCCAGTCGCGTTAGTAATAAACCCGATAAGTCGGGATCGTATCCACAGGAAAAAAGAATAACGGAGTGGTAATGACGGGAAAATACGAAGGAATCCTAACTCTGAATCAAAAAAGAAAAGAAAAATGATTTGGTTTTGAGGATCGATTACAACTAAATGCAATTATGAAATTATGAAGAAATGCAATTATACTAAACTACCTAAAATATGAATGAAAGATGATTTGAAACTTTTTAACTAAGTGATGGGAAGAACAGGACGGGAATACAATCCCCCAGCCCTAGTGAATTGTAGTTAAAATATTAATAGTAAATTTAACTGATTAAATTGACCCGGAATTTAGTACTCCCAAGCATTATGTATACGAGGTTCAAGCCCGCGTCATACCTAATCTGAGGACGAGTAAATCGGTATCGCGATAGTAACACTCGAATTGCATTCTAAATCATCAAGGTTACCCACAGGCAAACGAAATATAAAGACCTACAATTGTTATGTTCCTACGCAATACGGTCGTATTCAATCACTAAATTCAAAGGATTATTGTTATACACGTACAATTAACACATCAGGTTGGGTTCATGTATCCCGACCTTAGAAAATCTAGCCTAGCATGATGAAAGTGATGAAAACAATGTCTGATGTGCAGGAGTTCATGATTAATCTAAGGAAACTTGTAAATTTATGTAAGAAGGAATTGAAAAGAATAAATAACTCACTAATCTCACCCAATCAGGAATTACAACAATTAATAAAACTGGTAATCAATTAAACTATGAATGAATCTTCAATCCTTGAATTAAAACTGGAAATTGTATCAAAAACTAGGGTTTCGGGAAAAAGAGAGGAAAATGCCTAATATTCTTCGTGCCAATAATAATAATAAAACGGGTTTTTATACCCTCCAAGAATTCAGGAATTTCAGCTGCACTAGGACTCTTCTTTGAAGCAGATAAGATTTGGAAATCTCGATAGCCGAATCGGTCCGGGGTAGGGGTGGACCGGTCTGCCTCCAAAGCGGATCGATTCTTTTTATTTTGGGGCGGACCGGTCCGGGGGCAGACCAGTTCTTTTATTTTTCACCCTCTTTCGGTTTGCTTGTGATCTGAGGTCTACTGGAATTTGGCAAAGCGGACCGGTCTGGGGTAGGGGCGGACCGGTCTGATTATTAACTTTTTGCTCAACTTTGACTGCTCATATCTTTTGTTCCGGGACTCTGATTGAGGTGTCATTTCTTACTATGTGCTTGTGAAAGTAATCTATTCAACTTCTCTTTAGGTACCTCATCCGAATTTTGGGTGGAAATTATACGTTTGTCCTTTTGACTTTCCTTTTGTTCTTTTTTTATTCTTCCGGTTTCCTTCTTGCGTTTCTTGACATCAAATACCTTTAAAATCACTACGAAATACCAAAAATTCGGTGTGCTCATTAGGATCAGTCAGTAGCAAGATTATGAGATAAAGTCAACTCAATTATGTTGTTCGAGGTGCTAAAAGTAACTAAATCAAGGAATAAATTAGGAAGAATTTATGCCTAATCAAACCCCCTAACTTAGAACTTTGCACATCCCGAGAAATGTAAAAGAATCCTAGCAAGGCTCAATTCTTGAAAACATTTTATTGGGATAGAACACCTTTTTCGTGAGCAAGCGATTGCATTTAGCGTATGCAATAAGCCTTTAAACCCTTAGGTCACCCTAGTTGGACGAGTGGTGTCTCGTGAGGGTTTGCAGAGAATCTACCCACAAAATTCGACTCAAAGAAAATTCAAAATATGCAAAAATTGTGCAATTCAAATTTTTCCAGAAAATAGTCATCATCAAGTCATGTTTACAAGTCTCAAATCATAGTGCGTGTGTGCGAAGCCAAAAAATTTAACCGCGAATTTCCACCGATTGACCATTACGTTACTTATCCAAAAATTCGTTTTGATTTCAATTTCTCACGGAATGCTCTCTCAAACGAATCACTCGGAATGTGTCTATTCTCTCGGTATGCATGATATACAGAGTAAATAAAATGGATACAATATCACGCATACAATTAGAAAGACAAAAATTTCATGGTGAAAGGATCTCATCAACGGATTACGATTTTCAAAACGGGAACATTTCCTCTTATTCGCGCACTTAACCCCCCTTATTATCTTTTGGTGTATTAGCTCTCCACGCGGTAACCAATTTCGCAATTTAGACTCAGTTAGGACTTTTTCGGGTTTTAAGGTATATTGGGTAAAAAAATAAAAATGGTAGGGAAGGTTGGAATTGGAAAAGTTATTTATGACGTCCATTTGTGCTTTTTTCGGGATATTGCTCATTTTTTTTCTTCTTTTTCTCTATTTTTTTCTGCTTTTCACTTCTCTTCTTTTCTCACTATTTTTGTTGAGCATATCTATTTTTTTTTCTTGCCCCTTTATATGCACTTTTTGGACTTAAATTCAGAATTTTTCCATTTTTTTGCAATTCCGAGCTATTTGGATTTTTCGGGTTATCAAACGAAAGGACAAATTTATTCGGCTCAATTTGGGTTGCAAAAGGGGTGATTTTTCGCTATTTTTTCTGGCCAATATTTTTGGGTGACAAACGAGGGCCTACTTCATTGTCCAAAATACCAATTGCGTTACCATATGCGTTTTGAGTTGAATTTAAGTTTAGAGATCAATTTGGCACGTTTTTCAAAGCAATATCACACACATTTTTCATAACCAATCAAAATGAAAGGATTGAGATACTCGACGACTTTTCAGGCGTTGAAAAGAACTTTGAGTTAACAATTAACTCAGATTGATTTAAAAACTCGCAAAAAGTGATAGGCTCGAATCTCGCCGGGTTTGTTAATCTCCACACTTATTCGTTAAGTCGTCAATTTTCGCTCAATTTCCATCTTTGGTCAATTTTGGCTTTGTGTATGTTGAATTTTTACAACTTGAGACTTCAATTTTGACTTCTAATGATATTATTGAAAATTTTGAATTCCAATTTTTATTTATTTTAAACAAAAATATTTTTGGGTTTTTCAAATTTTTTTTGATTTTTTTGGAAATTTCTGGGCATTTTTGAAAATTTGTGAAGTTTTAGAAATACGTACTTGTGAACCCCCCTAACTTAGACTTTTGCATTGTCCTCAAGCAAAAAGGACTAAAATTTAAATAAGGCAAAATAATAAGTGCGATAAATAAAACAAATAAATGGAGAAAAATGTAGTTTTTATTACAAACAAGACTGTGGTACAATTACAAGGAAAAGCATACAAACTGTGAATAGGAAAAACAAATAAAAAGCTGCCAGCACCATATCAAGCTTCACTGGGGAAGGGGATGGGAAGAACCGGGCGCATCGGGGCCATAGGGGTTATGGTAATAGGATGGCAGTGGCTCATTAGGATCCCCTTGGCATCGATAGATGTCTGCTTGGAAGCAAAGAACTAAGTTCATGTCGTGACGGTAGTCGGCCATAAAGTTGTCGAAGTTCGTTTCAAGTGCCAACATGCAGTTTGATAGGTCGCTTCCCGCCCACTCAAAATTTGGATCGTCCTCCTCGTCCGCCGACTCTTTGTCCGGACCGATATCCCTCATCTCGACATCCTCACCGGCTGCCTCTTATTCTTTCTTGCTCTTGCTCTTGCTCTTGCTCTTGCTCTTGCTCTCGCTCGGGGCAGCCTCTTCGTCACTATCACCTCCCCGCCTAGCCCGTAGGACAGCTAGCTGTTTCGCGCTCATGGTGCGGGTCCCTTGTCCAAAAGGACTGAGGATACGAGTATGATCGAGTGGCGCCGCTATGCCAGCATCCTTAAGGATGGAAGTGATCAAACGGGCATAGGGAAGTGGGGTGGTACCCTTCGCATCTAAGGACGCATTAATGATATCCGCGTATAAAGTGCGGGCCAAATGGATGCAACGTCGATGCAACGTAGCACAAATCAATACTATAACACTTGCGAATAAAGGAAAGAAAGATGCAGGAAAGAACTATGAGAAATGAAATGCTAGAACAAAATAAAATAAATAACTACAACTGAAATATACCACAAGGAAGTAAACCCGAATAAGTTGTCGGGTCACAGCAAATACAATGACTGAAATGGAATAAATATAAACAGGTATCTAAATATCCCTTGGGTACGAACCCGATATACAATATGAATCCTACCTAGAGTTTTAAAAAGTAGGAAACGACTACAAGATACATCCCGCAACAGTCCGCACCTGTCATGGCTCCCAAGACTCTGGATAAGAGGTCATCCGGCATCCATGTGGTAGGACACCTATAGTAATATATATATATATATATATATATATATATATATATATATAGGCATGAGATAAAAGTAAACGGGTCAGAGCCCGAGTGTGAAAAATATTTAGCAAGTGTGTTAACCGTGCATAATAAATATCGGTGCACTTATTTCATAATTAAAGTGAAATCGCACTCTCATGGAACCCCAACTCACCTCGCATCTAAAGGCGCGCACCTATTCGCGTCCTCAAACTTTAGTTAAATTACCCCAATTATAAGGACAACCTAACTTAACATAGGCCCCGCGTATTCCCACGAGATTTACCTTCCTATCTTAACCCGAGAATCCACCCCTTTTCTAATCATACTTGATTATGTTTACAAAAAATTATGCCATAATAGCCTTAATGGATTCCGGTTTATAATTTATTTAATTATAATTCTTGATACGTTACCCATTTATATTTGGGTTGAATCATGAGATTTACTTTCTAATTAACATGCATACAAATTATTATTATTATTGACAAAAATTCTCTCCAATCTCAACATTGTACTACGTTTCGTGTGTGGGGTGTCTCGCAAAGCGAAATCCAAACAAGGAACCACCCCGTTACACTACTCCTTGTCAATGTCGATCCTAGAGATCCATAATGCCATACTATACTACTATTATAACTAAATTTTAAAATACAATTATGAAAACAACTAAAAATCTCCAATAATATCCTTGGGATGATGTTACCAAAATATTCCTTAAATGCGATACATCAACCCCCATCAATCTAGTACACCATAATCATCCAAGATGTACTACACAAATATTCCATATCCTTTCATCTAAAGGATATATAAATATATATAGGAATTTTATTCTAACCATATATATATATATATATATATATATATATATATATATATATATATATATTCCATCATCCATACCAATGACCAAGTGTACATATCATATCTGATGTGCAATGGACATGCACATAATCCACCCGGCTATATATATCGTCGGTAAAACTGCACCATACTATCATCTTCCCAGTGCCCGGATCACGTAGCAACTGGGGACCACCATAGTGGGGCTCAATGACACCCATCTCGTGGTAAACTCACACACACGATGTCCCGGGAAGCGGTCATACTCCAACCGTCAATGAGACGAAACATACCCACCACGTCTCATCCCAAAAATATATATCACATAATAACAGACTGGACGACTATGACCTGGGGAATATCCACACCCTGTTCTTTTAACCAGGATGCTCACCCTCTACGGGCGCCACTTCCCAATGATAGCATGAGCGCGGTATGCTTAACCACATAAGTATATATATCGTTCACATGCACAATATATATACATCCATATAATCCCATCATATGATTAAATATTAAACCATCACATAAGGTTTAAATATCCACATCATGTATATCCACAACATAAATATATCCATATTTTCATATCCATATAGATATAGATATATATATACATATTCACATATCCATATATCTATATATATAAACTAATTCTCGTTCATATGCATAAGATATACAAACTCGGCTATAAGTATACATAATCCTCAATAAACAAGTCGTCGCCAGAATCTCATTTAATTTACCTCGATATGTGAATACAATTCTTCACTTGAAACATATTCAATCATTTTTCCTATGATGAATAGTCTCCCAAAATCATATGTATATATATACATATATATTCAACATTATGGTTTATCACCCAAGATTTTGTGTAGGAAACCATCACTGCACATACCATCTATATCCGAGAGCACATTAAAGAATCTAGTAATAATTTCGAGTATCGGTATACACCTAACTAATAGTCTATAAGCCTCAAGCTCAATCTTATTTTCATCAAATAATCCCATTTCTTAAGGAAAATACCCATTGTAAATCACACACCGATAAACAACATTTACCCCAACTAGATTTACACACTCTACTCCAGTTGGTAATATGATCCCATCTCTCTCGATTCAAACTACGGTTCAATCACTTTTGTGAATCCCCTAGTCTAAGATCTCTCGAATTTATTTCTTAAAGTTTATCCTTACTAAGGGTATGCGACACTCTCTTTCATTGGGCCCCAAACTGTGTCTGAATCATATCCGATCCTTATAAGGATTTAATATAAAGGTCGGCCCAGAAATTTCACAACATACAGTCGCAACTCTCTCTAAGAGTTCTTAACCTCCCAACACATTTATACTTACAATTTGTCTCTAAGTATGATTCTCAATCCCAATGAGGTTTCCCCACAATCTCTATACACATCTCCAAATACATACTTGGATATATTTTTCCCAAATTGTCCTAAGAAGTCCCCATAATCACAATGTGTGAGAAAACCATTGTGTGACTCCAAAACATATCTCTTTCATCATAAGAGAAGGCCCCAAACCAATAAACCCAACCAAAAAGGGTTTGAAATCATCCTAGGAAAAACTCCATGAAATAGCCCTGTTTCCAAATCGATTCGGCCCTATTCTGAATCGATTCGGCATAGAGAATCGATTCGGCCTCCAAGGCGAATCGATTCGGGTCCAAAGACCTGGGCTTCTGCCTCAGTCCGAATCGATTCTTCTTGGGTCCGAATCGATTTGGTCAATGCAGACCTGCCAATTTCCTTAAACCGAATCGATTCGCTTAGGGGGTGAATCGATTTGGGTCTGCAGATTTTGAAGGGTTCTTCTTCTTCAATGAACCCACGAATTTTAAACCCTAAAATTCTTATTCTAACCCCCAAACCTTCATCAAATCATGATTTTAAGCCCATAAATCAACCCAAAGTTGATCCCAACTATTTCTATACCATTAAACCCATATTTAAACATTGGTTTCAAGATTAAACACAAAAATCTAGGTTTTGATATTTATACCAAAATCCATTTCTTTAACCCACAAATTATGAAATAAAATACACAAATGACTTATTTAGCAAGATTAAACACTTGCCTCAGATTTGTAGAGGTTGGATCATCCTCAATGTCGCGGTTGGGCCGAAAATCTCCAAGTTTTCCTTCCTCTCTCTCTTCCTTTCTTCTTCTTTCCTTCTTCCTTTCTCTTTCTCTCTTTCTCTAATTGAGAAGGCTTGATCCGTAAGCCTATTAAATCTTAAAATAATAAACCCAATTTTAAATGTTAATACACACTTTAAATGACTCGTTTACTCCAATTCGAGTCAAACTGACTTAAAAACATTTCGGAGCCGAAATAAAACCCAATGACAGTCATTTTGACTATCTCGACCCTTTCGGCATCGACGGTACCCTCAGAATCATCATCCAAAATACTTTGAAATATTCTCTATTTTTGGGCCTCATTTCCCAAATTTTAAAATTCTCCAATTTAATTAAATTTTATTTCCCAAAAATTTAATTTCTCAGTCTCATAAGTCACGGGTTGTTACATTCGCGTCCTCAATTTTAGTTAAATTACAACAATTATTAGGACAACCAAACTTACCATAGGCCCAGCCTATATCCACGAGATCTGCCTTACTATCGTAACCCCAGAACCCATTCTTTCTAAACACACCATAAATTATTTATTTTCAAACATGTATGCCATACTAGGCTTAATGGATTCTGGTTTATAATTTAACCAATTATAATTCTTAATAAGTTACCCATATACATTTGAATTGAATCATATGATTAAATTTCTAAATGATAGGCATGCAAAATTATTATTGACAAAACTTCTCTCCAATTTCAACGTTGCTCTACGTTTCAGGCGTGGGGTGTCTCGCAAAGCGAAATCCAAACAAGGAACCACCCCGTTACACTACTCCTTGTCAACATCGATCCTAGAGATCCATTATGCCATACCTAATTATTGACAGAACTTTTCTCCAATCTCAACATTGCACTACGTTTCGTGCGTGGGGTGTCTCGCAAAGCGAAATCCAAACAAGGAACCACCCCATTACACTACTTCTTGATAATGTCAATCCTAGAGATCCATTATTCCATACATACAATACTACTAGATATAGATTACCATATAAGAACAAATCAAAGTCTCCAAATAATATCCTTGGGATGATGTAACCGAAATATCCCTTAAATGCGATACATCAACCCCCATCAATCTAGTACACCATAATCATCCAAGATGTACTCCATAAAGATTCCATATCCTTTCATCTATAGGATATATAAATATATATATATAGGCATTTATTCTAACCATATATATATATATACTAGGGTATGCCCGTGCCTGAAGGCACGCTGATAATCGTAAAATGACGAACATTTTTAAAAGTACGTAATTGCAATAAGGCAAAAATCTTCCCACGTACGTAATCGCAAAACCGCAAAAATTTCCAATATATGTAACTACAAAACGGCAAAAATTTCATTCCCTGACAAAACAAAGTGTAATTTTAAAAAAATTTGATCACAATATCCTTTATTTATAAGACTATCCACCTTGTTTAACAAACAATAAATAGTTAAACATTAATGTGTACCAAAAAACTCCAACTGACATGTTAATTATCAAATTACAAAAAAAAAGCATAACATTTTTCAAGAGTATATCAAAAAACAATTATTTGATTCAATTATCAAACTAAAACATCAGAATTGCAAAACTCGAAACAGTAGAGTTACTTTGTTTCTATATCCGTAGAGAAGCAAACAAATATATACCATAAATGAAATCTATACAATAAAAAGAATAACAAATAAGTAGATTAACAAATTAAAGTAAGAAATTACATAGACATCAATAACAACTATATAAGATCGGGTCCATTGATTTATCTCTACCAATTTTAAGTAAATTGAAGAGATCATTGTTCTAGAACTCATGTTTCAAAATGGGATAAAAAACAAACATGTTTACAATTACATCACAATTACATCATAGAATGAAAGGGAGGAGGGGGGAACAAAACATTAGAGGAGAAATATAAAATAAAGGATTGGAAACTAAATTACAAACAAAACTTAAGGTAGAGTCTATTATAAATAAACAAACAAAAATAATTTAATAGCAACAGTGGCGTTTGGAAATAAAATCCAAAATATTCACAAATGCCAAAATAAATTTATAACTTTTTATTAGCCTAGTAAACACCCACGCACAATAGCAAAAAAAAATTGACAATGTTCATAGGTCCGTGCCTCGAGTACTACCATCCATATTATCATTTATCTCCCCTGATTTCTGCTTTTCAGTACCATACTTGGATGCAACAGTCTCCTTTACAGACAGTAGGTTTCTCCAACTTTTGTTTTTCGCAGCTTCATACCCTTCTTTTTCTTTTTCCTTGGCCCAACTCAACTGCTCCTCCACCTCAAAAATTGTCTTCGGCTAACGCTTTTTATAAAAATATTAAAATGCTAGATGGATGAAAGTATCTCCATGCGTGGATTCCATTGATACACTCAAAGACCCAAGGTCATACAAACATATCTGATGGAAAAACTGACAATAAGGACTAAACAACTTATTCAACTATTTGATAAGACAACCAAAGGGTAATAATTAAAAAGAGAGCAACCCTAATTCTAGTAGCGTCGTCCTTTTAGCTTTATACATTTTGACCTAAAAAGGACGTTGAATGTCATTTTATATTTATGATATGACAAAAGTAGTTAATTTTAGTGATATAACAAAGATATGTTAAATATAAGGAAAGGTTCGGATAGACTTACTGTTTGGCGAAGGGAGATACTATAATTTGGCAGGTGATTATCACACCCACGCACATTCTAAGAAATTAGCAGTGATACATCTCTTAAAGTCGAGGTTCAGCCATTGGCTGAGGAGCTCTTGCTTTTGTTCTTATTGAAGAAATCTACAGTCCTTGGCAAAGAGATGAAGATAGTTTATTGGAAGAAACCAATTCACAATAGAGCAATGTTATATAGATAGTGTCCTAATACCTTTCTCGATAAACATTAAAACAATGTAAACTTCAGCAAGTGATTTTCTATGTTGGTCATATGATATTCCAGATTTTCCATATTGGTCATATGCAGTCCCTAAAACAATGTAAAGTATCACAGTATATAAATAAAATCTTTCAGTATTACACTTGATGACACATCCTTGTACAACATTTTCTCCTCGATTGTGTAATTGCCAATAACACCTCCTGAACGACTCAGATCATTCATTGCCAATGACATACTCTTATTTGAAGCAATTTCTGCTGGCATGTTGTATTTTAATTGTAGATGAAATTAGAAATCATTCCAAGTGTATTATATGCATCATAAATATGGTGAAAAGAATGACTTAGGAAATACTACCTATTAAGATTTCATTCATTTCTCCAAAAATACATAAAGATAAAGACAATAGTTATAGCAACATGAGCTCTAGTCCAAAAGGGCATGACTGTACCGCACAGAGTCTCACTATGTAGATCGCATGACTTAGTTGGGTAATGAGCTAAAGATAATAGTTATAGCACTGTGCAGCAGAAGGTTAGGACCAAATACTATGAAGAATGCAGTAGATAAACTAATGAGAGTGTACAACATATTTGGGTAATGAGATAAAGGCTTTAGTTATAGTAGCATGGGCTCTAGTTCAAATGGCCTGCTATGAAGAATGAAGATAGGACCTGCTGCAAAGATAGAAAATAAGGACATGGAAGTAGTGACATGAAGGGTAAACTAAATCCAAGTAAACATAATAAAATAAAAAATTAAAAATTAAGACTCATTCAAAAAATAGAATACTCTTCAAATACCAACAAAGACCATGAAGGCATTTCCTGTAATTTCACAGAACCACCACCAAAAAGGTCACGAATCATAACAAAAATGAGTAAATTAAGAGAAATAACTGAAATAACAACTTCTTTTACTATACTAATTTTAAAAAAAAATAAAGGAACTTAAGCAAAACTATCATTTTAGATCAAATACTAAACAATGTTTTACCTACAAAAAACTATAGCAATCCAAATATCCTTTAATGACTATAGACGACTTACCTCATGCGACAAATAAATAGTTATAAGGTATTATGGGACAATGATCGGATATCTCACATTGATTTTAACTCTTACCAATAAAATAACTAATGGATAACAAAGATGGATGAAATATTAAAAAAAGATTTTGAAGCTAAAAAAAATGTCCCTGGGTTATTAACAAATGCAAATGCTAAAAAGTATTAGTAATCCACACACATCTTATTTAAAAACAAATAAATGTAAAAGTTTTAAGAGGATATTATTTCCAACTCACTTCATATCAAAAAAAAATAACACTTCAATAATCAGAAGATGTTTTATGGTCTTGAACTTACATAAAAAATGAAGAAATAGAAAGTTAACTAAAGGATCTAATTTGAAACATAGCACCATGTGACTATCGGGTCACCCTGTAAAACCTGGATTAATTAAACAGGGCGCCATACAAATTCCTTCGCTCAGCTGCGCTGTCCCAATATCATATTGATTTTACCAAATTGTTGAAACTTGAAGGGAACACTTGGACAATGTATAGAAGCCCTAAATGAACCTCCATATACAATTCATATGTATACTGGTCAGGACCATATGTATACTAATCAAATAAAATCGAAGCACAACCAGATTCAAAGTAATTGAACTGAAAAATAAAATAAACATATGGATGTTCACTTGCAACCGGGAAAATGCAAGACCAACTATATATAAATAGCATAAAAAATCAACATAAACTTACATCTTCAAAGGCATTTATCTAATCTCTCCTGGGGTATGTCACATTTCTACAATAGCTTAATCCCCAGGCGCTCTTTGTATAACCTGCAGCCACCATATGAGTTCCAAATAAGAAGTAAGGATTCAAATGATTTTGTTGGTATGTTTACCGTTTTATCTTGATATTTATGCTTTGTGAACCTCTATTCAATAAAAGTAATTTTTTGTGTTTGATATGTGTCATTCGAAATGGATTAAAAGATCATTTAAAAATATCACATCATAATAAAAAATGGATTTATAATAAAAGCGAACTAAGAAATTAAAGGCATTACCTACTACCTATGATCTGTAAAGCAAAATAAGAAATTGCAACTTGTACATATTAAAGTAAAGAACATACTTGCACATATGTCGGTATCAGGTTGCTGTTAGAAACTGCAACTAATATGTCATTTTCCCAATTCTTCTGCTTGTATTTCGGTATCAAGTTGTGAAAAATTGCAACTGATTTCGGTATCAGGTTGTTCGATCCATTCTTCTTCTTGTATTTTGTCCTGCAGAAGTCACCAGTACTCTTTTCTTTCAAGAGAAATAAAAAGATCAGTAATACAATAATAATTCAATCAACAAATTTCTTAAAGATCTATCCTAAAAATACTGAGATAACAGCTTATCTTCAACTGAAAGTTCACTTCTCCATTATCGAAAAAACTAAAACCTCTATCTCTCTCTATCCCATCAATCAATGGTGGTCTCTGAAAGCAGACCCTCCCTTAAAACTGATACATATACTGGAACCCAAGGCCTCATAAAAAGGGTATTGCAAAAAGGAATTTCATGGCAAACACCCTCTCCGAGTGATGAAGTCCATGGTTTGTTCATATTTTGTCACCATACCTACTTCTAACCAAAGATTCTAATCTTTATCCTTTTTATATTATAGTTATGTATCAACTCAATTCTATACGGGAAAAATAAACATAAACTCGTGAGAAGAATTAGTTGTTTAAAATAGAAGTAGAAAAAAACTTCAACATTAATAAATAAAAAACTTGAACCCCTATATGATGAACCCCCGTCCCGATGAATCATTTGGAATCTTGGGTCGTGGAGACCTACCTGTATCATGTGGAACCCCTGTATGTTGAACCCCTGTTTCATCAACATTTAAGAAAAAAATGTAATTGTAAATTAAAGGTATACTAAACCCTAGAGAGTACCTTTTGGTGACCGTGGAGAAGAAGCTTGGGTCGAGAGAGAGAGAGTATACAAAACCCTCCCTGTCGTCTCAGCCGTAAACCCCAAACCCTTATCGTTACCACCTCGGCTCAGCCCTAAACCACCAAACCCTTGCCGTTTCCCAATCCTAAACCAACAATAGCGGCATTTACACTTCAGATCTGAATACACGGTGAAACAGAGGTTTAAGGACAAAGAAACTTGAGGAGGGAGAAACTTGAAATGAAAATCTAGTTTACGGAGAGAGGTAGGTTTGGTTAGATATACCTATGCCTCGAGCCTTGTGCTGCAGGTGTAAATGACCTCCTCCCTTATTACTCTTGTAGCCTTGAAGAAATTACATGGAACTCAAATTTTTAAGGGGTAAAAGAGAGAACTCAGAAAAAATTCATCTCAAGTGACATCATCAACCAAACTTATGACATATATAAGTTTCTTACTTTATTATATAGATATATATATATATATATATATATGTGCCATCATCAATCCCATAGCCAAGTGTACATACTACATATGATGTACAAGGGCCATTCACATAATATACCCGGCTATATGTATATCGCCGATAAATTGCACCATGCTATCATCTTCCCAGCGCCCGGCTCACGTAGCAATATTTGGGACCACCTGGTGGGGATCCACGACACCCACATCGTGATATACTCACGCACACAACGTCCCGGGAAGCGGTCATAGCTCCTAACCGGTCAATGAGACAAGACATACCCACCACGTCCCACCCCAAAAATATATATCACATAATAACACACTGGACGACTATGACCTGGGGAATATCCACACCCTGCTCCTTAAGCCAGGATGCTCACCCTTTGCGCGAAAACTTTCCACTGATAGCATGAGCAGGGTATTCTTAACCACATAAGTATATATATCGTTCACATGCACAATATATACACATCCATATGATCCCATCATATGATCAAACATTAAACCATCACATAAGGTTTAGGTATTCACATCATGTATATCCACAACATAAATATATCCATATTTTCATATCCATACAGATATATATACATATATTCACATATCCATATATCTATATATACGAACTAATTCTCGTTCATAACTATAAGATATATAAACTCGGTTGTAGGCATACATAATCCTCAATATACAACCCGTCACCACAAACTCATTTAATTTATCGCGATATGTGAATACAATCCCTCACTTGAAGCATATTCATCCATTTTTCCTATGATGAATAGTCTCCCAAAAATACATGTAATATACCCAACATTAGGGTCATCACCCCAAAGTTTAGTGTAGGAAACCATCACTACACATCTCCACTATATTCAAAAGTACATAACTATCTCTAGTACTATTTGACCATTGGCATATTCATGACTAATAGTCTATAACCTCATCTTATCCCAACCCCTTTCAAATATTGGAGTCCCAATGGTTACGTCCACATAATCATGTATGAACTATCTTGACTAGAATTATACTACCACTTATTCTAGACGATAGTACAATCCAAATCGTTCTCAATTTCGCTTACGGTTCAGTTAATCTTATGAACCCTTACTCGCATTGGGTTACCTATTGTTTCTTAATTTAAATGTTTCTAAGGATATGTGACCCCTCTCTCTCTCTCTTCGGTCCCCAAACCTTAATTGCAATAGAATCCTATTTACCATAAGGATTTGGCACTACCCTCGGCTTAAAATTTCGAACCATGCCCTCGTAACTCTCTCTTTAAGAGTTCTTAACTTCACATCCTATCTAGACTCACTCTTAAGCTAATATTAGGATTTCCATCCCCAATGAGGTTTCTCACTATTTCTATACACAGCTTTAATGCATATATGTATACATACTTTCCCAAATGGTCCCAAGAAGTCCATATAATCACAACGTGTGAGAAACCCCTTATGTGTCTCTAAAAACATGTCTATTACATCATAAGAGAAGGCCCCAAACCAATAAACCCAACTAAAAAGGGTTTGAATTCACTATAAAGAAAATTCCTTAAAATGCCTTGTTTCCGAATCGATTCGGCCCCTCCTAATCGATTCGGTCCAGCAGCGAATCGATTCGGCCCATCCAAATCGATTTGGTCCAAGGGACCTGAGAGTCTTTCACATACCGAATCGATTCGCTAGGGGCGAATCGATTCGGCCGTAAAGACCTGAGGCTTCTGCAACCTGGCGAATCGATTCGGCCAGTTCAGAAAGCCACGAAAATGGCTAATTTCTCCAAAACCCGAACCTTCCAAAACTCCCATATATTATTTCCCAACCATAAATCTTCATCCCTAACATGTTTCCAAACATCAAAACCCACTCTATATCTAATCTCTTCAATTTAAATCCCTTAAACCCAATTATAAACTTCAATTTCAAGATTTAAACCAAAAATTAGGTTTTGATGCTTATACCCAAAAACCATTTCATCAACCCACAAATTATGAAATAAAATACACAAGTGACTTATTTAGCAAGATTAAACACTTGCCTAAGATTTGTAGAGGTTGGATCATCCTCGATGTCGCGTTTGGGCTGGAAATCTCCAAGCTTTTCTTCCTCTCTCTCTTCTTTTCTTCTTCTTTCCTCTTTTTTTCTCTCAATTGAGAAGGCTTGATCCGTAAGCCTCTTAAACCTCAAAACATAAGTCCCAAATATTAAATGTTAATACACACTTTAAATGACTCGTGTACTCCAATTCAAGTCAAACTGACTTAAAAACATTCCGGAGCCAAAATAAAACCCAATAACAGTCATTTTGACTATCTCGACCCTTCCGAGATCGATGGTACCCTTAAAATCATCATCCGAAATACTTTGAAATGTTCTCTATTTTCGTGCCCCAAATTTCCAAATTTTAAAATTCTCCAATTTAATTAAAAAAAATCCCAAAATTTAATTTCTCAGTTCCCAAAGTCGTGGGGTGTTACAAAAGATTAGCCTTGCTATGGTTGTTTTTCAAATTAACCCTACAATTGCTGGCCACGTGACCTAATTTACCACATATAAACCATTCAGTCTTTATAAGATCTCTGTCAGTTCTATTATTGTTTTGAGTATTGTGTTTATCATGTCTTCTCTCATGCGGTTTTTTATTGGAAAATTTTGGATAATCATCCTTCCCTTGTTTAGAAGAAATTTTGTTTCTAAACTTAAGAACTTTCTTAAAATGTTTAGACATGAGGGAAATTTGATTATCCATATTATCTAAGTCATAATCCTCATCAGATTCCAAGTCAAAGCTAGGGACAACAAATTGTGGTGTGTTCATCCTAGACTGAAAAACAACATTGAGATTGGTGTGTTTCTTTTGATTGTTGGATAGTTGTTTCTTAAATCCTAATTCAATTTCCACAGTTCTAAGCTTCTACTGAGGAGTTTTGGAGTTAGATTAGAATCATCCATCTCCTCAATTGAATAGCGTTTATTATCAAATTTAGGTGGAAGTGATCTTAGAATTTTAGACACAATCTCTTTTCTATCATATATAACGCTATTGGTATGAATTTTCGTAACAACATTAGTCAGCTTTATGTATAATTCATCAAATGTTTCAGTCTTAGCCATTAAAAGAGTGTTATAATGTTGGATCGGTATTTGGGTCTTAGCAGCCTTAACACAAGTATCACCTTCAAGGGAAGTGACCAACGTGTCCCAGGCTTCTTATGAGGTTGAACATATGTGTATTCTTTTAAATTCATTTTCATTTACTGACATAGATATAGCCTTATTTCCTTTATTGTCACTAAGGAGGGAAATTTTCTTCTTTAGTAAACTCGTTGAGTAGTTTTTTTATCCTAACAGTACTACCCTCTATAGCAGGCTTAGTTGGGTGATAAAAACAATTTTCAATGGCATGCCAGACATCATCTCCCAAAGTCCCTTGGATAAAGTCTATCATCCTTATTTTCCAGTAAGGAAAATTAGTCCCATTGAAGACGGGAGGTCTGGTCAGATTTCCCAGCCTCTCAAATTTCTCATCCACGGAGGTTTAATTTTTAAAATAGTTTCAAAAAGCACAAGATCTTGGGTAGTTTTTAGAAAACTAAATACACAGCTCTGATACCAATTAAAAATACTCTTACTAGATCATTTAACAAAAGTTAAATCAGTTAAGTAATGTCCGAGTTGCTTTCTTTAGGAAACTTTTTTCTAAAACAATATGAGAACACAAGATGTGTTTGATTATTATGAACGAGTAGTTTTCAGATTCTTGAAATCAGGTTTTTAGTTTTAAAAAAAACTTAAGTCTGGTTTTTGTTGTAGTAGTAATGTAAGAACAAAAGGCATACATAGGAGAGACAGAATTTTAACGTGGTAAAACCCCACCCAATTTGGGAAACGTCCACGGAGGTCTCTACACATAATTTAGGTTACAAGAACTAAACGAATTATACACACAAGTACAGACCTATTCTAAGTTCAGAAGTTATACCAGCTTGGTTAGGTTGCTATGACTTAAGATCTAATGTGGTCTTTAGCGTTCCTTGGCTTGTCTCCTTAGCTCCTTCTTTACATCGATTCAAAATGGTCAAAATCTCTCTACCAACACACTATTTAACTAATGTTGTGTGAAAGTGTTGTGAGTGAAGTGCCTAAACACATGTATGAACTCAATCACACTTATAAAGATAATTCATACGAATTATGGGTTTTTCTAAGTATGAAATGCAATATTTCACACTACTGAAATTAGGTGTGATCCGTAACTCAAAATATTCTCAGATCCGTGTTCTTTAGGAATCTGTTAAAATAAAAGATCCTTCGAGACTTATTTATCTACAAGTTTTTCAAAGTAAAAAACTCAGATCTGAAACATGGAAACCTTATTTCAGTTTTGAAAAAGAAAACAGATATTTGTTGGATATAACTTTGATAAACACGTTTTAAAAAAATCCAACAAGAAAGGATGATTTCTAAACTAAAGAAATCAGATCTTAACCCTTCTAAGTGGTTGTATCACTTTTGAATCTGATATACAAGTTTTTATTATCATAAATCCAACTCTAGTGAAGGTGTTAGACAAGAGATTAAAACCAAAGAGGTTTTTGAATGGCTAACCAGAGACCCAGAAAACCCTAACTCTTTCGTACAAATTTTTTGAAACAATTTTGACAGAGTTTTGTTTGGGTTTGTTAATTTTCTCTCGATTTATTTTTCTCTCTCTTCTCTTTCTCTTTTTTCTCTCAAAACTAAAGTCTCCCAAAGATCGTAAATGAGGGAACAATGGTCTCTATTTATCAGGAGGTTGGAAGGATCTAGAATTACGAACAAAATTGATGGCTAAGATCAACTCTCATCGGTCGATGTAAATCACACGGCTCCCAATGCATCGCATTTAAATGGTCATTGATTGGTTCAAAGGGTTGGCACGTGGATTGATTTAAAATACAAGCAGAACGTTGATAGCTATTAATCCAATGATGTAAAATGAATATCAAATATGTTAGTGTAAAGAAACACAAATCCATACGCTGGATTCTCAACACGTGTGAGGCTTTGATGCATTCTCACACGTGTGTTTTTGAATTCCAAATAATCCCATTTTCTACCCCATTATTATCTAGTGCTTTTGGTTCGTACCGAAGGCAGTTTTTAGGAAGGTTTTATATGTGCAAATGGAACCGAAACATTTTACAACCTTGATTTTAATTTCTTAAAAAATAGATTTTAAATGTTTAAAATTTTCTAAAAATGCTTAATATATTAATAAACTATTTTAACATGTTTTCTTATCATGGAAGACTATAGACTGATCCAAAATTCA